>BMAU01017774.1:807500-1407500 GCA_019973935.1 Trichonephila clavipes
GCCCTCACGTAGCTGAACAGAATGTTGTTAATATTCACTCACTCACTTACCTAATACCACGATCGTAAATACTCGTTCTATTTCTATCATTTTTTACGAATAGAAAAGTTGATTAACAAGATATAATTATTATTAAAGTAAAAATCTATGCAAATTTCCTGTATGAGTATCTTCACCTTCTCCAAAATCCCACACCACGCCTGAGGGTGGAAAAAATAAGAGACTCAACAGACTTAACTTACATCACAGCCCCTCTGCATGGCGGGTCTTTAGTGTCACCAGGACTCAGAACTCATGACTCAGTGACCTTGACCACTTGGCTATCGCAACCACCTTATCAGAAAACTAGTTTTTACTTATTTTTAATGCAAAGGCATAGAACCCGTGTGTATTGTCATTTTAAATAGATCGTTTATTTCAGTCTAATATAGTTCGAACCATTATCGATATATGATATAAATATAAACTATGTTGCTCTATTGTCATCTTCATCGCATTTCTAAACATTACAATATATATTTTATTTAATGTCTATTACATTCGAAAAAACTTCTATACAAAATTGAATGTATCTGATTTTTATAGAACACATTCATCAGTCATTTCTCTGTTTTTAAATTCTTGATATTCGTTTAGTTATAGATCATGTGTTTATATTTCAATATAAATGAAAATGGTTATCACAATTATTCGAATGGAGCAAAAGAAAGTTCCTTAACAAAATTCCTAAAATTCATTAAATAAATAATTTATAAATACCATTTTTGCATACTAAACTTTTTTAAAAGGGTTAAAATATTCTGAGTACTTACGTATTATCGCAACCTTTTGGTGACATTATATGAAACGAAGCACATGGTTTGCCAATTCAGAGCGTGCGACACATACAAAATAGGGGTTGCTAACTTGGCGAATTATCTTGATCGTTGGCATTGTTACACAAGTATTTAAGTATCAAATTCGGTATTATTTCCTTTCATACCTAGCTATTTTCACTAAAGAGTTATCTTATGAAAACGAAATGTAAGCATATATTACAAGCAAAAAACCCCCTAGAAATATCAATAACCAAATTATTCACCAAAAAAATGGTGTTTTACTATGGGCATATTGTATTTAAAAAAAAAAAAAATTTGGGGGGTTAATAATTATTAGGTGCACACAACTTGGTTTTCATTTATAAGAGCTTACCAAATTATGCTATGTATAAAAAATATAATTAATTATGTTTGAAATTTGGAATTGAAAATATAAATCTAAATAAAAAACAACAAAAAACCCTCTAAATTTTCTGTAAAAACATCTGCCCGTTTTCATTACGTTATGTATGTGTTTCATTTACTTATTTTTTAAATTCGCCCGCCTGTTGTGAAACCCAAACTTCAAAAATAAAAATAAATTATATTTTAGAAGTCAACAAGTATTTGAGTTTTTTTTAACTTAAAAAAATACAAATTAAAAACAGTACGTGTTGAATTTTTCACCCACTGATCCAGAGCATATAACTCTACTCTTTTCTTTTTCATAATATTATTGAACACTTCTATATAGATGGATTATTATTTGCATAATTCGAAAGAAACTGTTAAATTTTTCTTAAAATTTGAGTCCAGTTCTATAAAAAGCAAACGATAAATATTGAAATTCATTTTTAGAATAAGTAATCAAATTAAAAAATCCATTTGATTTAGAAACTTAGATGAGTTGATATGTTCAGATGTGTTCTGCAATTTAATTTGAGTCATGTTCGATTAAGCCTAAATCTAAAAAAATGAAAACTCATTCTGTTGTTCTAATTAAGTTTCAGATTAACAATTTATATATTTTATCAACATTTTACTTATCTAGAATGTTTTATACCGCAGTTAATTGTTGTATATAGACTATTTTTATCTTATGTATTTTTCATTTCCTTTATGTGCACATTCACCATTTTTTTTTTTTTTTTACATAATTCTTTTCTTCTTAACAGGAGCATCTTCGCAATAATATGTCTTCCCTCAGGATCCTTGTTGTTGTCTATCATTGCACTCATCGTCATCTGCCCCGTGGGTCTGGAAGTAAGTATTATCCAACAGAAAGTAGCTTGCAAAGCGTGAGATAATAAGGAAATATTATACTGAAATGATGTTTTTGTGTGAGACATGTTCACAAAATGAATAAAAAATCAAGTAAAAGAATTGGAATGATTAGGCTTTTAAAGTGTGCAGCTGTTTTTAGTTAATTTAATTGCACGTTGGTGCGATGCTTCGTAAATATCTTTATCTTCCATCATTACGCCAAAAATGATCAAAGTACCTTCTTTTTGTTGTTGTTGTTTTATTTTAACTGTGCAAGACTTTTCTTATTATGTGTGAAAAATTTTGTAGCTCTAGCTGCGTTATTTAGTCAATTATTTTAATTTTTTTTAAGTGTTTCGAAGCGAAAACAGAAACTAGAACACGAAACGTCTGCATTTGCCTCTTTCCTTTATTTTATTGGTCTTTAAAACTTAAAATGATTTTTTTCTTGGGTTTTTATTTTTCACTATAATCGTTTTCTTTTTAATTCTGAGGCTTTATTTTTTTAATACGTGTCCGGGTTTAAAGTATCCAAAACTAATGACTTATTATAACGGAACTACCCATCAAAATGTAACAAACTATTCATCCATGGATTGAAAAACTCTCCGAGATTTTTTGGGTCTCGTCCGATCGGCCGTTATGCGTGCATTATTCAACAATCGCAGACGATAAACTTTTCACTCTGACTTCATTTGTAAAGATGTGGACTCCACAGCAAAAGGTACTGTGTGTACTTTGGTTAACGGAATTTAAATCAGTCACGCATGTACATCGACGTGTTCGAACAGAATGGAATGTCGACCCTCCGATATCAAAATCTACCCACCAATGGGGAAGAACTTTAAAGGAGACGTAAACTTTGGTATCTCAAACTGGCAAGTATCCTTTTGATAGAATACACTGTTGATTGTGCGCGTGATTCATTTTGTAGGAGTCCTGATACGTCTAATAGGCAAGCCAGTACCGACGTTCATTCCATTCTGTTCGCACACATCGCTGTGCATGCGTGATTGATTTAAATTCCGTTAACCAATGTACACACTGCACCTTTTGCTGTGGCGTCCACATCTTTACTAATGAAGTCAGTGTAAAAAGTTTATCGTCTGCGATTGCTGAATAATGCACGCATGTGCGGCTGATCGGACTAGATTCTAAAACACTCAGAGAGATTTCCAATCCACGGATGAACTGAACAGTTTGTTACATTCTGATGGGTAGTTCTGTAATAATGAGCCATTATTTTTGGATACTTTAAGCCCGAACACCCGGTATATTCAGTATGAAGTTTTGAAACTTTTCTAGTTATTTTGTAGAATATGTTTGAAGATTCTGTGCTTGGAATGAGGATTTATATAAATAATTATTAAAAAAAAAAAGAATTGGACATATAGCGGGGTTTTTTTATTATTTTTTTAATAATTTCCGACAGGAATAAATTTGTGAAAAGGAGAAACGTATCACTCTAGTAGAACTGTGATTACCACTTCTGGGAATATTAGGGGAAAAAATGTTTAAAAAGTTTCAAATTTGTAAAAGTAGTTGAAATTTCAAGAGATTGAAATATTTTGGAAACATTTAAAATAATTGTTCGAAAATGGGGCCCCCTTCCCTTCTAAAATTTATATTTTATGTGTGTTCAAATAGTAAACATTTTCATATGCATATATATGAATTTAAAAAAATTGTAGTGTCTTCTTAAAAAGTTTACTTAATATTTTTTTATTAAGAATGCATGTAATAAGTAATTAAATTTAAAAATACTAAAATTAACAATTTTTCAATTGAAAAATATTGAACGTAAAAATTAAAAAGATTGACTGAATTATTTTTATATCTAAAACCCTACCTTTTATATTTGTCATTTAATGAATTTTGTGTGTGTGTGTGTCACAGCTTTTCCATCATATATAATTTAAATTTTCACGTTTTCTGTGAGAATTGAAATTTGTGAGTGCGTGCATGCGTGTGTGATGTCAATTATAAGAAATTTAGTTTAACTCAGATCTTGTATAAATGTATTGATTTTTTAGTAATAATATGTACAATTATTTGTAAAATAATTAGATCCTGTGGATCTTAAACCTCAATACTACATGAAAAGTTCGCTTGATCGTACATAAACAACAATCGTAATACGAGATATATCTTAATTCCAAACTTAATAGCTCCCATATATATAAACTTTTAACCTATTGAGAAAATATCTCTCAGCTTGCAAATATGCAACTAAACTTAACTATAAAATTAAATGCTTCTTTTTAGCATAACTGAACCTGTAATTACAAGACAACCCAAACATCCCTTCAGTTTATCTTCCAATAACAACTGACGCTAGTTGGGATGTTTGAAGGCATGTAGCTGCAGTTATTGAGTTCATATCGAATGAAAGTGTTGTATTTATTGCAACAATGAGGTGTTCAAGTAATTTGGAATTGAAATTCAGAATTCATATTATATATATATATATATATATATATATATATATATCAAAACATTTAGCTAAAACACGAAAAGAACTGTCCACACGGAAGTATCTGAAAGCAAAATATTAATAACAATTGCCAATATCAGTCAACAGGAAACTGATTTTATATTTGTTATACTTTAATGTATGTGATTTAGCGGAATTGTTTGGTATTTAAAAATTAATGAATTACACAGAATGCCTAAGAGTTTAGATGCTTCTGTGAGCCAAAATAATTTTGTGCATATATTCTGTTAAAATGGTCAATACTTAATGATGATAATTTACATATGAGCCGTTTTCTTTGAAAGTGGTGTAAGTCACTTTTTGACAAAATTAATTAATTATAACATTGAATGCAATCTGCTATAGATATGAGCTTTTTTTCTATGAACAGTTCCCTAAAAAAATTCTTCAAAATTTAAATCATTTTGTCAATATAAATTTATGTAGTTAATGAAATCACAAATATAATTACTTTGAAAGCAGTAAACATCTCCATATAATATAAAATAGACACACCACTTTTAAAGGAAATGGTTCATATATTTAATGGGAATTAATTTTACTTTCATATTATTCTCTCTAAAGGAAAGGATTTTTTTGCAGGTCTGGAAATATTTGTTTATTTTTTATAAATGCAAACGAATAAAGTTACAAATAAGTTTTGGATTATTAATACAGGCAATTTTATATATATATATATTGCTGATGCAGATGATTATGGTTACACATAAAAAAAGTTTTGTTATTAATAAAGATGATTGTGGTCACAAATAAAAAAAAGTTTTGTTATTAACGCAGACCATTATGGTTACATATAAAAAAGTTTTGTTATTAATGCAGAGGATTATGGTTTCATATAAAAAAGTTTTTTCTATAATGCAGACGATTATGGTTTCATATAAAAAAGTTTTCTCTATATATAATGCAGATAATTATGGTTAAAAATATTTTTTTAATAAATACAGACGATTTTAACTCAAAGAACTTAAGAATTTTAAACATTAGTGAATCTATAGATGGGTAGTTTTTAATTGCTTCAGGAATAATGGAAAATACAACTATCTTGAACGAATAATAACTTTTTGTAGGTTAGGTATATGCCTTAATGGAATAATACGAACACTTTACTTAAGTAACTCTGCTTTGTGTCTTGTAAATTAATGCACGTAATTGTTCAACTAAAATAAACTTTATATCCAAATATACATGCAGCAACTGGTGCAAAATAGCATGATCAGTATCTCCCATAATATTCCGCCAACAGAATTAATAAAGTTTTCCTTATCCAAATAATAGAATCAATCGGTACATCTACGACCTATTTCGAAGTGCTGGAGGGCAGGAAACCACACATTAGTAATGATATTTAAGCAGTTGTGTTTCCCAATACAGAAGTGGTGTGGAGAGTTTAGTTGTTCCCATCCCACTGTCTTCTGGCTGATTATGTAAATTCTCTGTGCTTAATTTGTATCTCAAGTAATTTGCACTCTGAAAACGTTTTACGTCTTTCGAGAAACTGTATTCCCAAGATTGTTGTAGTTTAGTTGAATAGTTTTAATAAGTAAGAGAAAATTATCAATCTAATACATCATGAGTTTCTTATAAATATACGACCTTAAAAATTATTTTTGTGGATTTGTATGGTTCTTATTGTTTATGATTTAAATATGGATTGATAGTAGAAAGGAAATTATAAATTATTTTAAATTTTTAAACTAATACTAACAATTTTTATGTTAGTTTGCAATTGGGGGGAGGGACGTGAAGACAAAATCATTGTATTTTAAAACATTTATTTTCATATTCTCATGCATCTCAGTTTATAAAAAGTCTTTTAAAAAATTTTGCAAAAGTCCACCGAAATTAAATGTTTTTAAATGTTGATATTAGTATAACAGTGGTAAATTTTTTTAAAAGTTCACTTTTCAATTCACGTAAAACCAGATAATAATTATATATTGAAAATAGTATCTTATAAGCCCAGTGACTGAGTGGGTACTGCATTGCGCTTCCACACCACAGGTCCGAGGTTCAAGCTCAGGGCTGGGTATGTTTGACTCAACCTTTCATCTCTTCAGTGGGTCGATAAATGAGAACAAAGCTTGCTTGGGAACTTAACACTGGGGTTTCACGTCAGACCGATCACCTGACCGGAACATCTGCTCATGCACCTCAGGGCCCAAGGTCGCTTATACTGAGTTGGGCACAGTAGGCCTTGGCCCTCATGGGCTGTCGCGCCACTGAGTTAAGTATCCTATAACCTCGTATTTGCAAACGTTAATAATAATCCCTAGATAAATATTATTATTAGTGAATTATATTACAAACTATTTTAATAACTTCTATTTTCAATAAGGCAGAGGAAACTGCATCTTGCTTTTAGAAATGAATATAAGTACACTTGTTCTAAAATTGGAGGAATTAAAAATATAAATACACATTAAAAAAGGACAGAATATAAAAAAAATATGGCTTCTCAAAATCTATGATTTAAACACAAATCATGAATTACCTTCTAAATTATTCCGTTTTATTTATTTACGCAGAAAGTGTACAAAAGGCGAAATTTTGGAATTACATTTTAACTTATTCTTCTCATGTGCTGAGGCTCTAAAATTTTTTACGGTTAAGAGTTTACGATGACTGTAAAATATTTTAATATTAGGTTGGGGGAAAAAGAAATCCACTATTTTTGCATGAAATTCAAAACTTTATTTAGCATGTTTCGGATTGTCCAATTTGAGTCAAATATGTACCGTTTGTTGCATAGTGTGTTGCCTCTTTAAAGGTAGCTTCATATTGCCTTTCTCATAGAAATCTTGGCCTTTATTGGAGAAAAACTCTAGTAATCGATTTTCACAATCTTCTCTTGATCTCAATTTCTTATCACTCCGGTTTTGCAATGCGAGAAAAAGGTGGTAATCGTTTGGTGCCAGGTCCGGACTATATGGTGGATGCATTAAAAATTTCCAATCAAGCTCCCAGAGTTTCTGGCGAGTCACTACAGACGTGTGGGGCCTGACGTAGTCCTGATGGAACACAACATCTCTTCTGTTGGCCAATTCTGGCCGTTTCTAGTCAGTCACTAGCCTCAAACGGTCCAGTTGTTGACAGTAGATATCTGAATTTAAGTTTTGGCCCTACGGAAGCAACTCATAATAAATTATTCCTTTCAAGTGCCACCAAATACACAGTAAAACTTTCCTGGATGTTAGTCCTGGTTTGGCCACCGTTTGAGCTGCTTTGACCACGATCCTTTTCGCAGAATATTGTCGTATGGGACCCATTTCTCATCCCTCAGTCACCAACTGCTTAATAAATGGGTCGATTTCAGTCCGTTTGGCCAGAGCTTCGCAGATGGAAATTCGATCCATCATGTTTTTTGGTGTTAATTGGTGTTGTACCCAAACATGGAACTTCTTTTTGAATCCAACTTTTGCTCAAATGGTTTAAAACTGTTTTGTGGTCAATCTTTAGCTCCTGGGTGATGCTACGACTGCTAACATTGCCGGTCAATTTTGATTATTTCTGTGATTTTATCGACATTTTCGATGACGGGCGTGAGGCATCTTTAACATCAAAAATACCTGAACGGAATCGACAAAACCAAAATTGCACGTAATTAGCTGTTACAGTATCGACACCATAAACACCATTCACAATTTCAGCCGCCTGGCTTCCATTTTCGCCTTTATCATAGAAAAACTGTAAAATGTACTGAATTTTCTCTTTGTTGATTTCGATTTTTTTAACACTCTGTAACTCACAACTGAATGGACCAAACAAAAAACAACAAAATAATTTTTTAGAGGGCAATGTCATCTTGACAACGAGCACAAATTTGAAATTGTTTGTTCGATACTTCACGAGATATCGACACTACAGCCATCTACCAAAAAAAATAATGGATTTCTTTTTCCCCAACCTAATATTTTCAGAATAATATTTAATTTTCTGATTATAAGTTAGTTGTGTAATGAGAAATTTTAATTCCTTATTTGAGAGCGCCATCTGGTAGTTGATGGAGAAACGAAAAGATATGGTTAGGTAGACGCAATTGGATCCATAGTTTGTAAGATGTCTCATGAAAAATTTATTAAATGATTTCGAATAATTATTATAGTTAAAAATTAAATATATTAAAGACTAAAAAGTAGAAAAATATTGTAATAAAAATATCAAATTTTTTAAATGTATGCCTTTTTTAGTGTATTTAAAAGCAAAAAATTTATTTTATCGAAAGTGTGGATGTCAAAAAAAAAATCCTGTAATAGCGAGAAACATTGATAGTAGTTTTGAAAGTATAAGTACAATTTTCAATTACTTTTAAAATACATTTGAATTTTTATCAAATATTTTTACGTTAATTTCTTTTTTTTCCTGCAAGATTTAACTCTTTGTCGTAATTCGCAAAAAATTGACTATTTATTCTCACAAAATAAAAATTCATTTTTTTTAGATATGAATTATTGGAATCAGTATCTGCTCGTGCAACAATTGAAATTCTGCCACTTTTCTTAATTCTTGGATTGAATTAATCCATCTTTCGGCTTAAATTAATAGATATTTAGCTGAATAGACTTAATATAGTGTAATCTACAATGCTTTATTTTTAATGATACCTAATATTTTTATATACCCTAAAATCCGACGAATAACACGCACCTGTACTTTCAAGCTACATTTCTTAGTTTGTAGATACATTCGCTCTATAATGCTCACCCGCTTTTTTATGAAGGAACCTAAAATGTGTATGTACAATGCGCTTATGTCTTGAAATCATTTGTTCGATGTATTATTCGATTCTTTTGAAGAAATTGTATACTTCTAGAACTACAACGCTTTAAACTCATTAGGTATGTCATTTCTTTTAAAAAACAGCATTCCGATCTATGTAGAAGACTAATTTCTCTTATAAAGGGTGTTTTTTTAGAGGTATAGAACTTTAAATTGCAATAAAACATCGATTGACATGAATTTTTTTTTATTCGAAAGATAATCTTGTGGCATTACATTTTAAATGTGATTTCTGGCATAGGACTGCCACGGCTGGCTCGGATGTAGTCCAATCTGGACGTACAATTTTCGATGACTTTTTCCAACATTTGTGGCCGTATATCGGCAATAACACGGCGAATGTTGTCTTCCAAATGGTCAAGCGTTTGTGGCTTATCCGCATAGACCAATGACTTTACATAGCCCCACAGAAAATAGTCTAGCGGTGTTAAATCACAAGATCTTGGAGGCCAATTCACAGGTCCAAAACGTGAAATTAGGCGGTCGCCAAACGTGTCTTTGAATAAATCGATTGTGGCACGAGCTGTGTGACATGTTGCGCCGTCTTGTTGGAACCACAGCTCCTGGACATCATGATTGTTCAATTCAGGAATGAAAAAGTTAGTAATCATGGCTCTATACCGATCACCATTGACTGTAACGTTGTGGCCTTCATCGTTTTTGAAGAAGGATTCCACCAGCCCATAAAGCGCACCAAACAGTCAGTTTTTCTGGATGTAACGGTGTTTCGACATACACTTGTGGATTAACTTCACTCCAAATGCGGCAGTTTTGTTTGTTGACTTAGCCATTCAACCAGAAGTGCACTAAACAAAATTCGCTTATGAGAATCGGGAACAACGGCAATCTCGTTTTGGGCCCATTCGACGAATCTACGCCTTGCTTGATGATCGTTTTGATGAATTGCCAAACCAAACTGAGAATAAATCACTTGACAGCTGTTAAATCGGTCGCCATCTTGGAAAGTAATGCCAACTTAAACTTTTATACCTGGAAAAAAACACTCTTTACATATTTTTTAAGCTATTATTTTTATAGCCAACGTATAACCGCGCACCCGTAAATTTCGATCTTATTTTTTGTGTTTAAATTGCGCGTTATACGCCGGATTTTACGGTACTTAAAACTGTCTTCGACTTAAAAACTCATCTGTGCAAGATATTTAAAATTATTGATATTAATTCAATCTTATGAATTTCTTTTACTACTTAAATGTAATATTAAGAAGTTTTGTGGTTCTCAGTGTTAACTCTAAGATATTAAGTTGATTTTGATCCTCGTAAATTAAATATCAATTATTGCAGAAATTATACTGCATTAAATTTAATCCTGTGCCTCATGAATATGGTTCTACACTCATGTATATTTTAAGAATAATTTTCGAACAAAACTTATATCGATTTCATTTAATTTACACTATGAAGAGAAGGTTGAAACATTCCACTCAATGTTTAAAGTGTTGTTCTTTTTTTTTGGGGTTAGTTTATTGGTAAAAAATTTTGAATGTTAGGTAATTACGACTTTTGGATTCTTTAATTAATTTTTTAATAACGTTCCAATTTTTGTCATTTAATATGAACCATTAGCTTTATTTAAGCTCTGATATATAAGAAACGAAATTAATACTGTAATAATTCAAATTTAACATTTTGCCAATTGAATACATCTTTTAGCATTATTCAATTTAAACTTTTAAAGAACAAAATTCGTCATTTTATGATTCAAATTTCAGTGCTTCCTACAACTCAAATTTAACATTTTTGCAAATGTGATCTTTTGTAGTTTTCAAAGAAATTGAATTCAACCTTTCTTAGTCTTTAATTTCCAGGTTTAACCTTTTAAACTTGACAGTACATATGCTGTACCGAAATCTCAATTGTCATTTACTTCGGCTATACATAGATAGTCCGAAAAAGGGCCGGAAAATTCTAGCGAAAAGGAACTGTACTGCATCTGAAGTAAATGAGGGGTAAAAATGTGGTACAGCATCTGTACCATCGAATTCAAAAGATTAAAAAATTGGGTACACTTAATAATATAATAATCAATGAGCTAGACTCCGGTGACGTCATAATCATGAGCTAAATGCAATCACGTGTTTTCAGCCAACCACTTTTTAAATTCATGTGACGTCATAATCACCTGACAAGTACAATCACATAATTCCAGCCAAGCATTTCATATGCTTCGATGTTGCCAACTTTCATTTTTTGTAGAAACTTTCCTTCAAAAAGTACATATTGTTACACAGATCGGGGTTCGAGGATTTTATGCAATCAGTCTCAAAGAGCAAGAATCCTTGAAATACAGAATACGGTATTCAAATTCGCTTAATAAATCTCAGAAGACCTTCTATGGCTCTCAGACGCAAGTATCAGTGTCTAAAATACAAGTATGTTTAAAGATTATTCGCAAGCACGTCCTATTCAGCAGCCGAAGTAATCACTAATCGCTAATCGACTCTTCACGGTCAAATCAACACTAACTAATTGCTAAGTCAAAAACTCAGTTTCGGCGAGTGACTCTTTATTAATAGGTCTCACGGATTTTTCGAGAAAAATCTGCTTACTTCATAGATCGTGATATTAGATTTCTCCACTAATTTCCAGAAAAATCCATAGGGTCTTGAACTCGACATAAATGGTTGCCGAAAATGATGCCAACTTGACTCTATCGCCAAGTTTCCATTGAATCGCTATTACAATGCAAGGAACGGCATTGCTTGTGAATATGTAACTTTAACATAAAATAATTACAAAATAATAATAATAATAATAATGTCAACGTGTTACACATCCAGATATGAATTACTTACACTATTTTAGATATTCTTTACATAAAATTCGTAGCAATATTTATCAACAATCATAACGCACACAAACACACAATTTCAAAGTACATAGGTATAATGTAATAATTTTTTTTTCATTTGAAAAAATTTTTTGAAGAATCTCAATATTTGAATTTCTTTACACAGTTACCCAATTTAAAAAATTGTATCTAAATTTTACAAGTAGAACAACAAGTACAAGCCTAACGTCAGTTTTGAACTCAATGGAAAAACACGTGATTGTATTTATCATATGACTGTCATGAATCATCTCACCATTAAGCAATTTTCAAATAAATCAGTTTCAGGATAGGGAAATTATTTATTTATTTATTTTTCAATACCTGCTATTAACTCACACTCTCTATATATTTATTTATTTACGTTAGTGGAATTTTCAATCGCGTCAATAAAATACATTTTAAAGCGCTCAATTGAGCTGAAATTTAATATACATGAAAATGTTGAAGGACAAAACAATAATTTAATTATAATTAATAAAAATTAATTGATTAAAACTAATTATTTAAAGAATTACATATACAGCCACGTTGGCGACTTATGTTAAAACTTTAAAATGGTTTTTTTTTTCATGTTTTAAAGCATTCAGTTGAACTTAAATTTTATATACACGATGGTTTTGGATGACAATACGATACTTTAATGATAATTAATAAAATTAATTACCTCTTAATGTTGTGATTCTGTCATATGTATATACATATTTATATTAATTGTAACTATTTAATAAAAAGTAATTAAAATCAAAGAATTTTTGATGATCTAAGCAGGAATTGTCTTAAAAAAATTTTACATTACTTGTTTATCTTCATCTACAAAAAACAATTATTAAAGTACATTAAATTAAAACAACTACATTCGAAACAATGTAATGGATAATTGTGAAATAGCTTTCAGCTATGATTATGTTTGGTGATTATTGCATCGATTGGAATTCTTACAATTTTTGGCGAGAATTCCAAATGGAAAAAGTTTGTTGGTAATTATATCTCTTGCAATCCACATAGTAAAAAAAGTAAATATTTTTTAACAACAATAACGTATGTAGGTAAAAAAAAATGCACTCGATTTAAAAACAAATGTGTTGTATAAGAATTTTGAAAAAATATAAAACTTTTTAAAGAATTTTAACATTTGAACACATTTACCCAATTTTTTTATTTGAAAATGTATCTAAATTTTGTAAAAAGAACTTCAAGTACTAGTCAAATGTCATTTTCCAACTCAATGGAGAAGATATGATTGCATTTATCATGTGGCCTTCATGTATTTAGCCCACTGCAAAGAAATGCAATGATTTTTAAATGTTCCACTAAATATGGATTTTTTTTTCCAATATGTACTTTCTTGAACGCTAACTTAATTTTAAATTCATTTGTAACTAATTTTTCATTAACATTTTTTTTTTAGAAATTCGCAGACGATATTTTTAAATTAAAATTCTTGACAAATTTGATTTCCGAACTCTTTATGATATTCTATGTGCGATATTATGTTAATATTTTCTTTCTATATTTGTTGCATTTTTGTAATAAGTATGTTTTTATTGCAAAGCAGAACTATATTATGAAACATTCTTAAATTAGGAAATTTTTATCATAACATATAAAACGAATTAAGTTTAATTTTGTTGCTTAATTTTTTTCTTGTTTTTTCTATTTAAAGGCAGGCCCTTCTATGCTGAAAAGAATGGGCCTGAAAATCATCGAGAAACCAGGTCTGAGACTCGGTATCATACTAATCATGGTCATTATTTGGTGTGTCATACATGTTCTGTCAACGGTAAGTTTAGATTTGTGTCTATGTTCTAATGCAATGCACTTAAAATAATTTTGATTAAAAATCTTTACCTTGAGTTTTTTTTTTTTTTTTTTTTTTTTTTTTTGTTAGTCATATTTGTAAACACACTGCTGGCAATTTCTTTGATAGTTTTAATGGAATACGTTATTAGATTTGAATAATTATGATTTATGATGAAAACTCTGAAAACATTCAAATTATGTAGAATACGGGCTATGAATTACCTTTCTTTCATATATGATATTTCGTATTAAAAGATAAAAAAAACAATTCTTTTTAACTTATATGATAAGAAAATAAATTTGTCCCTTTTTATATGCTGTTAACTTGGTAAATACATACAAATTTTTAAAATTCTTTTTCACTAAATAAGAAGTTCGGTGTTAGTATTATTGCAACAATCGTCAACGTTCAAGATAGCTCGCCAAGTTGGCAACCACAATTTCGTATATGTCGTATGCGCTGAATTGGCAATCATGTGCTTCGTTTCATGTAATGTCGCCAATAGGTTGCGATAATACGGAAGTACCGGCATTTCCAAATTCACAGTGCCTGTGTATTGGTTATATTCTTATTGATTGTATACATTTTCATATTGTTTAAGATTGAATAGTTTGTATTTATCTAAAATTGCTTAAAGAATATAATTTTAAGGGGTACCTACGTATTACCGCAACCTATTGGCGACATTATGTGAAATGAAGCACATGGATGCCATTTCAGCGCATACAACAAATAGGAAATCAGGATTCTCAAATTGGCGAGTAATTAATAGATTTGGCGATTGTTGCGATAAGTACGTAACTTTTTCGGTACATACATATTATCGCAACCGTATTGGCGACACGAAATGAAACGAAACACATGGTTGTCAATTCAGCGTCTACAACACGTGCGAAATAGGGGTTGCCAAATTGGTGATCTATCTTGAACGTTGGTATTGTTGCGATAATATGTAAGTACCAATTTTTTTTTATTTAATGAAAAAGAAAAATATTAACTTGTTTTTTATGAACGTAAAATAAGTCTCATTGGCACTTAAAATTTTTTATCATCTTTAAAAAAGTGAAATAAAGTTATACAAATTTAATATCCTTTCCTCCCTTTGCAAAAGAAAATTTATATTTAAAAAAAAATCGTTGTTTATATTTAGAATTGCGTATCACCTTATACTTTATGTTTCGTATTTGTTCCCGAAATTGAAACGAAAGCAAATAGTTTTAGATTACAAAAATGTTCAAAAAAAAAAAAAATATTTTAAAGCTATTAAGGTTTAAAAAAAAGAAAAGAAAGGAAATTTGTACATATAAAAAAATTTTAATGGGATTGACAAATAATGTTATTTTTTGAAAATATCAATCCTTTTCTTGCACATGAAGAGTTCTATTTCTTTTTCTCTCTCCTTAAACAAATTGAAGGATTCTTTCATTTTTTTTGTTAGCATTTTCTTAAGTAATGTAGAACTGAACATAAATAAGTAAAGATATATATTTTTATATAATTTTCAAAAAATGATAAATACACTAAAGTGATACCTTTCCCAAATATTTTACCTTTATTCGGATAAAATATTAATATCTCATGTACTTTTTTAAAGGAAACGTAAATATTTTGCAGAAAATTGATACTTTTCCCTTTTGAAATAAGAAAAATATATTTCGGAGTGGTTTAGTTAGATTAAAAAAATTTTACTTTCTGGAAGAAAAAATTTTTTTTTTTTTTTTTTTTTTTTATTTTTATTTCTGTGGAATTTCTCTTTTACGCAACAGTTTTCAATTTATAACATGTTCACCGTTATTAAAATGACTTTGAGATTTAAAACCACTGAAAAGTTTGGGAAATTGTGTTTTTTATTCATTAGATATTTTTTGTTTGGGTATCATCTTTCCTGCGATAGATTTAAATTATGTACTTTTTTAAGGTTGATAGTCTCCCTCTGGTTTAACTGCCAGTTACTTCTTTGTTATATGAAATTAGCTTGTGAAATAATTTTTCAAAATTTTGAAAAATTTAAATGAGAATTTCATTTTTGATCGCCACGTAATGCAAGTTTTTTAAAGTATATTTTCGTATTTATAAGGTTAAATGTTAATAGAATGTCATTATTAGTCGATCGTTTTGCAAAATTATAAAAAAAAAAGTAAAATTTTCTTTGAAAAATGATTTTGAAAGGAATTTAAGATTCTAATTACTTGTTAATTGTTTTGATAAAGATTGCGCTGTAAAACATCTATTATTTATTAAAACAAATAATATAAAAAAAATTTCTTTAAATTGATTCCTACTTAGATCAACAAAGAAAAATTTTGTTTTAGCTACTTTTTATTAATAGTTACAATTAATATAAATGTATATAAATATGACAAAATCACAACATTAAGTGGTAATTAATTTTTATGAATTATCATAAAAGTGTCGTATTGTCATCCAAAACAATCGTGTATATAAAATTTCAGCTCAATTGAGCGCTTTAAAATGTATTTTATAAACGATTGAAAATTCCCCACCAAGATAAATAAATAAATAGAGAGTGTGAGCTAATAATAGGAATTGAAAACTACCAAAAAAAAAAAAAAAAACAGAGGAGTGTTTAGTTCTAATAAAAAAGAAAAGCCACTCTTCCGGTAAAGTGGATAGTGACGCTGATTGCTGTGCCGTAGGGCCTGGGTTCGAATCCCGGAGAAAGCATAGGTGTTTGTAAATGTATAGTGCCTTTGCGGTATGAGGATACTCTAAATATCCGTCGAGCCGCAAGTCTTCACGTGAGGTTGGTGGAAAGGGAAAAGAAGTGAGTAGTCTCTGACACCCCCCAGAGGGATCTTCTCTAAATTGAGGTGGAACCGAGCCAAAAATCGTACTGTCACCTGGTTGGTGCTCAAAGCTACGAATAACGACAGGCGATCTACTAGCCTCTAACCACGATGAATCTCGTGGGTCGTGGGCCTTGATCTGATGTTACTGTCGATCAGGCGGCATAAGTAACAACAACAAAAGAAGAAAAACAATTTTTAAGTTGTTCACAGCTATATACTCAGGTGGATTGAAAACTTTTTTGAGAATTTCGAAACCTACCTATGAGTACAGGAGGTTCTCTAGTATGTAGATGAAGGGGAAAACAAAATATATTTATTTATATGTTAAGGTATCCGACTTCGCTCAAACCCTTGATTTTGTAAAAGCGTACAAATGAATATTTCTTTTTTAATATTTAGATTCACTTAGATTAGAATACACGTATAAAATTATTTTAATTATTATATTATTATAATAAAAAAATTATTTAAATGCAATTTTTTAACAAAATATGAACATAGCATTACCTATTTTCAAAACATTCTCCTTATATAAATAACGCTTTTATAATAACAATATTTTGACTATATATAGCTCGGACCTCTACACAAAGCTTGAACTAGGATTTTTTAAATATATATCTTGGAAATGGATTTATTCACATTTTAATATATCAGAGTGGAAAGATTTTAACAAAAAAAATAAATACCCACTAACTGTTATTTTAATTGGCAGTAACTCTGAAAATCATGTAATTTTTTTCAAAAATCATGGGCAAAATATATGGATTTAAATAATTTTTTATTGCGATAACATTCTTAAAACAGTTTTATACGTGTATTGCATAATCTGAGTGACATTATTAGATCATTCAATGAGCAGTCTTAATTCATCTCTGAGGTAAATACAGTTTATTTACGGTACATGACACTCTATACAGTTCTCAGACACTCTATACAGTAAACTATTTACACACACACAGCTCTGGGATATACATATATATAAAAACAGAAACAACATTGGTAGAGATTCCCGCGCGATGATTACACTCAGTTTTCCTTATATCACAGGAAGGAAGCCGTGCAAGTACTGTCTGGTGGCGCCATCTAGCATTTATTACAAAAATAAATTATAACAAACTAGCTGGTATACCCGTTCTTCGCACGGGTAAATTGAAAAATTAAACAATACAGAGATTGAAGGATAAAGAAGTTTTAATGAGATAATTTTACGCGAATTGCAAATTAAACAAAAAAAAAAAGCTTTTTGCATATCTCAGCTGAACATAAAAAAAAAAAAAAAACATTTGTTGAATTTTAAGTCTGTAGATCAAAAAGCTGATAAAAGGGGTTTTTATTTATTTACAGCTCCCCTTAACTCTCTTGTCGGTCGATTTTCGAAAACACCTTCCTAAGCTGATCTCTGCTCAGTAAAAATAACTCATTGTTAAAAATTTTGTGTAATGAACGCTTAAAATAGGGTAAATAATTTATAACTATAAGTGTAATACGTTAATATTACGTTCTGTTGTATTTATTTTGTTAAAATCTTACCATCAACCCTCCCTTCCAAATATAGTTTTATTATGAAATAAAAAAACATTGATTATACTGATCAAATGAATAATTTAAAAGCGAGCGCGCACTGAAGCATGACGTAAGCAAAACAAACAGGGAAAGTTTTGCTTCACACAAAAAAGTCGCGGGCTTTTTTGAAGATGGCAGATTTTTTCCCTACTTTCTAGACAATTATCTTTATGTTTTGGAAACTTCACACAATATCTTTATAAATTATAGCCTATGTGTTATCCTGATGTATAAGCTGTATTATTGTAAAATTTCATTAAAATACGTTCAGTTGTTTTTACGTGAAAAAATAACAAACATCTATACAAACTTTCGCGTTTATAATATTAGTAAGGACATAACCATTGATTACAACTCTAAATAGTAAAATATCTATATATATTCGTTTGTATGTGTTTTCAAAATCCCGGTTCCAAACGTAGTCGAGTATCTTAAGTACTGCCACAAGGGAAATTAGGTTTAAGGTATTTGAACTTTTTACGGTAAAAAGTCAAAGTACATTTTAATATTTATTGCGATGAGAGAAATCATACTGAATAGTAACAAGAAAAAATAACACATTAGGAACATTGAATAGCTTCTTTAGTATTAATTTTTGAAAAACGTACTGCCGAAATTGATGTGCGCGATACAGCTGAAGAGACTGGACAAAGCTTAGATCGGAAGGATTCCTCGGTCTGGGGTGAGAGAGCTAGGTTTATATGAAATGTTGCAGTGTTCATTGTACTATTCACTACTCATTAATCCGTAATCACCAATATTGTAAAAATTAAATATATATTTAATTTAATTTGTATTGTAGGGACATTATTTTGAGTCCGAAATCATTTAACCAAAATCATTTCAATGTTTTCGTAAATTCAACCCCTAATCGACAATATTAAATTGTGAAATTATTTTTTTAATTATTTTTCTCCTGATCTCTATACCATAGAACATCTTTTCCGCATTCGTAGGTCCCGAATAGAAGTATTTTTTTATCTGCGTATAACCGCAGTCCACCTGCTATATACACTTATTATAAAATAAGGAAGCTATGTTTTATAGTGTAGTTTCTATGATAAAATATACTCTTGTGATCCCCACCATCAGTTGACTCTTTTTCGAAGAAATTTGCTTGCTAAAATGGGCGATTCCTACTCTTACATTTTACTCGTTTCAAATAATGACAGATAATTATGTTCTTAATTTCGAATTATTTTGTATTTTTAAGACTTAAAATAATATATGATTGTTATTCGTTTGCAAAAATTATCCTGTAGGTGTGTATCTATGTGAACAATTCCATCTTTTTTAACTATATTTTTTTTTGCTTTGGAGATAGGGGCGGCCTTTTCTATTTTTGTCCGGGGCGGCAAAACTCTACTAGAACCGGCCCTTTTTATAGAATAATATTTCGATCGTTTTTGCTGATTAGTTTTTAGAAACTTCCATTTGCTTATTATTGACAACCTTTATTTTAAACTATGTCAACTCTGTGACTTCAGGATTACGAGAACACGTGGACCTGGCCTGGCACAGTATCATTCGGAGTGGTCGGCGGCAACGGATCCAATCTAACCACTGTCCGACCATTTCCCCCGGCCCGAATGACTCACAACTTCCCCCAGTATCTGACATACTTCGCTGTCCTGGAACTGATCGGGTTGACCGTACTCACCCACTTGTCACATCTGATCAAGTTCTTCCTGACGCTCGTTATTGCTGTCATCCAAGGATTCATCAACCTGAACCTCCTGCAGGATTCCTTGGATTATTACGATGACCGCACCTACGGTACTACTAGGTAATGGAATACCTCCTTAGCTTAAGTTACTATTTTATATACTTATATTTTGATATTTAGTACGGGTAGTACTTTAATAGTGAGAATATTCTCTGTTTGATATGTGACATTGGAAAAGCTTTAATTAGACACTAAGCACCGTATTCATTTTAACCCGGAATTCCTCGCGCGGAAAAAACGAACAGAATTTCACGCGCAGGTTATCTCATACCCATGGGTGTTTACATTCTGTTTTTACCGTAAAATTTGCAAACAAAGATGAAAAAGGAAGAAAAGTAGGAAATGCAATTTGTTTATTACACTTTTCACACGTAAATTTAGTCTGTATGTTCTTTTTAATAGGGCATTCAATACATAGTTAATACACTCCTTTAGTCTTCGTCGCGAGTAAGTGTGATGTTTTCACTGGATCTTAATTTTTTTAAATTTCGTAGAAGCATTGCTCGCTGCTTCTTTATATTCCTCTGTAAATCGAAATTCAAAACACTTCAGAAATCAGCATCTGGTTGGATGTTTACTAGGTGGTTTCTGAGTACTTAACAAAATTGCGCATTTGTTGTCGCAACGCTCAACAGCATAAAATATAGTCATAGGCTAACGATTACATTTTCTAGCCATTGAATATAATGTGGTCGTTTTATCTTGGACGATAATTACTTCCACAGTTAAATTACCTCGATTGATTTCAGTAGAAGAACCATACTTGCTATATTATAATCTTCATCGTTAGATTCTCCCTCATCATCCCCGCAAAGAGACTTTCTGAATCCAAAACTACTATTGTACCATGTCTGTTAAGTGCAGTATGGAAACATCCCAACATCGAACGGGGAGGCGCTTGTGACGCGACTCCTGCCACGACTTGTTTTTGAGTGTAACTGTTTACATATGGTGTGGGTGAAACAAAGAACTTTTAGCAGTCCACTCAGTTGTGTTTTATTGAGTAGTGTCAATTCATTTGTCAGAAACCGCTATTGACCATTTTAGTGCTAACAATATCTATTAAATACTGTATCTGTTAAATTACTTAAATATCATAATTCTTCATCATAACCATAAGAAATATTTTAAAGCGTGCACATGCATTTAGTGTAACGGCGATTCACGCGCAGGGTACGACATACCCGAAGAGACGATATCCAAAAATGTATATATTGAGAATTCGCTTACAAGCTAAGGCCCCTAAAAAAATACGACCTTAAAGTCAGCTACACGAGAAACTATTCTTTCTCCAGAAAGGTTTAGATGGAGTCTTGAAAAAAGTTAGGCGGTGGGTGTGACAAACCCCAAGCGAGAAGTCCCGGGTTAACTGGACCCGGCGGTCAGAGGATGAAAAAGGATTTTCCGTCCGATTAGAAAATTCTGACCGGATTCAAGGTTCAACACTTGCGTAAAGCAGTCACGGGGTCTGTTGTAACCAATGAGTTTGCAAACTCGCAATTGAGTAACCGGAGATACAAAAATAGTAGTGAAATATACATGAACCCAACAGTTTGTTTTCTCTTACTCGGCGCCGGAATTCAGAATCAAGTATTGAGAATAAAGTGCTTCTCTATACAGTCGTGATTTCCCTTATTACAGCCTACGTTTATCCAGTATGGGGATATGCCACTAAAAGTAATATTAATATTTTAGACTCCTTGCAAAACTCTCTAATCCGGATGATCGTCAAAGCTACCCGTTGTATGAGAAACGATGACATCCGTAAAGCATTAAAAATTTTAATTTTTTAACCGTATATTCAAAATATTGCTAAAATATTCTTTGATTCTCACCCGCTCATGATTAACGTCAATATGCTTAATCTTCGTAACTACACTCAAAGTATTAAGAATTCTTGACTCTTATAATCCCCATTTAATTTTTAAATTCTAGTGCAATATTTTATTGCACATCTAATCAGTTTTTAAAATCTCTTTCAATATTCTTCATTTTGGCTTTCTCTACTGGACAAGTCCCACCCTTTTCAATATGTAGTCATTTTCAAGACTGCTTTGGCAGCCAATGAGAGTCACCTACCATACACCAATAAGAGAGCAGCCTATCAGCTCTCCTTCTAACTTCAATTTTCACCATCATGAACGAACTCTTCCGAACGATTGACTCGACCAATCAGAAAGCAGCACAATCAGTAAGAAAATGAAAACTTCGTTCCACATCAAATTAACTGCCAGAACTCACCGCCGCCATCAAATTCACCGCCAGATTGGGGGCCGCAAGCAGCCCGTATGCCCAAATATAAGAACCGTACTTAACCGACGGTAACTTCAAGTTTCATATCTCGGCTCAGTTAGTGGTAAATACAGCGGTCAAAGTTCGATCAGATTTAACCGCACTTGCGCAGTCATGAAGTTTATTTTGACCAATAAGGTGCAAACTCACAGTTGAATAACCGGAGTAAAAAAATTGTGTTGAAATGAAGTTTTAAACGGCGGTTTGCTTTCACTTAACTTCGGTTACTTACCTCCAGATTTCATAACTTGACTCAACTAGCGGTGAACACGGCAGTAAATGTTAGTTTGTTACCTAGCCAACCTCAAAGGATGTTATTCTTCCTCCCAACATATAAGGCATATGTGCGGTAATGAATTGAGTAAAGCTTTATTTGATTTGGACGTGATGTTCCCTATTGGAAGCTATTAGAAAGGAATATGTTCTATTTGAAATGGTTCTCTTCCGGTAGGACAGAACCCGCGACCTTCGGTTCCATACGCACGTAATATACAACTAGGCCAAAATGATCTTTTCAGTCCGGAGATTATTATTCGCTATGTAGAAACGAGGAATTGTAGTCGAATGAGTTTTATTACTGTTCAATCTGCAAGCGATGTTGCAAAAGTAGGCAGATTTTCCAACAAAATCCTAGCATCAGTTGGCTGGATATATTCTAGGATTACTTATTAATTAGTTGCAATATCACATTTTATATATGTTTGAACACTAATTAGAACTATTTAATTTCATTAACTCCAATATTAATTTGTAGGCTTATTTCAAAAACAACTGTAGTAAATCTCTTTTAGTACTTACGAGTTTAATAAATTATACGGCAACAATATCATCTAATCATGAAAAAATTTACACTAGGATACATTTTCATCAGTTGAAAAAAATATTATTCGATTTCGATTACCTTAATCAATATTTCACTAAGACTTTTTTAACGCTTATTTTTAACTATCATGAATTCAATGTCCACTCTATATATAACTGTCAAGTCTTAAAAACATATTTAAAACGCATAACAATTTTTTTTATAATCTTCAAAGATTGCATAAAACAATTTATTTGTTTCCGAATATTTATTTTTAAAGCAAAATAGAAAGGGATAAAAGAAAAGTTCTCTGGAAACCAGCTGTCTTTCAATTGCGGAATAAAAACATAAAAAAATTATTCGCGTGCTAGAATAATTATTTTATCATCGCGTCGAGTTAATTTTATTAGAAGACAAACAGCTCAATAGAATTACGTTGATTTTTTTTCTTGCAAGCTCAAGGAAATTATGTCTGTTATTTGACAAATATTCCAGTTATAATAAATAACACCAGAGGGCAGCTTATTTTTATGAGAACTTACGAAATTTTTTTGAGTTAAATACGTAAGGGAAAAAAAACTTTTGTTTTCTGAGAAGAATAGAAAAAAAAGGTGTTATACATTACTCACACAGATGAAAGAAAAATGTAGCTTTGTTCGTAAAGATGATTAATCTTAGATATTTGTTGAAATGTTAAAAAACAGTTTAAAACAGGGTACTTATTAAAATAATTATTCAAAATGTAAAAAATACCATGCTTGTTTTAAAATTTAATTAATAATAAAAATCTAAAAATATTTGTGGAACCTTTATTAAATCATTAAACACGCAAGATTAAAAAAATATTGATCGATACAGAAGAATATTTTTTAATAATAGTAATTGAGCTTAACAAATTGTTAAACTTTTTTCCTTTCAAAGTACATTTATTAAGTATAAAGTCGTTAATTTTTTTATGCTTTTGAAGATTTATGTGTTTTATTTAAAGTATTTCTATTAGAAAATTTATTTTTTAATTATTAATTATTCTTCATAAAAGTTTGCACTATAAATAGTGACTCAAAAGTGTTGATCGGAAAACCAAATGGTTGAATAAGTTGATATTTTAAATATTTAAAATTATATACATTTAAAGTTTTGATTTATACGATTAGAAAATTAATTATATTTAAACATTTTTTCTTAAGGAATGTCACAATTAAAAATGCTTTAAAATTGTTTACATTTATTTAAATTAGTAAATTATAGATATTATAATATTAAATAATATTGTATTCGTTAAAGTAATTTGAAAGTGATATCGATGAATTGATTCATTCATTTATGAAATATTATTTCTAACAGAAATATTTCCATACCATTTGAGAAAATGCACAGATTATCAAATTTTAAATTTCTCTTATTTTAAACATGTTAGTCGTACGTCAAAAATGCAAATTTTAAGTAAATGAAAAACACTTAGGTTTGAAAATAAAATAATATCAAGATATTTAAAACAGAATATATTTTTTTGAAAAAAAATTAAAGATGCATTCTAATTTAAACATTCATTGCATATTTATTTTGTCTTCCTTTTTATTTTAAATCCATTGGAAAAACTTTATTAATGATTTCTCTTTAGAATTCTGTTTCATTTTACGTAACTAGTTTATATCTTAACATAAATGTAAGACAATTGAATTCGAAATGATTTCTCAAATTATCGAATTTGGATGTCAATGTTTTGATTCAAGTTTATAATTTTAAAAGTTTGATCATTTTAATTATTCGTCAAACCGACCAGTGGTTTTTTTTGTAAGACATTGCTATATTTATTACTATTTTAAAGTTTCGGTACATTGCCATTTATATGTCAATAACATGATATGAAATTTCTTTCAGCGACCATGACATGAGTCACTCCATAACATTAACTGTGATCGTAGTTGTTGTCGCCGTATGTCTCATTCTTATCAACAGACAGGTGAGTATTTAAACACATACCTCTATTTGGTTTGCTGTAAAATAGAGCTCTCCAACCGAAATGACCTTGTGGGCCACTTCGGAAAAACATTATAATCTCGCGAGCTGCACATAAAAATATGTACCTTTATATCATATTTGGAAACAAAAAAACATTTATTGGAGTGAAAATTTAAAACAGAATGAATTGTTGTTATTTTCATTATTTTTTATGTATGAAGACACAGATAATATAATAATGTTTATATAATATAATAATGCAATGATCAAATGATGTTTAAAATAGTACAGTTGCCATTTTCTTCAAAATTACGGTGTTCCTTTGAATTGATCTTTCGTTACTCATTGTTAAAATTTGATAGTGCTGTCATTCGCAAACGATTAAGTATACATTGTCCTTTATCTTTACCGCCCTGAATATATTTTTTAAACTTTAAAAACATCTTTGACTGCCTCTTGCTTTTTGGGCACTCCAAACAGAAAAGGAGGAGGAGAAACGAAGGTCGTACACACAGAGAATCATGTACCATCCATAGTAAAGGATATGCATAATGTCAAAATGAAAAAACTTTAAAAATCTGATATTTAAAATTTTTAAAAAAAGTCGGTGGGCCGAATGTTGGACACCCCTGCCCTAAAAAGATTAAAGCTCATTCCATGTATAGTTATTTTCTAATTGTTGTAGGATATTGTTAATTAAAATAAGATAACAATAAGCTAATCACTGATGAAATAAGTAAATTGTTTGGCAAAAAGAAAATTAAAGGATAATTTTCAAACAGTTGGAGGTGACTTCCCGACGCCTGTTCCTTTGGCAGAAGGAGGTGGAAGAGCAACGTGAGAAGGTGGCGGACATGAGGCTCAAAAACGAAGCTCTCGTCTACAACATCCTGCCACCCCACGTCGCCAAGCACTTTCTAGGGCAAAGCAAGAAGGACGAGGTGAGTGTTTGTCAATATTTCCTTCCTTTTCTGATACCTTTGTTGATTTTTGCCTTTGTTGTTGTAAGACATCTTAAGACTTCTTGTGGCGCTGAGCCAATACGTAAGCCCTGGGCCATTGGCGTAGCTAGTTCTAAGAGAGCCCCTACATCAAAAATTCCTTGTGGGTGCCCCCTTATATCATACGATTACGATACAGATGCTGGGGCCCCGTATCATTGATACAACTGATACGGTGGTTGCAACGCCCCTGCCCTGAACCCCAGCGTAAATGTGGGCCTCATATATGACCCTTCAATTACAGTACATAGCATATGTTGTCAAATACTGGTACAAGCAATAACCCAAAACAAAATATATACATACATGACTCACAATCACTCAAACCGGCTCGACCGACTGCCACCTTTTGACTGAAGGACTAATGAAGGTGTGTGGTGGTAGGCCTGGACCTATACATGGACGATGGTCCGCACATACAGTCAGTTGACATATTATCCGAAATTCCCAATTTTTCGGAGAATGCAACCGGAAAAAACATTAGACCGTTGCAATTATTCGAAACATTATCTTATTAAATCTGAGTCGAGAACGAGACGAGGCCCCCATTGTGGTCGAGGCCCTAGACCCGGGCCCAATTGGCCTATGCCTTAAAACGTCCCTGGATATGTTGTTGTTGTTCGGACTGAAAATTTTAGTGTTTAGTGTGTCAGTGAATTATACTCTTGAAAATTACGTTTCTTTTTGAAACTATGGCACAAACTATAGCCTCGCGCAAATTTCTCATCATTGCACCGCATTGATCTAAAATAGACAGTGACATCTTAAGATTTCTTGAGGCCCTCGGCACTGTGCAAAAGTAGGGCCGACCTGCGAGCTTTATAAGTTGACAGTATATAGCACACGTTCTTAAGTTATTGTACAAACGGTAACCCATAACAAATAAATATATGCGTGACTCACAAACTTTAACCAAAACCAACTGAAACGGCTGCCGCTTTTCGTCTAAATGGTGTATAGTAGTAGACCTCGGCCTAGACAGGATGACATACATTACATAATAATGCAGTCTTGCCAGTTTGCATTGTAACGTTTCCAGCCACAGAGCTGTGAATCGGCTTCTTTTGTGGATATGATCACCACACGTACAATGACATTTGCACCTTTAAACTATTGTGCCGTCTTGTCTTGGACATCGCCTCAGAAACCTTTGACACCACGAGGGACCCTCCTACTCTGCCCACAAACTGGATGTAACTCGAGTCTAAGGACGCCGATCCCTGTAATCCCCTAGACCAGTGATTCCCAAAGTGGTTTATATCGACCCCCAGCGGTCTACGACGACCTGCAATGGGTCCTCGTCAGCGAAAAAATAATTTGGGGGTCTATGGGGTCTATTATAGTGGTTCTCATTAAACTAGATCTTTACTTGAATTTTAAAAGAAAACTTAATCAAGTGGAAACCAAATTTTACCTTACTAAACAGATTTATTTACTAAATTATTGAGGTTAATTTGCACTTACAAGGTGACAACATAAATTTATTAAAACAAGAACGATTTCAGCGTTTCTTTCCAGAATTAAGCTAAAGAAGTATAAAACTGGAGGTCTCGAATTTTCTCAATTTTTCACAGACAATCTGTCAGGACGTTTTAACCTACGTTCAACATTTAGATGCCTTTTATTCAGATTTTGAAACTAGATTTGAGAATGCTTTGACTATGGTAATTACCACAAAAAAGAAATGAATTCATATGGTCACATTGAAAAAATATCACATTATAATATGAACTGATTGAAATAAGCACTAACGAAGATCTTAAAGTGAAGTTTACAAACGGACGACAGCAATTTTGTTTTTAAAAAGACAAGCCTGTTATTTGTCCCGAATTATTGAATATCGTGCGAAAGTTTTTTATTGCTCTTCTTAGTGAGATGGAGTTTCAGTGCGGTTGCCAATCTACAAAACTAAAAAAGAAGTGGGGGGGGACCCCAACTCGGAACTACTAACAAAGGAGATTTAAGATTATACCCGACAAGATTGGTACCAAATGTTGAAAATTTGTTATTGTAGCACCAAATTCATCCCTCCCATTAAAATAATTTGTTTGCTGTTTAGTTATTTTATGTAACAATTATTTTATGTATAAATTAACTTTTAATTTAATTATTAACATGTGCTCTTTAAGTTTTAAACACTACATTACGGTTAAAAACTTAATTCTTTTAAAGTAGTAGTAGTAGTACCAGCTGTCAAAAAGACATATAAGCTGATAAATTTGCAAAAGTTTAATATTAATTAAGCAGGGGACATCTCTTCTAGACTTTAGAGGAAGGTAAAGATAGAAAGGGAGATGGTCTGTGAAAACTTCGCTGAGAACGGACGCAAAACTCCTCCCTCACAAACAACAGAACTTGGACTTTAATAATCTAATTAATATTTTAATAACTTCAATATATATTCTGTAAATAATAGCTGTGACCTAAGTAAACTAAATATTTATATTAATCAATATCGCTCTACCTTTATTTATCTCAAAAGCCACAGCGTATAGTTCGAAATTCTAAATTTTCTGGAGACTGACCGGAAATAACATTTGATGATTAAAATTATTCGAAACATGATCTTATTGGGACTGAGACGAATACAAAACGAGTCCCCCTACCCTATCCGAGGTTCTAAAACCAAGCCAATTGGCCATTGCTTTAAAACGCCCCTGAAAAGAGGTAGAAAATTATCCGTATTCGTTTTGAAAAATTTCTTGTGTACCTAAATTATAATTTTACTCACCGTCTTAAGATTCATTGAGGCCCTGGGCCTAGATAAGATTTTTTGAGGTCCTGGGCTCCTATGCAAAAGTAGGCTCTACCTGTCATCTTGAAAAGTAAACAGCATATAGCATTGCCAAATACTCGTTCAAACGGTCAGTTGAAGCAAATAAATGTGCATGACTCACAGTCTAAAAAACCTAGGTACAAACCGGCTCGACCGATGACCGCATTTCAACTAAATGAGTTGAATGATTGATTATGTTATCAGGTCTAAGCATACAACGGTCATCCCATACTAATACAGTCTTACTACTTCTGCCAGTCGACATGCAGTTTGAAATTCTCTATTATTCGGAGAATATGTACGGGAATAATATTTGACCACTTTAAAATTATCCAGATCATGATCTTATTAAGACAGAGTCGAGAACGAAACGAGGCCCTCACCGAAGGTGATGCCTTGGAACCGGACCCAGTTGGCCCATACCTTAAGATGTCCCACAAGACGCAAAGTACTTTTTTTTATACAAGCATGTGTCTAAATCATGACTTTCATCGAGTTGGTCTCTTCTAGAATACGTTCTGTAGTAAACGTAGCATTGTGGGACACGGAGTTAATGCTGATACCTTTTATTTCAGGAACTGTACAGCAAGAGTTACGAGGCGGTAGGAGTACTCTTTGCAGCCATGCCCAATTTCTCTGATTTCTACACAGAAGACTCCGTAAACAATCAAGGTCTCGAGTGTCTCAGATTCCTTAATGAAGTTATTTCGGATTATGATGCAGTGAGCATATTTTCTATTCTTGTGATCTTTATTTCTTCATTTATTTGTATTTAGCTAAGATTTTCTCTTGGTGCAAATGTTTTTAAAAAATTACATTTATCAAAAAAAAAATTTTTTTATGTAAAAATAAAAGAAAGATTTATTTAAAAATACACAATAGTTTTTCAAAGAAATATTGGGGATACTTTTTTTTATCTGAAACGATCGAAAAGTGGATGAATATTTCGAATATTTTCTTTCGATTTAAGCGAAGACGAAGTTTGTATTGCAAAGTTTGTAAAAATCCAAATATGGATTCAATTTTATAGCTTTCAATAAATAACGAAGTATTTGTTAGCTCGTTAATAAACTTTTTTGAGCAGATTTAAGAAAATTAATTTTGTTCAATAAACTTTAAGTGGCATTACTTATAATATAATCATTCTTCATGGATATATTATCGTTTGCTATTTTTGCAAAAACCGATATTAAAGATTTTGTTTCAAATTTATTTAGTTGAAATTAACAATCGTTTGGCCTTTGTGAAAGAAATTGTTTGAAGACATTTGTGAAAGAATTTGGAAATAAATGACTTTAAAACCTGGGAAAGCTTCATAAAATATCATTGATTTGTTGAATATATTTTTGAGTTAAAGTTAAAATAACAAGTACATAAACATGGAAAGTCTTAAAATAGTTTTAGCAAGCATTATTACTTACGTTTAACAGTTATTTGATACCTTGGAAAAATCTAAATGTTTTTTTTTACCGATTTCAAGTTATTCAGAATTCTAAATTCAAACTGTACAAAACTAAGTAGTCATTCTTCAGACAGGAATTTTGTTTATATAAGATGCATAAATCTATTTCTCAAAATTAATATCCACTAATTGGGGAAAAATAATTGAATGGAATTAAATTATACACTTTAACACGAACCAATAAAAAAATAGAATGTCTGCTTTTCTGTGCGGTATAAATTGCTAACTGAAAAAAAGAAATTTTATATATATATACTAAAAAAAAAAATTTTTTATCAAAGAAAGATTTTTTTTTGTTTTATACATATTAATTTTAAAACAATTCATTCTTTAGGAATATTATAATTAATAAAAAAACCAAAGATATTAATCTAATTATAGTACGAGACCTTTGGGAAAAAAATGAAATTTATTTTGTATCTAATTAAAGGACTAATGACTAAGGACTTTTTATGTTTTAATATTTTTCTCTCCCCCTCCCCACTGTTTTTTTCTTTGTACATCCTTACTTAACAAATAACTGATATTTTTCCCAAAAATTTGTTCTTATTTCATCGAAATTTACTTAATTCTTCGTTTTATTTGTTTATTAAGATTTGATAACATTTAAAGAGATACTTGTGCAAAATATATATATTGCAAACCTCTTGAATGTTTCTAGCGTCTGAAATATTTATGGAAAAATAATTTATTTTTATTATCGAAAAGGGGATGTCCTTTCCTCGTTATCGTTTATTAAATACTTTGATTCAAATTAATTACACTCATTAAAAATGATATATTAAAGATTCTGAAGAAATTAGTTTTAGCTGATAAACGTCATGGTCCTATAGTAGATTAGGACAATGACAGACACATTACAGCTCGCCTAGAGGTTCTATGTGGCCTACCACATATTTTAAACTAATTTGATTAAAATTATAGGCTTCAATATTTAACAAAAAATTATTTTAGGATGTGTTCCATTTTTTGCATATGCAAAATAAAATTGTACACATTTATATATAAATTGATTTTAAAATGTTTGCAAGTGCCGAACATTCAACCTGTTTTAATTTAATATATATAATTATGCATACAATTATTATAATTTACATATTTATATAATTATTCATGAAAATAATTTTAGCTATTATTGTATTATTTAGGTATTTTAATTAAAAGTCAAAATAAAAACAATAGGAAATGAAGCCACAGATTCATTTACCTCTGTTCAAGAATTTTAAATGTTCCATTTTTATTAATCTTTATTGCATTCCATAATAAATTATATTTGCTCGTTATTTCTTAAATGTTTGTCCATTATTGGATTAGAAAAATGCCACATACCGTATTTTTATTACTTTAAAAAATACTTTAGAATTGTGAGTATTTCAGATCACATGATTGTTGGGCTTCTTTATAATATTGCTTAGTAATTTTATAAATTTTTCACCAGTGATCATATTTACAACCTCCTACAATAAAGTTCGGAAAGTGAAGTCAAAACGGCTGATCTGGCTACATTGACAAACCAAAATGCTGCACATGCGTAGCAATAGGCGTTGACCATCTGCCCCCTCCATTGTTCATTTGGGCGTCGTTTGTGTTCCGTGTAAGACGTGTTTTACAAAGTGTTTGTTTAGTGCGTTGGTTCTTAACGGAAAACAGGGAAATGATCTAACAAAAGATCAATTTAAAGTTTTGTTTTAAGCTTGACAAGACACCAACAGAAACTTAATCGATGCTGGTACGAGCTTTTGAAGATCAACACTGTCCATGAAATGTGTGTGCAAGTGAATCACAAATTTTCGAGAAGACCGGAAAAGTGTTTCTGACAATCCCCCTTAGCGAAAGACCGACGACCTCTGTGAGTAACGAAAACATTGAGAAAATCAGTAAATTAATAACGAAAGATAGTCGATTAATTGTGTGCATGATAGCTGGATGATGAATACTGCAAGGTACATTGAAATTTTGACCCGTGTAACGTCGTGAATAGCTAACTATCAATAAATTGGCACAGCCTAATTTGAAAATAAAAGGTTTGTTTATTTGCTCAACAAATTGTTATTGAAGCAATAAATTACAGTCTGTACGCCAAGGTGGTGCAATCAGTCTATATTACTCCAATTCTCCAACGCCACCAGCGTTCATCGTCTTTCCTTCATTTCCACTCCAATCTCGGACCAAGTCTCTTTCTTTAGCGCTCTCCTCAAGTTCTCTCCATCCCGGGCTCTTTTCTCAAGCTCTCTCGATCCAGGGCAGGGCTCTTCCCCCAAGTTCTCTCGATCGAAGGAATGCTCTTCTTTCATCTCCTGAAAAAAAACCCTTTTAAACACAAGGGGTGGGTCCACAACACGCCCCTCGTCCCTTCGTATTGGCAGGCCACAAAAGTCTCTCTCTGCCTTCCTAGTCCTATTTGTGCGTAACACACAAATACACACCCGGGCCGTCTGGCCCAAGGTGCCATAATTCTTGTCCAACATCTGAACACACTTGTCCATCACACCATCTGTGTTCTATTATCCCATTCTCTTGACACCGGTGAGGCGACTGGATTCTTTCTAGACAGGCTTCGCCTATTGTCAATGGGGTGCCGGCTCTTCTTTACCATTATGGTTGCTAGTCTGGGTGTCGGCGCTCCCGAGTTCAAACAATAAACAATGGCCCCCATGGCACGCACTTGTCATATAACATCTGGTTGAAGCCATAAAATTTAATGTGAATCGAAGGATGGAGGTTCACAACAATCGAAGACACCACACCCGTTTCATGAAACGTCTACGCAGGATGCGACCCCAGTACGCACAACAAGGTACATAGTTTTTTGTTCACAGCAATGCTCGCACTCACGTAGCTAATATCGTCAAACAGTTCCTCGCAAAAAAGAAGGTGGTGCAAAAGGGGGGGGTGCCACCATTCTTGCCAATTATCAACCTCCAGACTTCTTTCCATTCCCACAACTCAAACTCGCTTTGAAAGGAAAGAGATTTGACTGTATTTCTGACATCCAACGAAACGTGACGAGTCTTTTGTACTCCATTTAAAAAGAAAACTTCTTGCCAAGTTTCCAGGACATGTATAACAGATCTAAGCGATGCATAGCTATGGGAGGTGACTATTTCAAAGGACAGTAAGGTAACTTTCGTTAATCTTTCATCTGAGTTAATGTTACATGACTATTCACCGAACTTTATTGTCACAGGTTATACACATTTTATATACAGCTGTCTGGTTTTCTGCTCGGAAAAATTCTATTCTTGTTTAAAGTGTAGCGCATATTTCTTCTAGTGAATGTGCGCTGACAATTTCCATTGTTTCTTTCAGCTCTTAGAACAACCAAGATTCAAAGACATTATCAAAATCAAAACCATCGGTTCTACGTATATGGCAGCCAGTGGACTGACAGATGACAATTACAATGTAAGTTCTTTATTGGTTAATTTATATGGACTTATGAATCTAATATTATAAATCTAAACCAGCGGTACTCAACCTGCGGCCCACCGGACCTTTTTAAATGGCCCGGTCAGGGCCCATTGCTCTGAAAATTAATTTATTTATGAAAATGTAGTGGGAAATTCTTTTTGTTAAGAAATCAAATAAATTATTTTTGCTGTCGATGCCGTATGGGTGCAAATTGATATTGTTACGAATTTTGTGTAAATAGTGTAAATAATTTGTATTTAAGTGTTTAATGCATTTATATTAATGTTATATTTATTTCATGTTAAAATTGCGCTATTCACAAGCAATGCCGCCCCTTACGTTATAATGGCGATTCAATGAGAACTTGGCGAAATCTTGGCGGTAGAGCCAAGTTGGCATCATTTTTGGCGATCAAGTTGGCGACCATTTTGGCGTCATTGGCGACCATGTTGGCGAGTTCGAAACCCTCTGAAATCTTCTAGAAGGTAGTGGATCTCTCCACTAATGTTACGAGCGGTTATATTTCTGGAAGTTTCTGTCGCGCCTATAAAAAGTTGCTCGTTGGTACGGCGATCGGTCTTGATTAAGCCAGCGAGTAGTGAGGATTGTTTTGACTAGGGATTAGCTCGGCTGTGCTTGTGAATAATCTTTACGTACGTGTATTTTTAAACACTGATTATTGTGTTTGATTGCTAGTGAAGGTTTGAAGACCTTCGGATATGTACCCTGTGAATATTGCCAATGAATCATGTGTTGAAAGGATTAGATTTTTGATAATAAATTTGCATCGCTCTTAAAGAACTGATTATTTTTCTTTGTGATTGTTTTTGCATAAAATCCTAGAACCCGGATCTACGTAACAATTTTTTTTTTCCTGATTAGTGATAATTGACAACAATGGAGTAGCGACCATTTTATGAATGGAACTAATTTTTAACCATCTTTCATATCTTGCAAGCGAAAAATATTCGAAGAAAATAGGTTGTTTCAAGACGGTTGTCACAATTTGACTATTTTGTAGTGAAAAACAAGCATGAATCAGTAATTGTTTGATTTGTCACGAAAATGTTGAATTTAAAAAATACCAATAAATAGGAATCGTTCAATGACACTTTTCCTCGAAGATCTCTTTCAAGAGATGAGAAACAGGCTTTCTTGAATAATCTTTACAACAGCAAAAAAAAAGCGTTTTCTTATTGGTAATGTCACAGCGGTAACAAAGACACCCTATGAAATGTGTTATATTATTGGTTATTGTATGAAACCATTTACTGATGCAGAAATTGTGAAGGAGTGATACTTAAATGCTTCCAATTTTGAAAAATTCAGTGACAAAAATGAAAAATAGAAAAAATAATTAAAAGCAAAATTTTGATCAATTTTCCACATTTTAAATTTTCTTTATCCTTCCTATGTTATTTATGTTGAAGCATTTCTCCCCTCTCCATTAATCCTCATGTATGCGACCCGCGTGAAATGGCTAACGTATGCGTGCGGTCCGGTAGAAAAAAAGGTTGAGTACCTCAGATCTAAACGCGTGGTTTTCAGAATCATGTTAAAAATTTTTCGCCAATGAATGATGGAATTGAATTGGGAAAGGTAATTTGTTTATATAATTTTATGCTCCTTTTTTCTTTTCTTATTGTAAGGTTGTATGGTTTGTATCTATATATCATCAAATATCTCATAACTTAATTGAGGATTTTATTCTATGAAGCTACAATGACTTTCTTGGGGACACCGCTTTAAGAAATATATTTTGTATGAAATTTTTCAAATAGATTGATATATATATAGTTATTGGCTTACTTGCATACATATTAATAAACCTTATACTCTCCCCAATTTTCTGGGTATTTCATGATGCTATCTGACAATATATTGGTGTGTTTCGTGTAAAAAAAAGTATGTTCGTGAATCGTGTGATTTCAAAATCGTCTAAAAAAAGAGTTGGGTGTATTTTCTATCCAAGTGAATTAGCTTCTCGAATCAAACATTCGTTGATTCTTTGATTCGTATTTTATCACGTAATATTTCTAGATTTTGCACCCTACAACAAATATTATTCCATTATTAAATTAATTACAGGTGCATCCACAATTAAGAAAAAGAAAAATGTTCGAACTAATTTTTAAAAAAACTATAAAAAATATATATAAATGTTAAAGATGCGAATTTTTCAAATCTTTTTACGAAATTAAATATAAGATATTTTTGAACCTTTGAATGTATATCGATTATTTTCAATCGTATTCATAGTTTTAAATTAAAATACATCGAAAGAAATTGTAAATGATGTCATTTTTTACGAAAGAAATTCTACCAACTTGTGATTCATTTTATTATAAAATATTATACCTCGGCTAAAGTCGGTTACCAACCTTTTCTCCCACATCAACAGGGGCTGCGGTAGCCGAGTGGTCAAGGTATCGGATCGTGGCTGGCTTGTCACGAGTTCGAGCCCAGTACCACTAAAGACCCGCCGTGTAGGGGAGCGATGCACGTTAAATCTGTCGAGAGATCAAACGTCCTCCCTTTGGTGTGGTAGTTAGGAGAGGGGTGTGACAGCTTAGGTGTCGTCCACGTCACTTGACTTTTTATGCTTCAAAATTCGCCAAAAGCCCCTCGTATAGCTAAACAGTGCGACATTAATATTCATTCACTCACTCACCCTCATTAACAGGGCCGTTTTTAACCTCCCCTACGCAGTAGGGACCTCAAATTGTCCCCTCTCCCTATTATTTCCAGAGCATCCCCCTCCTTCAGTTCTTACCTTGCCAACTTTGATTCAGGGTGGTTCTTAATCTTTTCCCTTTGTTTTTGTTCTTCGGAGAGTCTTTGTTTATTACCCACTACCCATGGACCCACCGTGTCACAGACTGGCAACCGACAGCCATAAGGAAAGGATAGTGGCATGTTTTGGCCACTCTTGTTCATTCCTTACGTTACAGCATCACGAACCACCCACTAACCCTTTTGTAAGTAAATTAGTACAGTAAATTAATGAAATCGTTTGCAATTACAATATAGAGCAGAGGTTCCCAAACTTTTTTTTCTCATAGACCCCTTGCCATGCATTTCAGTTTCGGGTAGACCCCTGCTTACTTAATATTGAATTTTTGCAAATTTATCAACTTAAATGTCTTTTTGACAAACTCTGGTACTATTACTTACTTTAAAAGAATTCAATTTCTAACTGTAGTGAAATATAGTGTTTAAAAGTCGAGAAGCACATGACAATGAATTAAATTAAAACAAATTAATTTAATACATAAAACAACTTTTACATAAAATAACTGAACAACAAACAAATGTTTTTAATGAGAGTGATGAATCTGGAGCTTCAATAACAAATTATCATTATTTAATATCAATCTAGTCAGATTTAACCCTAAATCTGCTTTGTTACTAAGTGTCAAAGTCCCTCTCCTTTTTTTTTTGTTTTTGAGATTGGCAAACTCACTGAAACTCCCTCTCACTTGGAAAAGCAATTAAAAAATTTCTCACGATATTCCATAATTCGCGACAAATAACAGGAGAATGTTTTTTTAAATCTAAAATTGCTGACATTCGTTTCTAAACTTTAAGATCGTTAGGGCCTATTCTAATCAGTTCCTTTTGTATAATATGACATTCCTTTTCAATGTTACTATATGGATTCTCATTGTCTACTGTGGTATTACTATAAAAAAGCAATCTCAAACCCAGTTTCAAAACTTGAGCATTTAAATGTTGAATGTAGGGATAAAATGTCCTGATAGATTGTCTGCGACATATTGAGGAAATTCGCTACGTTCAATATTATGTATTAAACTTCTTTAATTTTGGAAATAAAATGCTGGAATGTTCCTTGTCTTAATAAAATTTATGTTATCTGCTACTAACCACAAATTAGCATTACTAAATTTAGTAAACAAATCAGTTAAATTGGTAAAATCTGGTGTCCACTAGGTCAATTTATTTTAAAAGATGAAAGTCACGATCTGGTTTAATGAGAGTCATTGTTATAGACCCCCGTTTACACCTCATGGACCCCCAAAATATTTCTTCGCTGGCGTGGACCCGTTGCAGGTCGCCATAGAACCCTGGGGATCTATATAGGCCACTGGTATTAAGTATATATTATGTATGATCTGTGTTGTATAATGAACAAATTGTTCATTATCATCTTTTTCATCGCTTATCGCTTTACTATCTTCGTAGCGGTGGTACGTTCACTGTAATTTTAAATTTTTCTCTTTTTCACCCTCTAATTTTTTGCGCTCCCAATCTTTTGCGCCCTAGGCACGTGCCTAAGCCTGAAAGTGGCCCTGCTCATCAAACCTCCATTTCTGCAAACAGCAATAATCTCTGATGATACTATTTTCATTTGAGTTATATTTTTGGCTACATTTATGGTTACCAATGTTTCTTTCCACAGCCTAATATGCCAGTAAAAGAGAAGTGGGCCCACTTGGCGCAACTGACTGAATTCGCACTCACACTGAAGGAAACCTTGACAAACATCAATAAGGAAAGCTTCAATAATTTCCTGCTCAGGATGGGTAAGTGTTTGAACTGTACATTTAAATCCATACACATTTATGTCTTCGGTTGTGTACTAGAAGTTCAGATCAGAGGACAAATGAAATAACTTCGAAAACCTTTCTAGTTCAATATTAGGATTTTCTTCCCTTAAAATGAAATAATTCTTCAATAAAATATATACAGGGTGTATCAGTACAGCGGTTACAAAATTTCAGGATCGATAGATTACACTTAAGCGAAGGAAACTCACATAGCAATGAATGGTCGGGAACTAGTGACGACACAAAACAAACGGAAGATAGGACATGAGTAAAAGGAGAAAACATGTTTATTATTTTTAGTACAGCAAAAATCATTGAAAATGTATGGCTGGTGTACGCGATAGATGGCGCTGCGTAAACCGAAGCGTTGGTGGTCCAGAGAATTGGCCCGCTCGATTTTTAGACCCAGGGATGTCCTAAGACACTTTGAGGCCCTGGGCCCAAAGAAATCTTCAGAATTCTTGAGGCGCTGGGGCCTTATAAAAAAGCCCTACCTGAGACATTTAATGTAGACAGTCAATAGCATGCATCGTCAAATGCTCGTTCAAACGGTAATTTTAAACAAATTACGATTCACCATCTCAACAACCTAGACACAAACTGGTTCGACCGATGGCCGCATTTCGACTAAAGGAATTGAATGATTATTTATGGTATTGAGCCTAGACATGGACAACGGTCATCACATAATAAAACCATCTTCCCGTCTTTGCCAGTTGACATGCAGTTTGAGCTTTCCCGTTTTTTTGGAAAATAAGCACGGGAATAATATTTGACCATTAAAATTATCTGGAACATGATCTTATTAAGAATGAGTCGATGCCCCCACTGAGGGCGTGGCCATGGGCCCATGCCTTAAGATGTTCATGGTCAGACCTCACTCCCTTTGATTACTACTTATGGGGTAATTCAAGTCACTGGCGCTCGAAACTCCCGTTAACAGTGCCGAGGACCTTGTTGCACGCATTGTGGCAGCTGTTGGGAAGTCCAGAACACGACTGGTATTTTTGATAAGGTTCGAGATGCGAGGCTTACATCACGACTCGCGGTCATAATTTCAAACACCTACTTTGATAACGATCGTTGTATCTTTAATGTTCTTTTTTCTCAGTTTTTTCCTTATTTGTGTCCTGCCTTATACTTTGTGTCGTCACTACCGCGCCAGGAAAACGTTTCCGATCATACATTGCTATATAATTTTTATCCGTGGCGAAAGCTTGCTATCTTTGTACTGATACACCCTGTACGATAAGTTGAAATCTAATGAAAATTTTCTATAATTTTAAATAATTCTTGTTTAAGTTACTTTAATATCTTATAGTATCACGTTATAGGGTAGACAAAATGAATACTTGTTACAAAAGCTATCCCATTGTTAAACCCAAAATTATATCACAAATTGAACGAGGCAGAAATTTGTCATAAGCAAGGACACACTAATGAGAATTTTGATGGTCATCTTAATGATACTTGAAAAGTTTTTGAGATTGACCACCAGTGACGTCTTTTCTTGCGGCCCTGAGCCCCTATGCAAAAGTGGGCCTCTCATCTGCTACCCCTTTTATTGAAGTTTTATTAGAAAATTCGTTTTTGTACATTTTGAATTCTCAAAATCATTAGTTATGTCATCAAAATAATAGCATTTCATCTTCATGCTCATCAAGCTTAAAGTATTCAAACTTGGTTGAGTCATACGATTGCTCAGTTCCCCCTTCAAAGTCTCTGGGAGTCTAAGATCAAGATCACGAAAAATGCTTCGAAGATAGGCCCCAGTCGGTATATGAAAGGACAGCTTATGCCTTCCTTGGTATTTGAAATTGTGAATTAACTATGATATATAAACAGATTACGAACAACTCAAGTTCTCGCTTCTCCCATCTAATCGACAGTGACATCAGACAAAGGTGCGCGAAATTCATCGTGGTGAAGGGAACTAGATCATATCTGTGATTAGTCACAACTTTGAGCACCATGTGACCAAACGATTTCGCTCGGCTTCACCCCAGTTTTGAGGAAGTGTTCCGGGGGTCTTGCCCTACCACCAACCTCTCGAAAATGCTTTCGCCTTGACGAATATTTAGAGCGCCCTCATGCCGCCTAAGCACTGTACTTTAACAAACGCCCACGACTTCTCCGGGATTAGTACCTAGGCCTACGGCTCTCCAGTCAGCATCACTAGCCACTATACCGTCTGGGGAGGTAAGCAGTTCTTGATATTGGTTGATGACAATACATGTCAGAATGTCTGGGCTCTTTATTCCATAAATGAGATATTCTTGGAATCCATAACAGGACATGAATACATAAGCATTTAACAAGCATCCATGAAAAAAGTAACCTCTAATGGTGAGAGACTTCTTGAAATGATAGCACAATTCGGTACTTTTAGAATCTAATTTTTTTCTTTATGTTAATAATTTCCACAGGTATCAATCAGGGACCTATTACAGCCGGTGTGATTGGAGCTCGCAAGCCTCACTATGACATGTGGGGAAATACCGTCAATGTTTCTTCTAGAATGGAAAGCACTGGAAAAGCAGGATGCATTCAAGTATGTTAATTGTAAAGTATACTCAGTTATATAAAATTGTCAGTGTCGCATTGTTATCAAATATATAAATGTTACATACCATGGGCGACATATTCATGTTATTTAAATGTACATTCTGATGTTTATTAATTCTTTAAATATTTTAATTAGCTGAGCTTTGTTTAACTTTACAATAGCAGTACTTAATGAATGATTTTTTTCATCTCTGAATATCATATTAAATTCTTAACAAATTAACCGAGTACCAAAATGATACTTACGTATTACAGCGTTGACCAATTTTGCCAAAGCAAAAAATGTTGCAAATGCTGTCATCATATACGAGAACAATTTTTTTGTGCCCTTACATGCGTGGCACAACAGATTTCCACTATTGGCAGTTTATCGAGGCATTTTACAACGGCTTTTTATTTGATGAATTGGTTGACGTTATAATACATAAAGGTATTCTCACAACCTGTTGGCGACATTATATGAAACGAACCACATGATTGCCAATTCAGCGCATACGATACATGCAAAATTGAGGTTGCCATGTTAACTTATTAATGAAAAATGGAATATTAAAAAAATATGCAGCCTTAAATACTTCTATTTCTATGATGAATTTATGTACGATTTATGAAATTGTTTCACATTTCTTGCTGAAGTAAATTCTTAAGGAAATAGAATTAAATTCTTAGACTTTAGTTTAAAGCACAATACAATTCAAAATTAGAATTTGTAAAAAAAATTTATTTTTGCATATATTTTTCGGTACTTACGTATTTATACTGTCAACAAATTTAGCCAACTGAAAAGACACCGTGAAGTGATGTCATTATTATTGTTATATTTGAGCATGCACGGAAACTGTTTATAGAGTTTTGATATATAACTCAATTGAAAGTTGCTGTGGCTCAGGATGTTTGAAAGTCTAAGTATCGAGGAAATTTTCAATCATACTCATTCAGAAAATCAACTAATGAACATATATATATATATATATATATATATATATATATATATATATATATATATATATATATATATATTCATATTAAACTATTCATATTTATTTTCAGTACTTACGTATTATGGCAACAATCGCCACCATTCAAGATGACACGCCAAGTTGGCAACCCCAATTTTGAATGTGTCGTAAGCGCTGAATTGACTATTATGTGCTTCGTTTCATATAAATCGTCGCCAATAGGTTGCGATAATATGTAAGTGCCTTATTTTCGTTAAATCAAAAGATGTCGCCAAATGCTGTCATCGTATGTGTGAACAAGATTATCGTGTTTGTTCATACGTGAGAACAATTTTCCCACTTTTAGCTCCATAATGCGGCATTTGGCGACGTCTTTTTATTTGACGAATTGGTAGACACTGTAATTCGTAAATACAGATTTTATTTTATTTTTAAATCATCTTTAAGATGGGGTAGAAACACAAAACTTGATTGCAGCTTTTGAACTTTTTTTAAAATTTTCATCTATAAAAAATGTATCTTTTATAGGTTGTGGAAGAAACGGCACGCATCCTGGAAGAGTTCGATTACGTTTTCGAGCAGCGTGGTCTGGTGGCAGTGAAGGGCAAAGGCAATCTCATGACCTACTATCTCCTCGGCCGAAAATCCGACTTGAAGAACTCCCCAGTGAAATCCAACCTAGACGACCCTGCAGTACCGACCACATCTTCCAGTTAAAAAAAAAAAAATGTCGAAAAATAATAATATCCAACCTGAGAGCTGATCCCTCTAAGACGCACAACATTGTAAGAGTTATTGTCACAAAGTGTAGTTCGAAGCTTCTATTCTACAACACACAATCGGCACAATATTTACCAACAACAAAATTATTAAGAGAAGCACAGTTTCAATGCAAATGCTAAGTAGTGCTATGTGTTTATGCAGTAGGAATTATCAACTGTAGGAGAGTATCGTTGTGCGATTTCTTGGATTATGCCTTCAAAGAAGCATGTATGGTGAGAATGATAAAGCTTTTTACTAACACAAAGATTAACTTTAATGTGGAAACGTAATCCTTTCCGAATTGTGTGTTGATATGTAAGCACATTTTGTGGTAGACAAATAGTGAAAACTAATACCTTGTATTCCCTTGTAGAGTCTCCTTATATTGTTGGTTCACTGATGTATAACTATCATCTGTAATTTAAAAGGGGTAAATAGAACATCTTAAAAGAAAATTGGGATTAAAGGTCCAAACTACCTCTCTTCTTATGTCAAGGCTATTGCATTTGTTAAGTGTGACGGTGAAAGGGAAAAAAATGTAAAACAAATATTTTACAATAATGAACTATCTAGTCATCACTGGATGTGAATAAAGTACATTATACAAAAATAGTGTGAATGATAATTCAGGAAATCGGAAAACTTACAGTGAAAACTACAATAGCTGAGTTTGATCACTAATATTAAGATCCGTAAAAACAATTGTATGTGGTTGTTGAAAAAAACCAAGACTAGCTCATAGCTAAGCATACAACAAAGTAAAATATGCAATAAATTTATGTATGTGTGTGTGTAGTATATGAAAAAAGGCACATATAGAAAGCAAAATCTGTCTAAAAGGTATTTTCAAGAATATCTTACTTGTGACATAGCTATGTTTTGGAAAAAAAAAGATATTGTTGCTCATCTACTTAAAATTGCAATTCATATCAAAATAACTGCAGTGTTGGATGCAGTTGTTTAGAATTATTGTAACTCTTTGACTAAATGCTCATAAAATATATGTGCTAAACCATGTATACTATACAGTAATGGCTTGCAGAGATGTAGCGCTATTGTGTATGTTGCCTATTCGCTCTGCAGTATGAAATACACCATTACAAAAACGTCCTTCAGAAAAACTTGGAAGGACACAAAGTTTGGATATGAAATTTAAATAAAAAGGAAATTTGTGCAATAAAAGCATCCAAAATGACGTTAAAACCAATGAAAAGTCTTGACAATTAAACTTTGAAAGATATGATAGAACTAAACTCACACCATAGACTTTTGGAATCATGGGCTTAACGATATTTCGACAATTTTAAAAACGGAATCAGCATTAACAGTGTCATCGACAGTGTTAATTTTATTTTAACTTATCATGTACTAATAACGCTTAATAATGTAATCCCCACATTAGCAGATTTGCATCCAAGTTATAATCAGCGAAATTTGTAAATTGAAACTTCTGTGAAAAATTATATACCGAATAATGATAATAATAAAAATTTTATACATTTAAAAAAATTCTTAACTTTATTGGGGCCAAAAGTATACTAGTTTTTTAGACTATTAGAAAATGCAGTCCATTTTGAGCTTCAATGTTGCACAATTTTCACTGTAGCTATATGCAGATCATTTAAATTATTCGATTTCGCAAATCTTTCCTATTCGATTATGATAATTAAAATTGTTAAAAAATACAAACATGCAATAATTAAAAAAATTTCCTTAAAATGCAATACTTTGTTAATCACATTTGTCTTAGTCATTTTCAATGTTGTGTAAAAATCACATTGCAAAGGATTTTTCGCCCAATATTCATATACGTTTCTCAAATTATAAATATAAATTGCAGTATTTCGCTGAAACAGCTATTGGAAAGGCTTTTTGTCTGTTATTTTTTACATTGGAAATGTTTAAAATGAATGGATTCGATCAAATGCAATGTTTTTTCTTTTAAAATCTTCGAAAAATGCTTTTGTTATCAATGAGAATTTTGTTAAAAAAATATAATCATTTGTAAAAATTTATTATACAAATATATATATTAAATAAATTATATATAAATGTGTATAAACTTCAAAATTATTACAATATATAATCAAAATCTCTTTTACTTTTAGAATTTTTAAACAATATTTGTTGTCATTTTATGAAAAGAATTTTGTCTAGAATTAATAATCGTCTGTTATTATGGAATCCGAATTTTTTTACAAAAATAACAGTTTGATCTAATAAAATCGCTATTATGTCAAGAACGTTAAAAAATTTCATTAATCCTCTAAGAATAATTTATCTTTACGATACTTATCGAACATTTCCGTTAAATATTAACTAACTAAACTGTTAATGAGCTCTTACAGTGCAAAAATTCAAGATAATAATACCTACTGAAATTCTAAATGTTCTTCACATTCAGTACCATAAGCATTTCGAATGCTAGAACTTTTTTTTCAATTTAAAGTAGTTAAAAGTCTCAAAGTAAAAAAAAAAAAAATAAATCAATTAGCTCCCATAAATAGATGGATGCAAGATCACCAACTGGGCTTCTGTGATGTTTCTCCCAGCTTCTTTCAAGTTTATACAAGATGTGTGAATAAGTTATCCTAGTGTCTCAAGCTGATTTAATAAAACTGCACATTTTGTGCATACAAGATGTGCCTGACAATCTTCAACTAGTTTCAAGAAAAATAATAAATTTCCCAAAGTATGGACCACATAACATTGAACAGATTGTGGTTTAGTCATAGACTGTAAGGAGATGGGCGAATTTATCAACAAAAAATTAAAGTATTTTGATACAATGGTCTAGCTAGTCATTTCTGATGTGTTTCGATGTTGGGGCAATGGATGCGAGTGAATATTTCATTATTTATCTTAAAAGAAGATGCCTGCCAAGTGTTTGCTTGATTTATGTGTATGAAACATACTGTTGGATGTGATCTTTTCTCACTTCTCTGTAAACAACTGTATAAAAATGAATGACAAATAAAATGTTGATTTTTAGTATCGTCTAACACATTTACATGATTAGCAACACGGTATTACAATGCACAATTTGGTGGAAATATGTGCCTTACATAGTACATGGATTTATCATCTAAATTGTTTAAGCTTTAACATGTGAATATCTATAGTAGCAATGTAAAAAAATTCATAGAGTGAATTTTATGATCATACCATGATGTAGATTAACATTCTTGTTTCCAAAGTGTTTTTAACTATTTTCTTAAAGGGGCACAGCACGATTCAATCGACAAAAATCGGTTAAGAAATCAAATCTAATTTTTAAGCCTAAATTATTCTTTGTATACTTTCTATAACCACAACTTTTGAAAGCTCTATGTTTAAAAAATGCAGAGTTATAACTTTAAGGGGGTTCATTTATATTCACACCCCAATGGGAATTAAAAATAACTTATCTCAGATAGATAAAATAACTAGTTTGTCTTCATTTAAAAGCTTTTTTTCTAATAGGCTGAATGCTTAAATATTTTTTCCAACTATTGCTAATAATACATTGAACAAAACTTGGTATTCATTTTTTAATCAAAGCAATAATTATTTCTTTTTATAAATAATTGAATTTAGAATTTATACACTGTTTAAGGAATTTTCGGTAAACATTCATAAAAAAAAAGTACAGTACGAATATCAGTCATGTTTTCATAAATCCCATACCAACTTTTGTTGTACATAGTTTGATGTACTTGTAAATCAAAGTTTGTGAGGAGAAGCATTTTAAAACCACTTCAAAAATTAAATGGTAATTTTTTTCATGAAATTTTCAGCACAAAATCTGTTTTACATAATACATACACATAGAAGACAAAAAAATTTGAAAATTATATTAAAAAAGTTTGTGTAAAACGTACCATATACCCTTAAATATTTTACTCCCTCTGTTCCAAATTTTTTGCTACATTTGAATACTTTTAATTCTAAATATTTATGATTTTGTTTAAACATTTTTCAGGGTGCTGTGCTGTCAATCACCAACATTTACTTGCCGAGCATTCTCTACTTAAATCAGAACATCGTATAAAATTATCTTTTGGTGAATTCATTAGGAAGAAAATTATCTTTCTGGGGATTGTTAGCACAGCATTTTGGAATCTCCGAAAAATGCTTAAACAAAATCATAAATATTTCTAATAAAACAAAAGTATTAAAGTGCAACAACTAATTTGAGACAGAGGAAGTATTTTTTTTTCATTTGATGAACAAGGCGAATAAAAATCTGTGCTAAACCAATGCTTTTTTTTATGTGTGAATGGTCAAGGTAATCTTGATGTTCCAATGTTGAAATGAATGGACAACCATCATAAAAAATACACCCAAATAATCAATTAAATCTCTCTTTAACATAAACGAACAAAATATTTCTGTTTACTAGTACAGTTGCTATAATAAAATAAATCTTTAGTATTAAAAAAATATTCTATCCAACATTTTTCAAAGTTTTTATCTCCATATGATTTATATTTTTCTCCGATTCCAAAAACATTAAATGAAATGCAATAATATAATGAAAAAGTATGAATTACTACATTGAATTGCAAAACAAAAGAGTAATTTTTTTAAAAAATGTATTTGAATCTCTCTGAAGTCATGGAATTAGCAATTCCAAAAAATTTCCAGAAAATATTCAACTCTGATATTACAATTGAAATAACTTGCAAAGTTTTAAGATACCAGATCCAGTTTATAAAATCATAATTATCCATCCATAAATCATGCATTGTTAAGAAACAGATAAAATATCCTGAATCAATTCTGGTAGAACCCCCCTCAGTATAGAGGGCGCTGCTTGTAATAACATGTGTTGTTTACATCAGAGATCTTCTGTATGTGAACGAGTGCAGACGCACTCCATATTCCATTAAACTTATTATTTAATCTTACACTTGTATTCGATGATTTATTGAATTTAATTGAGTCTAACGGATTGTGATGATACAAAGTTGATTGATATAAAAGCATTCTACCACTGATTAACTGAATCACCGATGATAGTAGCAAATTCTGTAAAATAATCTCTTAACAGTTTTTTCTGGAATATTTATAAAACTAATGATCAGATTGGAAATAAGTTAATTATCTTAGTAAAAAATTCATTAACATTAAAATTTAGTTCTGTTGGTGGCATTAACATTGATGCAAATTTTATTTAACTGTTAGAATTTTGGGAGTTACTTAAGATAATTTTTAATACATATTTATTTCATAATTTGTGATTCTATTGTTTTTCATTTTAAATGTGAAAAATCTCCACAAACACTTACCAAATTCTAATTGTTCTTACATATTTCATTTTTGTAGCTTGCAGATTCAAGTCATCTGTTCAGTGTTAACAATATACTTATTTTCTTATCAGTGATCCTAACAGTCAACTTCTTCTTATTTCTTTTACTTGCCATTTTCATTGCATATTGGCATTTCGAAGAAATATTTCTTTCAAGTTTCTTATGCTTTTAAAAACAAAATGCGTGTTCTTATTAATTAATTAAATAGCCAGATTGTTTTGGTACTATTACCAATTTAGCATTGGTCTAAAGTAGTTTTAAATTTTTTATGAAAATATAAAATGCTTTTTTAAAATAAAGCATTTGGAAATCTTTTGACTAAAGGGTTATGTTGATTTACAGGAATTGTTAACAGAGAGTATAAAGAATTCTAAAATTTAATATATATATATATATATATATATATATATATTGTTCTATAGATTTAAGAAGCAAATTTCAATTGCACTTTAAAAATTTATTCAAATAATTCTAGAAGCAATTTGAAGGGAAGAAAGGACAAATTTAATTATTTCCATGTGCCAAAGAAAAATTCTCTTTAGTTGTTTAATCATTTATTAACTATCCATCTTACTGAAATGTTATAAAGGTGATTAATAATTTTAAAGTAACAGAAATAAATTTTAAAATACCATCTCCATTCTGCTACAAACTAAAGAATGAAAGTGTAAATAACTCAAGGATTAAATTTCGAAATTTCATGTTTACAATTCATTAGTAGCTCAATATTAGATTTTAAATTTTTAATGTTTTTTCAATGAAAAAACTGCATATTTAACATAATATACATTAGAATTATAATTCCAGAAAACATATTAGCTTATAGTTGTTGTTTAAAAGCCCATTATAAGTATATTTCATATATTTAGTGATTTTTTTAAAATGTATATTGACTAACATAAAAATATAAATGATCTAACTGTGAATGAAAAATTCAGCTGTTTCCTTTTAAGTTACAAAGAACTCTAAAGCAATTAGTACACCATCTTAAATTTTTGTAATCAGAAGTACATAATTTAAAATTCTTCTGCAAACTAACTTCTATAAAATAAATTTTAAAATGCTTTAATTTTTTATAATCAAATTAAAGAGTTATATTAACGTTGCACAATAAAGCAATATGAAGGCTATTGGTAAAGGCCCTCGTAATTTTGAACCATGGTCAAGTGACAACACCCGAGATGGCGCCTCTCTCTCTCAACACCACACCACTACAACAAGAGGACATTGAACCTCAGTAAATTTAGTATGCAGCAGCCTCAGGACTCAAACTTGTGACACTAGCCATGACTTCATGACCATAACCCCTAGGCTATCAAGGCCACAGTATTGAATTCAAAACCTAAATCGAAGATACAAAATCAAATATATATATATCATTTAGCATGTATTAATTGGAATAGATTTATTAAAAAATGTACAGTTGTAGATTAATTCTTAAGTTTCTGATTAGAACTGGGATACTTGAAACTATGAGTTCCGTAAAGGTATTTATACGAGGGAAAAAATGCATGAGTAATTTTTTAGAAAAAATGCTATTAATTTGACACAAATACATGACTTTAAGAAAAACAAAACACCATTCACAGATTTATTAATTTTAATGCTATACTGAACAAATGTTTTGTTGAATTTACATATTTTTAATTGAAAGCTTGGTATTTCTAAATATACAATGCATAGAAGTAATTACAAAAAAGAAAATCTACATTAAATAATTGACAGAATAAAGATACACATATACATCATTGAATGATAACAAATCAGAAATCTGCACTCACACATGCATCCAGTTTTAGAAATAATTGAAAAATAATTAAATATATTTTTTTCATTTTAAATGCATACCAAGCTAAAACTTGCTAGTAACTCAAAACACATGGATACCTAAAACATAATTTGATTTTAAAATTAAATGAGATATTTCTAATTTAAATTTTAAAAAAGCATCTGATTAAGTCACACAAAATTCTGGAGTTTTTTTGTACGATATGATTTTTTCCCCCAGGCAAGCAGGTGATACAGTGTTTGTAATACAAAACATTTAAAATATATTTAGTATAAAAAATGCTCATTTTACACTATTATTATCTGCACCATTCTACATAATTAAATACATATAGGTAAAAAAAGAGAATAATAAAAGTACAGTACAAGCAAATGTGCACTACAGTTCTATATGTTTGCTTTGGCTTAACTGCCCAATGTTTATGACAACTTTGAATCCAAATTTATAAAGTTACAAATAGGATGGAACTGTTTTAAAACAGAGGACAACGTTTCAAATAAAAAAAAGTAAATTAATAAAGCTAATATTTATTTAAAGCCAGTGTGAAATTTAGTATTTCACAAGTTTTACAATTCAAAGTGCATTATATTGTAAATAGAAATAAATTAAGAAAAAATATTAACTTGAAATAACACTTCCTTCAAAATTTATTTAACAAATAATTACCATAAAAACTTTTTTCATAATATCTAACACTCAAAATGTAGTCCATGAATAAACTATCTAAATATTAGTTGAAAAAAATCATTAAAAAAAACAGGTCAAAAGAAAAATTGTCTATGATTGATCATAAACCAAATTACTCAATCAACAGCCATACCATTTGAATTCTTAATATTTTCAAATTTCTACAATCAAAGTTTTATAATTTATGTTCCAAAATTCTTAGCTAAATTTTCTTCCAAAGTATACCAAAACATCTCTTTAATGCTTGTAAAAAGCATACTCCATACACAACTGTACAATGTACTTTGCATGTGCCACACAATTAAAAATATTTAATGTATTCCGAGCATGAGAAAAACACCACATACATAATTTTGACACATCAAATATGAATTGTAAAACTGAAAGTACTGTGCAACATTATTAACACAACTTTGCTTCAAATGAAAGTTTCAAAAGGTTTTCTGGGTATTATCGGGGGGAACTATTGGGATCTAAGAATAAATAAACATACAATTATTTTAAAAGGATATCTATACAAATACTTAGGGTAATGATAAAAATTATAATTAACAAAATGGGAAAAAAATAGGGGTTTAAAATCAATACATGTAGCATAGATAAATTATTTCAATTCACATGACTCACAAGTACCATAGAAAACACACACTGTCCATATGCTCACAGATGCAAAAAATTATTATACACATATAAAATTTCATTATAAATTAATTACTAATATTACATTCAATATTCCCTCAGTTACAAAAAGCCTAATTGCAATTCTTGTTTTGGTCTTTCGCTATCACATTTGTAAATTGTAATACATTCTCTTCCCCTGTACTCTTTCAATTAGGAAAAAAAAAAGATAAAATAAAAGCAAAATCCTACAATCTAACTGAAACATAAAAATTAAAAATGCTGGATATCAACTACAAAAAGCATGAAACACATAACAAATCAATAGTTAACATTTTAATTGTTATGTTTCATATAGTTTAGTAATTTATTTATTCAAGTATTGCAATAAAAGCAATTTGTGTCTGAATTTACAAATTGATTTTTTTCAAAACAGAATTCGGTACTTAGAGTAATCTTTCATTACAAACAATCAGTTTCAGCATTTAAATCAACTATTACACAAATGCAGACAATAAAATTTTAACATTTAATTATTTACAGCATAAAAATCACTAAAACAACACCAATTATCCAAAGATGTTATACAATTGCTCTGATTTTATCCATTAAAAAAAATACAAGATTAACAAAACATTACACACATTACTTTGAAAATTACCCAGTATATTTTATCAGCAAAAAACAGAGACCAAGTAAATAAGTCTTTCAAACTTTGGAACAACATATACTTCTCAACTGCAGAATAATGATTGAAAATTCATTGACAATGAATATAAATTTCTTAAAACAGTTCACCTTGAAAATACTTAAGTGTAGCCAGCCTTTTTGGGAAAATTTCCCTGTATTATTAGATATAAATGCCCTAGCAATAACATAACTATTTTTAAAATAAATCCCTGAACAATTAGATATTTAACATATGCAACAACACATTTTAGAGGAAAACTGAGAATATTAGAATAGACAAAAACAAGTTATACATTACTTTTACTTCACTTGGCACAAAAAAGTATCATACTATACATATTTCTCTTAACATTGAAAAAAAAATATTTTTTATATCAACTTAAAATTTTAGATAATTATTTTAACATTAATTGTAATTTAATGAATTAGTAACAATCATAAACGTAAAATATTATTTTTTAAGACTGAGGAAAAAATTCTGTCACTTGCAGCTTAGAACTTCAAATGTCCTCCTTCTGAAAAAGATGACCATTAGAGTCATAAAACATTTCAAAATGTTGAAATGGTAAGGTATACTTGATGATTACAAGACAGTAAAAAATGAGCAGTTTCCTCTTTCTTAGAATAGAGAGACAACTTTTAAACCTGCCTCAATAAATTACACTCAATATTGACAAAAAAATTCTGTAGAAAACTTGCATGCTGCATTTTGTTTTTCTTTTAAAGAGATGACAGAATTGTAAAACGGTCCGGAAATATGATGGACAAGTGTTTCATGTTAATAAAGTATCTGAAAAAGATTTTAACTACATTCAAAGTATGGAATGTTAAGGTACCATTCAAAAATTATTATCCCATGCAAATATCAACAACGATGCAAATTAGAAATCGAGAAAAAACCACTTTTAAAAAAATTTCAATAAAAAGCTTTGGATTAAAAAAAAATTAACATCATTATTCTTACAGGGATGACTTGAAAAAATCTACACGTATGTTAGTTACAATTACAATTAACACTTTTATTTCTTGACAAGATCTTGAATTCATGAGTGATCAGTTTTAGCGAAAACACTCATCGTACAGTCCCAAATTCGTCTATTACGATATCAAAAATTGTTTTTATATATATGTAGAATTCTTCTGAAAACATTGAAAGAACTGGTATATAGAAGAAATACAGTAAACACATGAAAGTTTACTACTGCAGTCACCCCACACACAATACTACACTAGAAAAAGTGGGTTAAGTCCAGTTATACATTATGCACATCTACAACATCTATATAACACGACTGATGCACGGAAAAATGGTGCCACTCTAGCAAGAGTGCAGGTTTGGGGTAGGGTGTGGGGGAAGGGGAGGGGACTTAAATTCATTGACAGTGTACCTACACACAAACAGTATAGTAGTGATGGGCGAAGAAGAAAAAAATGTCTTGCACAAAATTTTGAAAAAGAGAAAAGGTCCAAATATTAACAGACAACAAACAAAATGAAACAAAAAAATGACAATGGCATTGTTTGGTTCTGTGCAAAATTCTGCAACGACAACAGCAGTTTTTTTTTCCTGGTACATTTTTTTCTTATTTATTTAAAAAAAAGAGTTCATGCTGTGTCGTGCACCAGAGAGGACTTAAAAAAGAGGACTCTCTTCCTGATTCACCTCTCCTTGCAACTTATCTAAATTAAAAAACGTATGTCCAACAGTGGAAGTTTTGCGGTTTGACACCCATCTTTTTTTAGGCATAAAACTCCTTGTTGCTGCTGCGTGTGTAAGAGTTGACTGTGGGGGATCGTTTAGGCTCATCAAGGGCATAGCTACCTTCATCCTTTTTCCGCATTCGGTAGACGATAAACATCACCAGCAGAATGGCACACAACAAACCTACTACAGCACCACCAATCACAGCTGTATATAAAATAACAAAATGATAAATATGAGAATAATATAGCAGATTTTTACATAAAAATACAAAAATATATACTGCAAATAAATAACAGTAATATTTTATTTAAACTTGCTACTTATTCAATTGAATGAATCAACAAGTTTTTTAAAAAATCAGTATTAAAGTACATAATTAAAATTACAAAATAATGCAGTGCATTATACTTATTCTCTAATAAATGCTACAGTACAAATGTACACATAAATAACTTGCTGCATGACAAAAATACTATAAATGTTTTGAGATTCAAGGAATTCATTGAGAATATTATGGATATAGAATATTATTCATAACATTTTTTTAAAAAATCCACCTATTAATGTCTTTGTGCTATAAGTCCAAAACTAATTTTTTAAGAAACAATTTTTAAGATCAATTAAGCTTTTTTTAATATTGATAATTTCACATTTTCAAGTAGAAATCTATAAGTCTCTTTTCTGCATTTTTATAAATTTAGTATATATACTTCACAACTGTCAGATGCAGAAGAACAGAATTTGAATTAAAAAATGTCATCCATTTAATTCATTTTGACTAAAACTTATTTATAGTTATGATTATCCTAAATATCTTTTAAAAATAAAATACAATAAATACTAAATATTTCAAATGAAATTCAAAATAATAAAATGTAAATATATGGCATAAAATGTACAAGACTATATAGATGTCATTAATCAAAATTATGAAATGCTTCCTGTATCATATTACAATTTGAATATTACAATAAGACAAGTTCTCATAATAAATATAAGACAAGTACTCATCTCACTGATTTAATGTCTTTGCAATTTTGTACCTTTTAATTCGCGTTTTATCAAAAAAAAAAAAAAAAATGTCTTGAGTTCATATATATGTGTATACCAAAAAGTCACTACTACGTAATTAATAAAAATATGCTTTTAGCATATATAAAAATATAAATGAGTTAAATCATTTCCATTTTTAAAACTAAAGAATAACACAATAAAACATTTTCAGCAATATTACTTGTATGTTATATAAAAATAACTAAAAATTAAATTTTTTAAATAACAAATATTGCTTAAAAAATGTAATTCATGGAATTTAAATGAGTTACAAATTTTAAATGAGAAATATAGTCTCTGATAACCTAAATAAAATCAGACAATCAATAATATAACTAATTACAAATCATTAAATTATTAATTAATACAGAACATACCGTATTTTTCTGTATATATATAATCTGCAGATTATGTATTTAAAAAGTTTCAAATTTCGTTGTGTGTATTATACGCTGCCGTGGATTATCTGGGAAAAAACATTCTCCATCATAAAAGCGAACAATAAAGTTTTGAAAGAAATGCCGCTAATGTTTAATAAAATAAATAATAGATGGCGCTTTCATGACTCGAATGACGTATTTCAGCGTTAACTAGTTTTTGTGCAAATACATTCAAAAACGAAATCGATTACAAGGAAAAAATAGATATTAGTCGCTGGCCCCATTTCCAATTTTTTCTTGACTAGAGCTATTACATCCTTCGAAAGTTTTCATCATGTTGAAGTGAAAGTGTTAAGTTACACTGAAAACTTCAAGTTAAAAGTTATAGAGAAGACTACCAAAAATCGGGAAGCTGCAAGGTTTTTCAACATTGACGAACTGAATATTTATTTGTGGAGAAAAAACAAGATAAACTTTGAAAATTGTGATTGACGTTAAAGTGCCAATCATCGTGGTAAACCTCACTGGCCAGAATTAGAGGAAGAAATAAATAAAAGGATTTTAAAAGAAAGAAACAGTGGGAAAGCAGTCTTGATCTTAATTTTTTTGCTGTTAACTTGCTAAATTTAAAAAAAAAAGAATTTTTCCGCAAGGAAACATAGATGGCAGTAGCAAAGATTTTTTTTGTTTTATTGAGATTATCGTAAAAAATATTATACATATTTAAAAAGATGTTTCATTGTAAATTTTTTTTCCTGTTCAATTTCTTACTTCTATTTTCAATTATATTGTGTATTTTTTGTCTTATATGACACTCATTATCGGCAGTTTATATTTTGGATTATTGGGCCTAAAAACTGCTGCGGATTATACAATGTTCTTTTTTTACTCGAAAAAAGGCTTTGCGGATAATAGACCACTGCGGATAATAGACCGCTGTGGATAATAGGCCACTGTGGATAATACGCCGCCGCAGATTACATACAGGAAAATACGGTAAAATTAATCAGATTTTTATATAGTTACTGCATTTACTGACAAATTCATATCAGTAATGAGGAAAGATTTATTTGTCAGTGGACCAGATTTTAGAATATAAGATATAATTCACAAAGATTTCAAAATACAACTTTAAAAAAATACAAGAATCTAAAAATAATTTTAAAACCTTTTTTTTAAATACATTATGCATTAGGTGTAGCAATTATTTCAGAGGTAGTAAGATTAGTTGTACTTTAAAACAGGTTTAATAAAAAAGCAGAGGGTTAAATTGAAAATGTTTAGGAGGGAGGAGGGGAACTTCATTATATCTTATGCATACATTTTATAATGAATATATTCATTTATTTATATATTTTCAACAAAAATACCATATTCAGATACAAAATTTCATCAATGAAATAGTCACTACACATTACATGGGTTATCAAATCTAGATAAATGACATAAAAAACAAACTGAAAATTCATTTGGTATTTTGAAGTAGAGAAGTTTTCAGCAACACAATGGCTTTATTAATGGTACATTACTGCATCAAATGCTGTTTCTAATTTTATGCCAAATGAATGAAGAGGCAACACCCAATCTGCAGTACTACACCCAATCTGTCACTTGTACTACAGAAATAATTGAAAAATACACAGCTATTCTCCCACATTAATTAAAAGGTTACACATACGCGTGCGAGAGAGAGTTCAGATAAACCAATTAAGACAGTATCTAGCAACTACTAATATAATGTAAAGTTTATTAATAGTAAAATATTGAGAGAAAAATAGTTAAAGGTCAAAATTTTGTTTGAGCTGTTTCCGTCCGAGAAGATGAACTGATTGTTAGTCTGTCAAGAATTTACTTTCTTATTAATGCTATAGTTGAAATTTACTAGGCAAAGGTTCCAATTATAATGGAGAAAACTGCTGATCAACTTGACAAAAGTCAAGTTCCTCGAAATGTCTCTTGATAACTTCCCATCATCTGGTTCAACTAAATCAGGGGTATCCAACCCAAATGACCTTGCGGGACACTTCGGAAAAGCATCATAGTCTTGCAGGCCACACATAAAAATATGTACTTTTATATCAGATTTGGAAAAAAAAACATTTATTGGAATGAAAATTTAACACAGAATGAATTATTATTGTTTTCGTTATTTCTCATGTATACAGACATAAATAATATAATAATGTTTTTATAATACAATAATGCAATGATCCAATAATGTTAAAAATATTACAGTTGCCTATTTCTTGAAAATTACAGTGTTCCTTTTGAATTGATCTCTCGTTACTCAATGTTGAAATTTGATTGTGCTGTCATTCGCAAACGATTAAGTATACATTTGCCCTTTACCTTAAATGTCATGAATATTTTTTTAAAGCTTTATAAAGCATATCTGACTGCCTCTTGCTTTTTGGGCACTCCAAACAGAAAAGGAGGAGGGGAAATGAAAGTCGCACACACAAAGAATCATGTACCATCCATAGTAAAGGATATGCATAGTACAATTCGGAATTTATTAAAAAAGTAATTTATAACAGTAAAATCAAATGTAACTGTTTAGTAAAATATAAATCTATTTTAATCTAAAGGACATTCCTATGATCAAAAAGGATTTATTTTAAAACGAGAACAGGTAACAGGCAAATACATTGTGGATTTATATATATATATATATATATGAATTTTCCCTGAAATAAATTTCAAAATGAAAAAACTTTAAAGACCTGATATTTAATTTTTTTTTGAAAAAGAGTCGGTGGACCGCATCTTACGAACTGGCGGGCCACTGGCGGCACGCGTGTTGGACACCCCTGAACTAAATAATGTACACATTCTAATCATTTGACACAGACTTGATGTAGTATAGTTCTTGTACTCAATCTCTGATTTTGAATGATCTTTCAAAATTAGGCTGTTATGTCTGCTGAAGTAAGCCCAATGTTTGTTAAAATCTAGCATTAAATGTGAAAGAAGGCCACAGAGTCCAAATGAACTTGCATCTGTTGACAAAGTAACTGGTAGATATAGATTAAAAAGGTATATACTCCATCAATAGCAATTTCAGATTTAGCCTTAATTCATATTGCTTCACATTCAGCTAGCAATTTGTATGCAATATTTCTCCTCAAAATTTATTTAAAAAATATTATATTAAATTGAGGATTTTTTTAAAAAATTTGAGTACATTACAAGTCTTAAAAATTGCTCGTAAATCCTCCACATTTTTTGGCCTGGCTGCATCCTACATGACTTTTACATTACTGGGAGATTTACTCAAACCTTTTGAGTTAATAATATGTCTTAAATGTTCCACTTTTTTTTAAAAATTTAAATTTGTATAAATTAACATAAAAAGTTAAATTTACATAGATTTCACAGACATTTTGTACATTAGTCATGCATTATTCATATGCTGTTCGCCGAATAATAATATAATTAAACTGTGCAATAATTCCTTCTAAATCCAGAACAAAGTGCTTAATAAATGAGTGAAATTCGAAAAATAATCGTTTCACAGTGAATGTTTCTTTACGCACAGATATTGTCCGTCTTTTATCACTTTTGTCATCAACTGTTAACTGTAAATAAGTTTTATGAATATCCAAAGCATAAAAATACATTCCCCTCAGAAGCTTGAAAAAATTTTTTTCAACATGTGCAGTTGGATATCTAGCCTTATTCAGTTGTTTGTCAACAGTCACTTATAGTCAGCATAAATTCAAACTGATCCGTCCAACCTTTAGAGCTAAATTGTTCTTTCAGTTCATAAGGTATCTAAGGATGGTTTAAATTCAATTAGCATATAGATTTCTTTGTTTTCCAATTTTTTTAAAGCTGCAAAAGTTAAAGCAATATATTCAGTGTTTTTTCAAACCTTAAATCAGCTAGGTGAAATTTTTTTTCTTTAATGTCAGCATCAAATAAACCACAAGTGAATAGTGCTCAAAGCATTAAGGTAGATGTTGATTTAGCACATTCAATATATTTTCACAATCAAATCTAAAAAATTGTCAGTTTTTAAGAGTTATTTAAGATAATGTAAGTTGTAACTGATTCATCTAGCTGTTGAATTTTGCAGAGAAACTTCTGCTGTTATTTAAGTATGTTGGCACATTTAGACAAATGTTCTTTTAGGAGTTGGAAGAAGTATTTCAGTATAAGGCCTTGTTCAAAATTGATAAAGAGTTGTGAGGCTAGAGAGAAGATAATATTTAGGAACTAATTGCCTTACTACAGCAGCATCCAGTGTCACATTCATAAATCCTTTCAATTCCACAAAGTTTTCTAAACATTTGATACAATAACAAAATATTTTTGTTGTTCCATAATACATATTGAACATTAGAGATTAAGTATTGAAAAATGCCCCTCTCTTATTTCTAGTTGAGTAGGTGTTGGGATTTCAGAAAATTTTGCGATGAAAGTATTTCATGCTTTTACTAGATCCTGGTTTTCAGAGATCAACTTTTTGTTGATCTTTTATTACATTTTCATCAAATTAATGAATTGTTATTTATTATTTGAGTATGTGTTCCGAAGCTTAGAGAAAAGCTTTACGCAACACTTAGCTTTATTTACACCTCAATATTGTACCAAACACAATGTCTAGTTTTGTGTGAAATAAGTAAAAAGGCCACACCCAAACTTATTGTAACCATTCTAGTTTCAGAAATACACAACAGTGAATACTTTCATTGTAATAAAATAAATATTTTTGTAAGATCTAGAAAGCATTTCAAAACTGCATTTTAAGTACATATGTCAAAAATTTGAAAAAGAATAATCTTTTAAAGATTTTAAAATTCAAATGTATTTATTTTGAAACGTATATAATAATGACAAATACTTTGAAGAACTTTAGAAAATTATTATTTAATTTAATTCAAGATATTCATTCCATGCACAAGTATTTTATATACATTACACACTATGTCTACTATCACTATACACTATCTATATCATGAGAAGTTCAAAATATTGATTTAATATTAACTTTTTTTAAAAAATATACGTCACTTTTTTGGTAGCTGGTGTATACAAATTTAATAATTTAAGACTGCTTATTCTTAAATAATTCCTTGGTTTGCGAATTTAAATGTCTCTTTTTTTTTCTCTCTCTGCTTATTCCTCAAATTCTCAAATAATCACCTGACAAAGTAACATTTGAATAAAATTCAATCATATTTATACATAGAATTTATTATAAATATGACTGAATATACCATTACTCTCATTATTACGTAGTGTAACACACAGTTTAATACTAAGACCGAAATGTAGATGGCGGTTCTTGTAACAGAAGCATTACCGACCGAAGCTCTGTATTACCGCCAGAGAGTTGGGAACTGAATGAGTGAACTTTACTCGCCTCACTGTCCAATCCTGGACTATGTAATGTATTTAAGTTCCCCTTATTTCCTCTAAATGTTTAACCTGTATTGTGTCTAAATGTCTATCCTTTGTAACTGTGTTATTTTATGTCATTAAAATATTTTTATTACCCTGAGATTCTGTCGACTACTTTGGTTTACCCAGTAATGATGTAAGAAAACCGTTACAAATTGGCGCACAATGTGGGGCCGATCCGAGAAGATTCCCAACTTTCTCTCGCTTTTTCCACTTAGGTTGAGGCGTTGTCACCCGACAACAAATAGAAAATTCGCAACCCTGCGATTAAATAAATGTTTTCACCCAGAAAACCTGTGAACAGATAAGTGTTGTTTATTCTAAATAATCTTATTCTGTTATTCTGTATATGAACAGTGATTATATATTATTGCTCTTAGTATGTATTGTGTGTTACAGTAGGTAATTTTTATTCTCAAAAACTTATTCTTTTACATATTTAGACAATCGGAACACAACTATAAAATACAGTTTCAAAAAGTAAGTAATTTTTGTTAATATTGTAATAAATTACACTCTTACCAGCAAGTATGCCAGGTTGACCAAAGAAGGAAGTCTGCCTTTCCTCTTGCTTCTGACCCATGATAGAAACCTCATTGCTCTGTGTATTGGAATCGGTAAATTTCGTAGGAGCAACATCGGGAATATTGTGCTTGGTGGTCGCTTCATGAGTTACAGGTTCTAATGCATCAGGGATTCTGTTTTCTTCATCAGGAAGAGATGGATATTTAGCCTGTACAAAAAACCAAAATTAGTGCATTATATCTGTGAACAGCAATTATAAGGAATAATTAATTTCTGAATGGATGTAAACTCAAAATAAATAAATTAAACCAATAATTTATAACCATAAAAATTGTTTTATATACAGAAACATAATGTACATAATGTATGTAATCAGTAGCTACTTACATTGGAAATATTGTATCAAAAGGCTTTAAGAATTATTTAGTGCAAATATAAAGATATACTTATAAAATGAGGGGTGCAAGAACTACAACCATAAGATTTTACTTCATGGATTTTTTGTTAAAGACTAACATCTAATAACACAAATCCTAATTTCCTTTTTGAAACTTTTATTACAGATGTTGCTTATTTATTATAGAATTCTTTCTAAGGAGAGGATAGGAATTTATAATTCACGAATGCATTACTTATACATAAATATGAGCCAATGCTGTAGAATAGTATAAAACAATTGTTTGCTTAAATAAATAATTGTTATTTTTAGAATTTTCATTATTTTAGAATAATAAAATACTATAGTTGTATAGTTTGTAATATTAACCTTACATATAACATTCTGTAGAAATGAAATTTAAACCACATGACACAATTGTATTAAGCTAAGATATACTACACGGCTTTTAAAAATATTGATCAATATTAGGTAATATTACATACAGAGACAATACTTATAAATTAGATTAACATACAAAAAACAGCACAAATATATCTTAAAAATGTCTTCGTTTCAAGTTTAAAATTCCAATTACATTAGATATTGTTTACTATTTTATAATGTGTTATTTATTACTTATTATAACATGTTGTTTATAAATAAATAAATCTACCATGGCCCATTTTTGTACATAAAAGAATAAGGTCTACATGTAGCACATCTCATACATATAGAATAACTGAAAAAAAAGTTACAATATTTTATCAAGAAAAACTAGATTCTAACTAACAAAAAGTGCTATTTAATTATATATTCATTTAACACAACTTATCAAAAATAAATTAAAAGAACTATTTTTTTAAAACACAACTATAATTTCATGCATATTTTTAATTAGACACAAAAGTCAAGGTTTACTTGTATTTAGTATCTTATATCATGTTGATATCTTAAATTTAACATCAGAACATTTAACTTCTCAGCAGTTTTGAAATCAATACTAAAAGCATCAAAAGTGCATAGAATTTCTGTTAAACTATTTACACAAAAGATAATTTTCTTGTCTCAACACATATATAGTTGTTTTTTCTTAAAACATGCCTTATATTTTGTTCTCCCAATAGAATTACATACATAAGAGAGTGTAAAAAAAAAAACTTTGAAATTAATGTTAACATTATTTTGACTATTTAAGATAAAATTTTTAGAAATTAACATTTTCTTTAATTAGTTTATTATTTCTTCTTAAGCATTACAACCTATTGTAGGTCAGAGCTGTCTCACAAAGTCTTCATCTGGCCCTACTCAGGGCTCCGTAGCTCTCAATCGGTTTATTCCAATTATCTTAAAATCATTTTCAATGTTATCCAGCCACCTAGTTGGTGGTCATCCTTTCTTTTGTTTTCGATCGATTCTTGAAAATGTATCTTTTTATTCATCTAGCACAAGATGTTTTGGCTACTTCTACAAAATGGTGGCTTCGCCATATTTTTTATAAATTTCATAGCTGTATAGTATTTCTCCATATGTCATTTTTTACTGGTCCAAAGATCTTCCTCAGAATTTTCCTTTTAAAGATCAATACATATCCGTTTCTGCTTTGTTGAGGGTCCAGCTTTCACTTCCGTAAAGGGCAAATGGTCTTATGAAAGTTTTGTAAAGATTTATTTTGGATTTCAAACTGATTAATTTTAGTTTATTTCTAAGGCCATAGAAACATATATTAGCCATAGATAACCCATTTTTTTTTAATTAGTTTATTACTACTCCAAAAAAAAAATATATATTCACATAACTGCTTCAATTGAAAGAATGTATAAAGAATAAAACAAGGGAAAAAACATTTCTTTTTTAATACTAAAATATATTACACCAATGAGTATAGAAAAAAAGATTTAAAATAAACTATAAATTATTCGTTTAAAGTATGGTATCAATTTCAAAATTAAAACTTAATTTGTGTTCTTAACATTAAAATTTGATAATTTTGGTTACTTATAGATTTTGATAATTTTTTTAAAACACAGGAGAAAAAAAGGCAAATGTATAATTATATACTTATTATAATTAATCAAAAGTTTAAAATATGTATTTTGACAAAATACTTATTTATTGGTCCCCCAATATTTTTAATTTCTATCAAAATAATAAATAAAAAACCATTCACAATAATAAAATGTTTGAGATTATATAGAACTTTTTGAAAATATAACAAGAAAGAAATTCACAATAAACTTATCAATTATTCACAAAAATACCTTCTCATTTATTCTTGTTCTGATAGTAGTAGTAGTTGACATTGTTGTAGTTTTAACTGGGTTTTGTGGATGCTCCAAAGGTAATACTACAATAAAAAGAGAAACTTTTTAAGAATACTTCATAAAATGCATAAGCACAAAATACTTAAGATACACTACATTTAAATATTGCTGGATGTAACCATTTATTACAAACAGTATCAGAAAATTTATATACAGCATATATATCAGCATTATAATATAGAACAGCATCAAAACACACACACACACAGAAGCTATTTCTTTTATACTGTAATATATTTAATCCAAGATGCAGAATATTGTTTAATTAATAGTATTGCATACATTAAATAAAATATACATTGTAATTAATAACAATAACACCAGGCATATCTGGAAAATAAGTACTGTTCCGTTCAATCACCATGGTAGTTTCACAGTGTACACATGTCTCTGATTGATTGTCAGTCCAGTGCTACTATTAAAGCTGGATTGTGTTGTTTCTACATGTTAGTGTGGGTTTAAAAATATTTCTGAACCCGCAGATAGTGAAGTGCATTGTGTAATTTGTTTCTTGAACTCAAGGAATGTTAAGCCAGTAGAAATTCATCCTCAACCTGTAGATTTACAGTGAAAGTGTAATGAGTGATGAAATAGTGAAAAAGTGGGCTCGACAAATCAATGATCGGTGCACTATCCTTCATGACGAAGCACAGAGTGGATGGATTCTGTCGTCAAAAATAATTTGGATAAAAAAAAGTGAATGAGTAAATTTGTGAAAACAGATGGTTCACAATCAAGTTGCCTTGTAATGAGTTTCCACAAATTTTATATTTGTTCTCATTGGCAGCAACTTTCTTTAAAGAAGATACACACAAGTTGGTTTCAAGATATAAAAAATATATGAATAATGGTGGCAACCTTGCAGTTTCAAACATGCTCTTTCCTATAAAAATAAATTTTGTTTTGAAAAAGATTGTTTATGCGAATTTTTCCAAAATGGGATTTACCTTACAGACACGCCTCATAATATACATCCTTCATCAAGCAATGAAATTTAATTACAACTAAAATATTAATTAATGGCTTCGTGCATAAATAATCATAAAACCAAAGTGTGTGCTAACTTACATTCAAAGCTGATTTCACCAGAACAAAGACAACCTTAAAGTAGAGTCAAAACATATCAAGGCATCCTTCTAAGTTTAAAGCAGTTAGTACAACTTTCCATTCTAAGGGTTCTTAAACAACTTGAAATATTACTTATGCAAAAAATTTTACATTTCCCGTATGAAAATTTTGTTTCGTAATACAATACACAAAATAAAATATATAATATGCTTTGCACAGAAAAAGAATGAGATTTTTTTTTTAAATATAAATGGATGAAACATTAAAATTTCCTCCTTTCTTTATATAAACCAGTTAATCAGAATCCAATATCAATAAAGGGACTCTCTCTCCTGCCATTTGAAAATATCTTCTTTTTCTTTCTTTTTTTTAATGGAGGGGTGAGGGTCTATTCTTTACATTGAGTAAAAAGAGCAATAAGATATTTGAAAAAATTCCTTTTTTAAATAGCACATACCCCCAAAAAAGGTTTAAATCTATATGTTGTTTTGACTATTTTAAAGAGCAAGAATTAACTTGCTGTTTTATCATCCCCATATTAAATATTTAAAAAAAAGTCTTCAAGCATGGAATAAGTCTCACAAAAGTAAATTGATAGTTTCAAAGCTTTATTATATATATAAGTAAATTAAGCAAATAATTCACTTACTATCTTTGAAGTAATATAAAATCATCATATGTAAGTTTTTTAGAATAGAATAAAAAATCATAAAAAACGCTATAAAAATTTTCTTCATGAAAAACATTGATTGCTTTATTATCTTTCTAAGCAAACTTTTCTATAATAACTCCTAAAAAAATTCCTTTAACTACATTTACACTTTTAAAATCCTGTTGCTATATTCCCAGTTGCATTTTCAATACTTATTTAGCACTCTACTGCAATTTATAAAAAATGAAAGTAATTCATCTAAGGAAATAACGTGCAAAATGAAAAATTAAGAGCTAACATTTCAATAGTGAAACAGAAAAATTGAGAATCATTTAAAATAACTTAAATGGTTGGGGAGAGGAATTCAAAACTAATATTTACATACAGAAAACCAACACAAGTTCAAATTATAATTATCTAAAATTTCATAAAAATCTCATTAAATTTCAATGTATAAAAAAGACGTATTTTACGAATATCAATCATGTTAGTAGAAAACCCAAACCAACTTTTTTTATACATAATTTAACTTACTTGTAAATCAAATGTCATGTGTGGATGGCAATTAGTGTACTAGGAATAGCATTTTAAAATACCTTCAAAAATTTTTAAATTTTTCTTTAAAAAATTTAAATGGTTAGCTTTTTGAAGTATTTTGAGCATAAAAGCTAATGCATAATGCATAAACACAGGTTAAAATTTTTAAAAAATTGAAAAACCATTAAAATCAAACATTTCTTTAATAAATTCTACCATGTCCCTTTAAGATCGAGTATAATATTTTTAAAACCATGTATCAGACCAGAATAAAACAATATGAATGAATAATAAAAACAAATGAAAATTAAAATCCACTCGTGAATATTTTCTTACATCCACCCGAGCCTGCATCTTCATGATCATCTTCTTCATCTTCATCTTCCTCATCATATGGTCCGAAACCTGACCCAGGAGCATCCTCATCATCCACTCCTCTTCCTGAAGAATGATCTAGGTCTGTGAACTCTTCATCCAAGGCACTTCCTTCAATCTGATCTCCCTTAAAGATAATTAATAAAGAGAAATTAACATTATATAAAGTCATTAAGTACTTTTACCCTAATTTTTGAAAATGAATATCTTAAATAGTTTCTGAATTGTAAATTTAAGGAACCATTGACAAACACATACCACTGCAGAAAAATAATCTGATAAATATTTTAAAGGATATCAAATACTATAATGACTGCCATCATTAAATAAATATGTAAATTTATATTAATATTTATCGCTGGTGAATTAATAACTGAAGAGTGTGTATTAATGAATTCTATAAACTTTAATTCATTATCTTAAATGTATTTTAATAGTATTCTAATGATGTCTTTCTAGTTTAAAAGTGGAATTTCTATATGAATCAAGATAGCAATAACCAAAAATACTGGATAATGAGATATAAAATATATTACAAATATAAATAAATTTAATTAATAATAATGATTGCACACAAAAAAATATTTTTGCGAATTACCTAAAATGCTGAATATCAATAAAAGAAAATAGTAGTTTTAATTAATCATGATTAGACACTATATCGTAACTTAGGTTGCATAAAAGCAACCAAAATATTTTTTAATATAAAAGAACACCAAAAATATTTCTCAGAATTTTAAATATTTAAATGCTAGAAATAAAACAAAAGTTAAAATTTCATTTCTTTAAAGATTCCTTTTTTACATTAACACAATGATAACTTTAGTAGAATTCACCACATCAAAAGAATCATAATAAATTATTAAATAATATCATAAGAATCCAGACAAAATAAAAATGCTTAATACAGTTTGATATTTTTTTTAATTAAACCAAATAACTTTCTACAGAATAGAAAATTATGATTTTGTTCTGTTTTACGGATATGATGTTTTTGAAACAGAAAAATGTCAAGATCTATAATTTTACATATAATATAGGAAAAGCAAATTCAGATTTCATATATTAATTCATTTTTTAATAACATTTCTATAAAAATCAATACTAAATTAGTTTTTACATTTTTTTGTCAAGTAAATTCTCAAAAATATTCAGTTAATGTGCAATAAAAATATTACAAATGAAAAATCAGGATTAGTTAAAAAGTTCTAGACAGTTACATTATTCTAAATACATTCACAAGTAAATTTAATCATAGAAAATATCGTACCGGCGAATCATTGAGGAAGTATAATTCACTATCTCCTTTCTTTACATCTGGATCCTAAAATATAATTTTAAAAAAGTGTTAAACATTGCTAAAAATAGTAAAATAAATAAAAAATACCAGAAAATAATATGCACACATATAAACATGAAATATGTATAATATATCCATGTTTATTTTAGGATTAAGTAATGAAATTTTGCTTTTTTCATGAAATGTTTTAAACTTGCTTCTACTTATCTTTTTCTCTAAAAATTATCAAAACATTTCATTAAATAATAAATAGTTATAACATGCATTCAAATAAAATGTCAATTAGCGTCTATTTAAAGTATTTGGATAATATTTAGAAAAATCATAAGTGATTTTTTTAAACAAATAATTTACAAAAAGAAATTTATGTGTTTAAAAAAAAAACATTTCGCGCAATCCAACTGTTGCGAATGGTTACAGAATATCCGATAAAAACATTTAGTTAGATCTTTTAACCACAGATGGCGATAGCAACATTCAATTGAAATACTTCAGAAATGTAGCTTTAATAATAAAAGGGTCGTTAGGTAATCCCAATTAATTGATTTTGATAACGAGCACAAGTCGGATAATGAGATAGAATGTATAAAACTAATTTGTTATTTAAATATATAGTCTTCAAAATTAAACCTTGTACAGAAAGAGAGATTTTACAAATGAAAATAGTTAATTAATAACTACTAATATACAGCATAACAGAAGATACGATTTTCAGCTTTATTAGCAAGTTGTTCGTGATAAACCTAAAAACTATAACACGTATTTCTTTAAAACGTTCTACATAAATTTCAAAAGAATATTCTATGAAAAATATACGCAGAGTTATATATCTTGCAAATTAAATGAAAACATAACATGCTAAAAAGCTAATTGTATAAAATAAATATAACAGGTGAATTAAAAATATTATTTCTCTAAGACGTTGTAACATATATATTTCAATTACATTAGAGTCAAATTTTCGAATTAATAATCCATACTTTGTCTGTATCATATGCTGCATTTTTAAATAGGTAAGATTTGGAATCTTTTGATGCTCATTAAAATGGAAATTTTCAAAATTTTTAAGTAGTCTAATATATTCTCGCAATGCTATGATTTTGTAAGTACGAAATAACTGCGTCCAACATTACACCATCAATTAAATAATATATGTGTGAAAATCATGTGATTGATTTCACTTCGATTTTCATGGATTGATCGTTTATAAGTATCGTGTACTTAAAAGCAACAGGTGACACATCCCATAAAAATGAACTTCAGTCAAATAACGAGGGTAATAACCAAGCGCGATTTTAAAGTTCAAAGCAAATGAATGTAATTTTTTTTATTTCTCTCACTCTTTTTCTATTCCTTATATATATAAAATTTGTTTTCATATTCTAATTTTTTTAAGGAAAAGATTTTAATTTTTCGAGATTAACACATCTTACATTTATTGACATCTTATGCGCTTATTAAATAATAATTTCACACATTTCATTTTCCTTCTGTAAATTTACAACTAGCAAATACAGTATAGTGTACATGGGCATCTCTTAAGAGGAGGGGGGTACTTTATAAAAAAACACGTAGACGACAACACTGAGGGGTAATCTAACTGGCAAAAATTATGGAGTTCAAGCCCTCTAGACCAACAAATTTATGTTTAAGCATCTGAATATTCCAGAAGATTGCAAAAACAACAGAATTAGGGAAGCAAAACTTCTGGATACTAGGTTTTGCCCTTTTTTTTTTAATGTCCTCTACATTTTTAAAATAATTTGTTGTATTTGCTATGATACAAATTTCTTTTTTTAATGTTCGCCAAAAAAATATACCATGCAAACATAATGCAATGGTTTAAGTAACAAAAAAAGCACGAAGTAATAAAAATTTATTTTGAAAAAAAATTTATTTTGAAATTTTTGGAAGAGCGAAAAAAAAATCTTTCAAGGAAAAAAATATAGCAAGGACATTTTCACACATTTTCAAATATGTATAGGAAAAATTCATTTAAATTTTTCAAGCGATTTTAAACCATAAGGATCTTGAGCCCTCCAAGATTTCTATAATTAATTTTTATTTTACCCGCCTAATAGGAAATAAGCAAAACTGTATATCCCAAAAAACTTCAAGTACCGTTTTTAAAACAGTATGATACAATCTTGCACTACCGCGTATTCGGACAAATCAAAAAAGCCTTTACCGCAAATCATATGATTCTAACAGCTTCCGGTTATCAAAAACTAAAAGATTGAGATCTCTAGAGCAGAGATCGCCAAAGTGATGTCTTTCGCAGTGAAAATTCAGGATAATAATTTAAGCATGCATCTCTAAAAGAAAGAAGCCTCATCAACTTTAAATTCCATTCATTCTTATCAAGATCTCAGTTTTGGCTTTCCATAATAAGTGAAATACTCTTTTCTTAGTGAACAGGCGATGAAAATTCTCCACGACTTGTTTATGTGAAAATACGTTTTCATCTGTCACAGCCATCAATCAACACACGGCACCGATCTCACCTTGAAATAAATGCAGTTCTCCATAACACACAACACTGGATCCAAATTTATACATAACCTTATTTCAAGTAAGCAGGAATCATACTTGGAATGTATAATGCTAAAAGTTTGATATACTTAAACCATTTTTGAATTGTTTTGTTTTTAGAGTTTTTTTTATTTTGTTTATTTTATTATGGTTTATTAATAAAGCTTCCCTAATTTGGTTACAATTAATAGTTTAATTTTATTAACTAGGTACATTTTATGTGTACTTAGATCACTATTTTTTTTTATGAATATACTAAACACTTAAAAAATCCTATTAGTAATCCGCGGGATTTAAATTATGAATTTACTGGTCCGTGAGGTCAAAAGGTTTGGCATCCGCTGCTTTTAGAAACGTCATGAAAACCTAGTTTGTTAATGTAAAATAAAATGTGGATTAAAAATACCCGCGTCCTGAGCTCTCAACACACACACAACTGCAAGTTCCACTAAAAAAAGTATCACCTCAATACCAAAATGTATTAAACCAAGTTCGTAATTTCTTACATTTGTGTAAATACAGGGTTATCCATCATTCCCTCCAAGATTTCAGAGCACTGTTGTAAAAAAAACTAAGATGAATACAGCAAAACAGAGCAAATGAAGAGCAAGTATATAATAAAAGAAAAACATTTTAAGGCAAATCCTACTTACGTCAACAAAGAAAAATTTCATTTTAATTACTTTTTATCAAATAGTTACAAATAATATAATTATGTATACACATAGGACAGAATCACACTATTAAGTAGCAAAATAGAAAGCGATTTTCCTTAACATTTTCAATTTTCCTTTGTATATAGGGTGTTGGGACTAATATTTTTGTTCGTTACAATTTAATCATTAATTAATCTTAACTAATGTTCGAAAAAAACTGTATTAACATCAAGTGACATCCACTATAAATTTTAAAAAATGTATCTGAACTTGAATGAATGAATAAAAATCATTTTATTGACGATTGAAAGTTTGAACAATATATATATAGCTGGTATACCCGTTCTTCGCACGGGTGAACTGAAAGGTTAAACAACACAGATTGAAGGATAAAGAAGTTTTTAATGAGTTAATTTTAAGTGAATTGCAAATTAAAAAAAAAAAAGCTTTTCACATATCTCAGCTGAAGAAAAAAAAGAAAGAAAAATACCTTTGTTAAATTTTAAGTCTGTAGATCTAATAGCTGATAAAAAAGGATTTTTTTATATTTATAACTCCCCGTAAAACTCTTGAGGGTTGATTTTTGAAAATACCTCCCTAAGCTGATCTCTGCTCAGCAAAAGTAACACATTGTTATAAGTTTTCTGACGCTTAAAATATTGTAAATAATTTATAACTGAAAGTGTCATACATTAATATAAATTTCTGTTGAATTTATTTTATGTGAAAATTGTAATACTCGCAAGCAACACCGTTTCCTAAATAACAATGGCGATTCAATGGAAAAAAATAGCGAAATGTTGACAATAGAGTCAAGTTGGCAAATGTCTAGCTACTTTCATAGCTCAAACTTTATTAGAGCTTTGTAAGACCCGCCGTGTAGGAGAGCGATGCACGTTAATGCTTTATCTACCGCATTATGATCTACAGAAATTTTTTCATGCAATATTTTTTAGGTCACTACATTGAAAATTAAGGGACATACATAAACAAAATACTCCACTTAGGGAAATTTAATCGGTTAGAGCTAATAAATTAATTAAATATATTCCACTGTAAAATTAATTATATACACCATTCACTTAAAAATAAATAGTCAAATCGTTTTCTAAGGTCTCCATAAACATAAGACACTTAAATTTTGACATTAACTATTTTTGGGGCACAAAAATGATAATCTTTGCAATCTGCTGAAAACGCTCACAGCTGAAAATGTAATATCTGCTACAAAACTATTTGCCTTCCCCGTTAAAATACTCATCATAGAACCCGTGCCATCATATATCTTGAAGAGTGGATTTCAAAGAATATTCCAGCTAAGTATTGGTAGAATATTCCTGCTAAATTGGTGTGTCATGGTAGTTAGGAGAAGGGGGTGCCAGCTCAGGTGTTGTCCACGTCACTTGACTATGGTTCAAAATTATATGGTCCGTCGCCAAAAGCCCTCATGTAGCTGAACAGTGCAACGTTAATATTCACTCACTGAAAAAAATACAGTACAGTAGTTATAACTATTTTTATACATAAAAATGCAATATCTGCTTATTCAATTAAAATTATAGCATTATAATTAATTACTAACCACACAAACAAATTTTGAAAATTTATCCAAATGATGTAGTGTGAAAGAGAAAGTTTATTCAGACAGACAACAAATGCGTCTTATATGCATATAGATTTGTTTGAATTCTTGTGTATTATTACTTTTGTAAGCTTCATGACATACTTTATGGTGTACCAGTATTTTAAAGCTGACTGAGCAACAGCAACATTTAGCTGGGTATAGCTAGTTATAACATAAAATTAAATCTTAAAAAGATATAAAAAATAAAAGACGACTCAATATTTTGAATAAATCAGTATAAACATTTTCATACAAACACAATATATATATATATATATATATATATATATATATATATTGTAAAATATTTATTTTGCTATTTGCATTTCAGACAGACATCAAACAAAATTTTAAAAATTGTCAAAAACAGAAAAACAGATAAAAAAAAACATATTTAAGAAAAATACCACTGATTAATTTTGCCAAAGACATCGCAATGTGCAAAAAAAAAAAAATATTTGTAGTACATAATAACCAAAAAAAAAAAAATGTAAGTACTAAAATATTTAAAAAAACAAAACTTATATATTGAATTAATTAAGGATTACTCTGAGGGAAAGATAAAACAGGCTAAGATAATACTCATAATATTAATTTCATATTGGTTAACTACTCATTTTTGGCATGATTTTGAAATCACGCCAAATTGGTATGTTGCGGCCAGTCTAATGTTATAGTAATGCACAGAATTAAAGGTACTTACGTATTATTGCAACCTATTGGTGACATTATACAAAATGAAGCACATGATTGCCAATTCAACGCATACAAAGTTGGGATTGCCAAAGTGGCGAGTTTTTTGAACGTTGGCGACTGTGCAAAAATACCCAAGTACTAAAAAAATTATCCAAAGTATATATATATATATCCCGAGCATAAAAATAAATTGAAAATGAAGTACAATACTAACATTAACTGACATAAAAAGAACTGAACTAACTTTATCAATGCAAAAGCATAATTTGAAAAATAAGGTATTTACTTATAACCCCAACCTTTTGGCGACATTATATGAAACAAAGCACATGACTCGCAATTCAGCATATATATGACGTGCGAAATCAGGGTTGCCAACTTGGTAAGTTATTTTGAATGTTGGCGATTGTTAGATAGCACATAGGTGCCAAAATAATTTATCTTACCACTACCTGCTTCCTCAACATACTCATTTTTGGCATGATTCTGAAATCACGCCAAATTGGTACGTTGCGGCCAGTCTAATGTTATAGTAATGTACAGAATTAGAGGTACTTATGTATTATTGCAAACTATTGGTGACATTATACAAAATGAAGCACATGATTGCTAATTCAACTCACACAAAGTTGAATTGCCAAAGTGGCGAGTTTTTTGAACATTGGCGACTGTGTAAAAATACCCAAGTACTAAAAAATTATCCAAAGTATATATATATCCCGAGCATAAAAATAAATTGAAAATGAAGTACAATACTAACATTAACCGACATAAAAAGAACTGAACTAACTTTATCAATGCAAAAGCATAATTTGAAAAATAAGGTACTTACATATAACCGCAACTTATTGGCGATATATGAAACGAAGCACGACTCAAAATTCAACATATATATATGACATGTAAAATCGGGGTTGCCAACTTGGCAAATTATTTTGAATGTTGGCGATTGTTAGGATAGCACATAGGTGCCAAAATAATTTATCTTACCACTACCTGCTTCCTCAACATACTCATTTTTGGTATGATTCTGAAATCACGCCAAATTGGTATGTTGCGGCCAGTCTAATGTTATAGTAATGTACAGAATTAGAGGTACTTATGTATTATTGCAAACTATTGGTGACATTATACAAAATGAAGCACATGATTGCTAATTCAACTCTCGCACAAAGTTGGAATTGCCAAAGTGGCGAGTTGTCTTGAACGTTGGCGATTGTGCATAATACGCAAGTACTACAAAAAATTATCCAAAGTATATATACATCCAGAGCATAAAAATAAATTGAAAAAAATGAAGTACAATACTAACATTAACCGACATAAAAAAGAACTGAACTAACTTTATCAATGCAAAAGCATAATTTGAAAAATAAGGTACTTACATATAACCGCAACTTATTGGCGATATATGAAACGAAGCACGACTCAAAATTCAACATATATATATGACATGTAAAATCGGGGTTGCCAACTTGGCAAGTTATTTTGAATGTTGGCGATAGCCAGGATAGTACATAAGTTCCAAAAATAATTTATCTTATGACCACCTGCTTCCTCAAAAGGTATTTAAGCCATTTGTCTGTTTTGCTCATTCTCTGATGCCTATTCCAGTTTGATATGTAATTACTACCAGCACTGCTTTTGCTTGGGCAGTATGATTTTCTGCATGGCAATTTTATGCACTGAAGCCAGTAGTATTATACCCTTAAAGGTTAAAATAAAGACACATGAAATTGCAAAGAACCATATTATTGGATCAAGTGTAGTATAGGGGGCTACTTGGCGCAGTCCTTTATTTTGGTTACTAAAAGTGGTCCCCAAGGTACTTTTTCGTTATTATTTATTTTAGAATGAATTCGATATCTCACCATGACATTTAGATAAAAATCTGAAGAAAATCGCCAAATCCAAAGTGCCCCCTATACTACATTTGAACCGAACTGAAATATAACCCTTATCAATGAGAAGTTTTAGCTTGTCAAAATTATAATCTTCGCATTCTAAAGAAATAAATAAATAAGTTATAATTTGCAAGCAAAATCACGCACATAAACATCCCGCGATAATACCTAAATGTTGCCAAAACAACAAAACAAAGTTTTAGTTGTTGAAAGAATTATCCTTAAAAAATTATTTATTCGAAAAATAATCCTAATTAAATATCAAAGAATAGAAAAATTGAATTAATATTCCAACCGATAAACAAAGCTACAGTAAAAATATGTAATAATCTTAAAAAATGCATGTAAAGTATAAATTGTCCACTTAGTGAGAAACGTGACTACATATGACGTCATAACACTGGAAAATCACTTAAAAATTAAAATTTAAAAATTTGGAAGGAATTATGAACGCCAAACCTATTTAAGAACCTTTCTGGTGTAATTTTGTGTACGTGTACCAAGTTTCACGTTATTTGATGTCTGGATCTCGAGTTATGAGGGAACAGACAAACAGACAACAAATGCGTCTTATATATATATAGATATAGGGAGCGTGTGGACTAATAGAAGGAATTGGAAAAATAAAGACAAAAAATTCCAGTTTTATTTACTAATTTTACAGGTGTTCGATATGTGTGAACCCTAGATCTCTTGTGAACGGCATAAATCAATGCAGTTCCTGCAACATTCTTGTCAACATGGTGCCATCAATGTTGTTAAAAGCACCTGTTATCCAGTTCTGGTACATCACACGGCAAAGGGGAGACGGAAACTTGGGTCTTATGTAAAAGACTTATGTTTTCGGATAACAAGTGTAGTCAATAACGTTCCTAGTACCATGTTGAGTAAAGTGTGGCAGGTACTGGAGAATCGCATTGATGTATGCCATATGACCAAGAGTTCACATACAGTACACAGTGGCGCACACAACGGGGGAGGGTCCTAGGGGTCAGGACACCCCCATAGCCCTTGTTTTTCTTCGATAGGTTAAAATGCTATGTAAAAAAACGTATTTAAAAATGCATTTGTTATTAATAATTAATTTTGTATTATTTTTGTTCCCGAAAATCGATAAAATCAAAAGAATATGTTGTGTGGCGTATTGGAGTATACCAAAATGGTGGACTTTCGACCCTTGACCCCCCCCCTGAAAAATTTTTGTGTACGCTACTGCCTGTACAATATGTAAATAAAACTTGATTTTTTCTGTGTTCATTCATATGGTTTTTTTTTGCTTTATTCCTCTTAGTCTTTTTACAGCAGCGCTCTGAAACCTTGGAGAGAAATTATGAACAACCCTCCATAAAATGTATAAGAAACAGACAGTCCGAAAATAGTGGATATTAATAACACTACAACCCAATAGCCCCATTTGTACTTTTATCGCAAAATATGTTGGTAATGCATGATTAATGCAATTCGTTGGTAACGGCGAGCATAACAAAGGTAAGAATCGAATGAGAATACGGGCAGATCGATGCGGGCACTAAAAATAAGCTGGTAGAAAAGTAGGCCAAAGTACTCTAATTGAGGCAGAAGTAAAAACAAAAGGTTACTCTTTCATTACCTGCTCTTGAACCGAATTCGCAGATGTAAACTGAGATTCTGTGAAGCGGTGTAATTAATCAAAGAACAAGGTGATTATTTTGCGAGAGTAATGTTGCCATTACTTTGGGAAAGAATTTAACGATTCGAAAGTTTTAAAAATTAAAAGAACACTACTTAGAGTGGCTAAGGAGGGGGAAAAAGAGAACAATTAAAATAAAAAATAAACACTGAACCAATTTTGTGCTATAACCGATTTTAATATAAAAGCAAATTTACAGAGAGAAATTAGTTTTTATTTAACTCTTACAGGAATATCCGGTTGCCAAGAGTAAATATTAGAAAGAACTGTTTATTTTAGTTTGTTTAGAAGTAAATTAAAAAAAATCATAAAAAAATGCCTATAATTGTGCCAATTCAATTTGGACCAATGTGCAGTTATATCAGGCATCTATTTTCATTTGTTTGCATATACTTATTATTGCACAAAATTATCCTTAACGAATACCATAAACCAAGCGAGAAAACACAGTAATATATTATTAACGGCAGACTGAATTGAAATTATAAGTGCCGCCAATTGATTTGACAGTTATTTTTCCCAAAGGTTCACGTTTACGTAATTGCGTTCGGCGAACGTTCTATTTTGCCACACATTCTGCATAAAAATTGCAAATAAGGTTACAATTAAAATAGGACAATTACCAATTTTAAAATGGAGATAAATGTTTCCTTTTTTTTTGTTGTGATAGTGTTCAGTGAGGTTATTCAATCCAATTGTAAATAAGAAAGATGATTTTTGATACACACACTTTTCTAAGCATAATGAAGCCTGTATTATAGCACAGGGTTGTATGCTTTTTACAAAACCGAACAGAAATTAACAGTTTAAAAAAAGTAATATAAAGAAAAATTAAGTCAATTCCTACTCAGGTCAATAAAGAAAAATTTTATTTTAGTTATTTTTTATTAAATATTTACAATTAATATAAATATGTATATACATATGACCGAATCACACAATATTAAGTGACACAATAGAAAGCGATTTTCCTTGCAATTTCCCATTATATATATATGGTGTTAGACATTTTTTTTAGTTTGTTACAATTTATTCATTCATTAAACTTTGTTCTTCTAATAATTCTTCTAGTATGGCAAAAAAGAAAACCCATTCTCAGAAATCAGACCATCCCAGTTGGGATTCGAACAGATGACCTTTGGATGAGAAGTCCAACGTGCTATCCATTGTGCTACAGGGCACAACGAACGATTTTTCTTTCTATGTATGCTGTTGGACTATTATTTGTGTTTGTTACTATTTATTCATAAATGAAATAGAATTAATGAATTAATATTTGAAAAACTGTAATAACATCAAGTGTTATCCACTACAAGTTTAAAAAATGTATTTGAACTTGAGTAGATGAATAAAAAGTATTTAATTAATAATTGAAAATTTGAACAAGATATATATGCATAGGGAAAGTGTGAACTAATAGTAGGAATTGAAGAAAAAAACCCAGAGCTACACTAAGGAAGAATAGAAATAAAACTATAGTGTTCCAATCGCAAGAACGATGCGTTCCGGTGATTTACGGCTTCCCTATAGGATGCGTCCAAATCCAGGAATTCTTCTTAGCGGCTTTGAATAAAGCGCTAAAGAAAAAAAAAATTCTTTTTATACATCAGGTTGCATTTTCTTTTACGTTTTTTTACATTCCTTAACACACGGACAAGAGCATCAAAACACGGCGTAACGTTAACGACATCTGGCTGCTTTTGCTTCAACATCGCCAACAATATTTATTGCATGAGTACGCATGTCACTTGCCTAAGGGGTATAAAATGTCCCCTACATAAAATATTAATATTTCATGCAATGTTCAATATTATATCTTTTTTCATATACATTTCTGTCAACAAGTTTTGTTTTTTCAAAAAAATATTTCATGGCATACAGAATTAAAACTGTTGAACGTTATATTTGAACGAAGTATACGATTTACAAATATTACTCTCATTGATTTATTATAAGCAGCGGCGCACACAAGAGGCGGGGGGTCCTCGGGTCCGGACCTTCCTCCCTTCAAATTCCTTGATTTTTTTTCGATTGATTATAACCCTATGTACATAGTATGTAAAATTTAAGTAAATATTCGTTATTGATTATTAATTTTATAAATTAATGCTAATTATTTATTCAATAATTAATTTTTCACTGTTGTTCCTAACAATCGACAAAATCAAAAGAATATGTTGGGAGGCGTATTGGAGCATGACACGAGAATGGACTTTCGACCTTGGACCCCTCTCTCCCACCTTGAAAAATTCCTTTGTGCGCCACTGATTATAAGTATCAAAAAAGCTAAAGAATGTGAGAAACAATACAAAATTTTTATTGGTATGCATCATTATATTATTTATAACACATGAACTTGATTCGAAATAAAATTGAAGTGATAAATGAACTTTTTACGTTAAGTGGAAATATTCCATCCGAACAGTTAAAAGTAAAATTGACCTAATCATCGAATACAAAAAAATAACGTTTTCCAAACTGATCTAAAAGTAAACGAATTGTTAGTATGCCCGATTTTAAGGTTTTGTAAAAGGGGAGATATATCCAGATCCCGTATTTTCTTTCCAAAATGGTTAAGGAAGAAATTTTAGAAAATGCCAAACTACTAATAAATTTTCTTAAAAACAATAGTTATAACGTACAAAAAAGAAAGAAAAACAAATATATGTACATCATCATCATTAAGTATAGGCTATTTTAAAATATATATGCACAAAATTAATTTTGCTTACAGAAGCATCTAAGATCAAAGCATTTCATTATTTAATTCTGAATAATATATACTAGGGTGGACCGCTATTATGCGGAGAAAAGATTTTTTTTTTTTAATCGGGACCTACTTACGTGAAAAAGATGTTCAATGGTGCGGAGATTAGGAGAAAAACTATTCACAAAAGTAATTTCAAAATTTAATACTGCCACAGAGAGGTTGATTTTTCGAAAAAAATAGGAAAAGATTTAGCTATGGTTAGATGATTTTAGACACACACACACACACACACAAATCTTCAATATAAGCAACCCAAAACTGATTATTGATAAGTGAGTATTGAGTAATGCATATAGAAGAAAATGCATATTGTAACATTTCATTTAACCATCTAGCCCGCACTATCGAATCGCAATCCGATTCAAGGTTTTTCCCGTCTTCCGCCTTATCAAGCACTGTCATTCCGACAGTAAATTTTCCAAAAAAAAAAAAAAAAAAAAAAAAATCCTTAAGAAGCTTTTCTATGTGTACCTGATCTCCCCTTCCTTGTAAAGTTTTGTAAAAGGGGAGATATATCCAGATCCCGTATTTTCTTTCCAAAATGGTTAAGGAAGAAATTTTAGAAAATGCCAAACTACTAATAATTTTTTTTAAAAACAATAGTTATAACGTACAAAAAAAGAAAGAAAAACAAATATATGTGGCATGCAGCCAAAAGCAAAACACAGTCTTCGCGCGCAGGCGCATCAAAGTAAAAGCAGAACTGAAACTGAAAAAAGCAGAGACTCTTGAGAAAAAACTTAGAATTAGAGCAGAGAAAGAGAGAGAAAGGAGAACGCGAGAGGTGCGCGAGCAGGCGCTACCTTCTGAATATCATCGTCAAACTTATCTGTAAAAACTTTTCTACCTTTTTAATTAATTTTTGTTTAATGTTAAAATAAAATAGAAGAAAGACCAACGTCTTGGACCCCTTGTTGTCTCCCACAAATTATGGGGGCTCGGCCGGGATCGACAAAATTTCGATTTTGAACCAAAGTCTGGACAATGAACAACAGCGTCCGTGAAGGAGACGCTCCGCCATTTTTCGAAACTTCGTTCAACCTGTGTAGAGGTTGGATTTTTTTCAACTTCATTCCGCCTGTGTAGAGGTCGGAACAAATAACAAAAATAACCTGTGTAGAGGTATTTTTCAACGAACCATCGACAAATATTCCGCCTGTGTAGAGGTTGGAAAACCCATCGACGAAAATCCCGCCTGTGTAGAGGTTGGAACTAATTCAGTGTGAATAATCCGCCTGTGTAGAGGCCGGAACTACAATTTCAACTATATTACCTGCGAAGAGGTGACATCAGTGGAATCAACGTTTTTATTGGATACATCGTACGTGCGAGCAACAAGGGAGCCAGAAAAAAAAGGTAGGATCTTTCCATTTCTAAATGTATAAAAACGCTCTTAAAGAGGATCTCAAAAAGAGTAGTTGAAGAGCTAGACGGTTCTGTAGAAAGTACTGACACTATAGTTAAACTAAAGACTAAAATTGAGAACAGTAGTACATTTGAAAGTGATCCAGATTTCGTTAAAACTTTAATTCAAAACTGTATAGATGAGAGAGTATCGCAAAACGAAAGAGAGGTAACTTCAGAACAAAAAAATTGAGCTCATGCGAAACTTCAGTTGGCAAAATTAGAAAAGAAATCGAACTTCAATTAGCTAAAAATAAAGCATTAAGTTTAAATCCTGCAGCTAAAGTCGAAGAAAAACAGTTCGAAACTAACATAGAAAATATGATAAAAAGTATAAAAACTTTATCTCTTCCTGTTCCCACCAGATCTGAAAATTTTAATCTGTTCTTCCAATCATTAGAACGCGCATTTTTAACCAAGAAAATAAATGACGAATATAAATCTGAAATTTTAATAAATCTTCTGGGCGAAAGAGCTCATAACGTCTTACTGTATATTAAAGAAGAGGAATTAAATGACTATGAAAAACTAAAATCTATAGTACTCAGAGAATTCCAATTAACCCCTCGCGAGTGTTTAAACTCATTTAAAAATGCTGTAAAATCATCAGGCGAGACATACATCCAATTTGCTGCAAGATTGACGGCAAACTTCCAATATTATTGTTCGTTAAGAAAAGTTAATTCCTTTGAATCTCTATGTGATCTTATAATTTCTGATAAATTATTTGAAACTTTAAATAAGGAAACTGCAACTCATATTGGCATTCGAGAAGCAGAAGATTGGTTTAGGCCTATTGATTTAGCTAAAGAGTGTGATATTTATATTTCATCTAGAAACGGATCACGTAAAGAAATTCCTATTACTTATGGATATACCCAAGACCCCTTTAAAAATAGATCACAAAACTTTAAACCAAAGATTAAAGAGAACTATCCCCAATATCTTGAAAGAGAAAAAAATTGCTATATATGCGGTGATTCATCTCATTACGCAAGAGACTGTAAGAAGCGTTTTAAATTTAAAGAGTCTAACAGCCACATCCGTAATAAAAATAAACGTGAATACTTTGAAAGTCGAGAGCGAAAAACAAAATAGCGGTGAATGCGCAAATCTTCAATACGTAAAACATTTTTGTGGAAAAAATCAGCCCGTAACAGCATTGATTGATTCAGGTTGCCAGATCCCAGTTTTAAATTCCTCACTAATTAGAGTGCAAACACCTTCCGAAGAAATCATAACATTAAGTTCATGTTTTGGCGAACAGCGTATGGTAGAAGTTAAACCCATAAATATTTCTCTTAATCAACAGTCTCCTAGCTTAAGTGTTGGAACGGCAATATCACCGACCTTGACCGAAGAATTTATTATACATCCCAGTATATATTCTGAAATAGAGAAACTAGGCCACGCAAAGAGTGATGTTTTATTGAGTGAAAGTGGATCCTCTTTGAGTGCAGATTTGGGTGTTCAGTTTAATTCAAGTGTTTCTTTTCCAAATGTTTCTGTTTCAAATGTGATAAAAAACTGTAGTTATGATTTGCCATATGTTAAGAACTTTAATACTAGAAATGATTTGAGTTCTCTAATTAAGGATTATAAATGTAATAAAATTAAGAGTACCAAGTTAAAATTGAGTATTGTAAGAGAAAAATGTTCTGATATAGTAATGTGTAAGAAAGCCAATGGTGCCATGAAAACGAGTTCCGTGGAATTTATCTCCCGCTCACCTAACCCTTTACCTATGAAGAGTAATTATCGACGGTTTGTGTTGCTCCGAAGGATCTTCCAGCCCTGGCAGTGGAAACGAAGGAAAAAGAGAAATCGTTTTGAACAGACGTCCAGAACTCTACAGAGGAAAATATAGATGCGTTCAACCAAAGATCAACTTGTTGAAAAAGATGTTCTTATGCCGGTGAAACACAATGTTTTCCTGTGGAACCTTCCGGATGTCGAAGAGATGCCTTCACATGATGGAGAAACTGTCTAGTTCAGAAAAATTATGATATGTTTAATCTCTATATATTTGTCGTATAGTCCTTGTCTGTTCCGTTTTTTTTTTTTTGTATGTTTCAGATTCTCCTCTGGTCTCCATGGAAATACCGCTGCGGACAGCGTACGGTCAGAATGGCCGTTGTGGCATGCAGCCAAAAGCAAAACACAGTCTTCGCGCGCAGGCGCATCAAAGTAAAAGCAGAACTGAAACTGAAAAAAGCAGAGACTCTTGAGAAAAAACTTAGAATTAGAGCAGAGAAAGAGAGAGAAAGGAGAACGCGAGAGGTGCGCGAGCAGGCGCTACCTTCTGAATATCATCGTCAAACTTATCTGTAAAAACTTTTCTACCTTTTTAATTAATTTTTGTTTAATGTTAAAATAAAATAGAAGAAAGACCAACGTCTTGGACCCCTTGTTGTCTCCCACATATATGTACATCATCATCATTAAGTATAGACTATTTTAAAAAATATATGCACAAAATTAATTTGGCTTACAGAAGCATCTAAGCTCAAAGCATTTCATTATTTAATTCTGAATATATATACTAGGGTGGACCGCTATTATGCGGAGAAAAATTTTTTTTTTTTAATCGGTACCTACTTACGCGAAAAAGATGTTCAATGGTGCGGTGATTAGGAGAAAAACTATTCACAAAAGTAATTTCAAAATTTAATACTGCCACAGAGAGGTTGTTGATTTTTCTGAAAAAATAGAAAAGATTTAGCCATGGTTAGATGATTTTAGACACACACACACAAAAAAAATCTTCAATATAAGCAACCCAAAACTGATTATTGATAAGTGAGTATTGAGTAATGAAAAGAAGAAAATGCACATTGTAACATTTCATTTAACCATCTAGCCCCGCACTATCGAATCGCAATCCGATTCAAGGTTTTCCCCGTCTTCCGCCTTATCAAGCACTGTCATTCCGACAGTAAATTTTCCAAAAAAAAAACAAAAAAATTTAATCCTTAAGAAGCTTTTCTATGTGTACCTGATCTCCAACCCCCCTTCCTTGTAGCTGTTTAATAGGTGTTCTGTCATTGCAATAAATGTTAAAAAGTACTAAAATACCTGTTTTTCTTTAACAAAGAAATACGCAGACTTTAACCATAAAACACAATAAGTATATAAAAAAATTAAGTCAATTTCTATTTAGGTCAACAAAGAAAAATTTTATTTTAATTGCTTTTCATTAAATAGTTACAACTAATTTAAAAATATGTATATACAAATGAAAGAATCACACTATTAAGTGACAAAAACAGAAAGCGATTTTCCTCGTAATTTTCCATTCTATATAAGGTGCTGTACTATTTTTTTTCTTACTATTTATTCTCATTACGTAAATTTAATTCTTCTAATAAAAAAGTATAGTAAAAAAAATCACATTCTCAGAAATCAGACCATCTTAGGTGGGATTCGAACCCACAACCTTTGGATTAAAAGTCCAACCCACTAACCATTACGCTATAGGGACACAACGAACGATTTTCCTTTCTTTATATGCTGTTGGACTATTGTTTTTGTTTGCTATTATTTATTCATTTTTTAATTAAATTAATGAATTAATATTTGAAAAAAGCTGTATTAACACCAAATATCACAAGTAATATATATATATATATATATATATATATATATATATATATATATATATATATATATAAAGGGTGTTTTTTGTACAGGTATAGAACTTTAAATTGCAATAAAACAACGATGTATTATTCGATTGACATGAATTTTTTTTTATTCGAAAGATAATCTTGTGGAATTACATTTTAAATATGATTTCTGGCATAGGACTGCCACGGCTGGCTCGGATGTAGTCCAATTTTCGATGACTTTTTCCAACATTTGTGGCCGTATATCGGCAATAACACGGCGAATGTTGTCTTCCAAATAGTCAAGCTGTTTGTGGCTTATCCACATAGACCAATGACTTTACATAGCCCCACAGTAAATAGTCTAGCGGTGTTAAATCACAAGATCTTGGAGGCCAATTCACAGGTCCAAAACGTGAAATTAGGCGGTCACCAAACGTGTCTTTCAATAAATCGATTGTGGCACGAGCTGTGTGACATGTTGCGCCGTCTTGTTGGAACCACAGCTCCTGACATCATGATTGTTCAATTCAGAATGAAAAAGTTAGTAATCATGGCTCTATACCGATCACCATTGACTGTAACGTTGTGGCCTTCATCGTTTTTGAAGAAGGATTCCACCAGCCCATAAAGCGCACCAAACAGTCAGTTTTTCTGGATGTAACGGTGTTTCGACATACACTTGTGGATTAGCTTCACTCCAAATGCGGCAGTTTTGTTTGTTGACGTAGCCATTCAACCAGAAGTGCGCTTCATCGCTAAACAAAATTTGCTTATGAAAATCGGGAACAACGGCAATCTCGTTTTGGGCCCATTCGATGAATCTACGCCTTGCTTGATCATATTTAAAATGTAATACAAGATTATCTTTCAAATAAAAAAAAATTCATGTCAATCGAATAATACATCGTTGTTTTATTGCAATTTAAAGTTCTATACCTCTAAAAAAACACCCTTTATATATAATGTATATAGGGAGAGAGTGAATAGCAGGAATTGAATAAGTTCAAATACCTAAACTTTATTCTTTTGAGGAAGTACTTAACATAATAGTTAATTTTTAACTTTATTTTCCCTTCATCTATATATATATCATCTATTCCCTTCATCTATATATATATCTATTCCCTTCATCATCTATATATATATATATCATCTATTCCCTTCATCTATATATATATCATCTATTCCCTTCATCTATATAAGTCTTTTCCGCATAGGTAGATCTTGAAATTCTAAAAGGGAGGGGGGGTTCGATCCACCCTCATATATAATATGAATCCAAGTTCTGAAAATATTTTTTAGATATTTACTTTAATGTATAAAAGATCTTTTCACTGTTTTAAAGTTAAGTGCATTCTCCCAAACAACTATCCACAATGCAAATAAACGCACCATTTAATTTTTTAGAAAAGAAAACACTATGGCAGAGCTATGACACACGAATCTGTAGACCCACAGACACGTACCCAGTTCCACCAACATCATCAGAATCAAGATAAATGTTTTTAAAGATGGTGGATGCGTCTTTCACTTTATTTAACAAATATCCTCTCGTCTCTCCTCTTAAAGTTATCTTTAAAGAGTCCAGATGAAAAACCCCATGATTCATCTCTTACCGCGGCCTCTCTTCTTCGTGGACCAGGGCCAAAAAAAGTTAGGGCAAGCCATGGCTGCTTTCAATGAACTCACATCTGAGAAAATGTCCAGACATTTCACATACAATAACTGTTCTTTTTCAGTAATTTGCCAAGATTTTTGACTACAGAACGAAACAGACGGTACTAGTTTTGTTAGAAAAAAAATAGAGTTACTACAGAGTCTACAACGCCAGGAATATCAAATGTGAAAAAACATTTCTTATGCGAGAGTTAATGTTATATATTTCTTGTTGTTTAGTATACATAAAAGCATCCCTGTCATTTTTGAAACAGCAAATAAAAATAAATTATATATACAACTGAAGGAATGGAACGTAAAAATGAATGTTCCCCGACATCGAAAACTCGACACGCGATACTTACATAAAAATTATAATTTAACGGAATATAGTTAAAGGACTTGTCTCTCTCCAGAATTTAACCAAAAAGAATTCTTTTTTTTTACACGCACCATTTTCTGTGCATACAAAAGAAGGAAGAAAGAACCAGTTAAGAAAGATAGATAGAAGAAAGAGCCATTAAAAAACAACCCTTATTTCACAGATTTGCCAGTACCAATCTTCCTCATCATTCTTGGTGGGATCCAAGTGGATCATGGAGAAGATCTAACTTGCAACTCTACAGAATTTACAAGCAACCTGATATTGTCATATTACAGAGACTTAAATGGGCTGGTCATCTGGCTAGAATGAATGCAGATCGTTGCAGCAAAAACATCTTTCTGGCAAAGCCCATGGAAAATAGACCTCGGGGCAGACTCCCGTTAAGATGGATTAACTGTATCGAAAAAGACCTAAAAACTTTAAAAGGTCAAAAAACTGGAAAACAGTTGCCAAAAGTAGAGATGGACGGAGAAAACTTCTGGAGAAGGCCAGAGTCTATCCAGGGCTGTCGAACCTTTGAAGAAGAGAATCTTCCTCATCCCTCAACGACAGCAACAAATTGATTAATTCCATCCCAAAATGTCATACTACATGTTAAAAATGCTCTCAGTCAAATTATTTCATACATATAAAGAAAGAAAAGAAAAATACTTGGGTATCAATGAATGCAGAAACTCGGCAGGATTCCTTGTACAGCATCACGAGGTCCTTGTTCAATCCTTGTTTCAGGGACACTGATGATTCAAATGTAAACTCTGCTATAATCAAACAGCAAGTTCAATTGCTGTCTTTTTTTCTCACACACGCAAAACTCAAATCACTTGACTTTTAAATCAGGGGTGTCTAACACGGTTGCGGTGCCCGCCGACTTTTTAAATTTTTAAATATCAGGTTTTTAAAGTTTTTTTCATTTTGAAATTTATTTGAGGAGGAATTTATATATATATATATGTGTACAATGTATTTGCCTGTTACCAGTTCTCCTGTTTTAAAAATAAATCTTTTTTTGATAACAGAAATGTCCTTTGGATTAAAATAGATTTATATTTTATCAAACAGTTACATTTGATTTTATATAATAAATTACTCTTTAATAAATTCAGAATTGCATTACGCATATCCCTTTACTATGTATGGTACATGATTCTTTGTGTATGCGACTTTCATTTCTCCTCCTCCTTTCTGTTTAAGAGTGCCCAAAAGCAAGAGGCAGCCAGAGATGTTTTTTAAAGTTAAAAAAAATATATTCAGGACGGTTAAGATAAAGGGCAATGTATACTTAATCGTTTGCGAATGACAGCACTATCAAATTTCAACAATGAGTAACGAAAGATCAATTCAAAAGGAACACCGTAATTTTCAAGAAAATGTCAACTGAATATTTTAAACATTATTTGATCATTGGACTATTATATTATATAAACATTATTATATTATCTTTGTCTGTATACATGAAAAATAATGAAAGTAATAATAATTCATTCTGTTTTAAAGTTTTACTCAATAATGTTTTTTGTTTCCAAATCTGATATAAAGGTACATGTTTTTTATGTGCAGCCCGCGCGATTATAATGTTTTTCCGAAGTGGCCCGCAAGGTTATTTGGGTTAACTACCCTGCTTTAAATAGTAGTTCTATTTTTGCATAGATCACGGTTCTTTTACAGAAAGAGGTTCCCAATCAAACAATGTATGAAAAGTATTTTCCTTTTTAAGATTTAGTAGATGATTGCGAATAGAACCCGTTCCAGTACTATTCTTACCAAAATTATTCTTTATACACTGGCCTCAAAAAGTTAAGGTACAACCGGGTTTTTGTGTCTAATTTGCAAAATGAATGAATGTAGAAACAAAAATTTGGAGGATATGTGCATTAAATAGTTTTTTATTGAATGCGTCATAGAAATTTGTATAAGTGTATTGCAAAACGATTTATAAGAAAAAGCAATCTCTGCGGAAAAGTCCATTCTTGAGAAAAACAGCACATCACTGTGTTATGTGGTAAAATGGCATAAAAACAACACAAAAAAATGGGTTCTAATAAGGAATGTGTCCAGCCCTAACTTGAATGCATTGGCGGCATCGATTTCCCATGCTGTTTATTAAGTTGTCGGACACCGGAATAGGAAGCGAAGACCAGACACAGAGTAAGCCTTGTTTCAGCTCATGTAACGACCTTGAGGAGGATTTAAAGCAGCAACCTCTCTGCCAAGATAGTCCCAAAGATGTTCTATCGGATTCAGGTCTGAGATCGAGCTGGTCATTCCATTCGTTCCAAACCGTGATCCTCCAGATACTCCTCAACAATCCGAGCTCGGTGAGGTCGTGCATTATCATCCATCAGAATGAAGTCGTTACCAATAGCAACAGCATATGGGCGGACATATGGATCAAGGGTCTCATCCCGATATCTAAGACCAGTTACGGTTCCTCCATGGAACACATGCAGGTGAGTGTGGCCACCGAGCGAGATCCCTGCCCAAACCAGGATTCCACCACCTCTATAACTGTGTCTTTCAACAGTGTTGATTGATGGCATCTAGTGCGCTGTTCCCTCCAGATCAGTAGACGCCCTGAATCACTCTCCATTGTAAATCTGACTTCGTCTTCAGAACAGCACAGAAGCCCATTGTTGCTGCGTCCAAGAAACATGTTCTCTTGCCCAGCATAAGCGGTTCCTTCGCTGTCGTCCGTTGAGGGGAACGCACACAACTGGTCTTCTGCATACAGACCTGCATTGTGAAGACGATTTCGCACCGTAGTAGCGGAGATTCTTTCTTCCTGATGCTTGAAAGTGGTCTTCGCAACGAGCTGCGGCACAGTAGTGGTTCTTCTCCTTCGTGCCGAAAGAGCTAGAAAACGGTCTTCTGCAGGTGTTGTAGCTCGTGGTCGGCCTGAACAGGTGTTCTGACACAGAATCTTCGGATTGGTATTGATCCCAAAGTCGCTGAACAACACTACGAGACACATTGAGACGTCTAGCAGCATCAGCCTGCGACAATCCCATTTCCATTCATCCAACTGCCCGCCACCTTTAACGAATTGGGTAAACGACGTCTCTGAGACATTTTCTAAACTCTATTGACTATTGTCACCGAAACTGCCAACAACTGTTGAAAATCAACACAACTTACACACATAAAAAAGTACGAAAGCTTGATATTTGTATATTTTTTCTCACTCATAAATATACGTTCTTTTCTATAAAATAAAAGTTGTAGCAATCGTTTTTGCATTAATGTTTTTAAAGTTTGTTATTATAAAGTCATGTAAACTATGCATTTTATTGTTACTGCCATTTTTTTATGGTGAGCTTCGAAAAACATGTTGTACCTTAACTTTTTGAGGCCAGTGTAGTTAAAATAATCGGAATTAAAACACAGAATAAATGACATGTATCAATATATATCTTTTATAGCGGCAGTCACAATCATTTTAATATCAAGGACAACCATCAAAATAGATAATGTTCTCGTGACTCTAGAAAAACATATCAAACTTATTCAAATTGTTAATACTCAAGTGTCTTTTATTTATTATTGTAATGTGTAAAATTTCAAAAAATAATGCTTCCATTCAGTCCAAAGGACGAAGGCCGTTATTTTATAGGATATTAAGCATGAATTTATTTGACTACCATATTCGAGTTTGAGGCACAGACTATAAAAGTGTTCCCAATATACAAAAATTGAAGTGCTGTAAAAGCTTTCAGATAACAAATACAAATTTTATTTTAAAATTCCCCCTTTCCTCCCGAAAACTATTTTCGTTTGTATACAAATTTTTGAATACATTCATAGCGGACCAACTTTAATATATCTATCAGTTAGTCGAGAGAAACATGTGATGCATGCCATATTTATTGAAGAACGTGCGACAGCAAATGACTAAAAATTTGAACAAGGAGAAATGAAAATAACTACAGTAAAACAAGAATATAGTTAGCCATCGAGTGTAAGGAAATTATCTCCAAACAACTTATAAAACAATACTCTAACTTCTACTTTGGATTGTAAAATAAAGCTTGAAACATGGCATTTTTCAATGTACGACCTGGAAAACCAAGCACCAGAGCGCATCGCTATAGTTACCAGAAACGTAGAAAAAGAGAATAGTTTATGGACGTCAAACTAAGGACAATGTTTATTAGATTCAGCTATTTGGAAGACATTTGTCACTCTGAATTCGTTCCGGGAAATCAATCTGTCACGGAGTATGTAGAACAGTTTTGAGAATATACGGAACTTTCTGGAGTGAATTTTATTCCAATTTTGATACGTAACAGTTTGTAGGTATATTTTATACGTACTAATGCATCTATATGTAAGATTATTACAATCTAGCGAACTTTCATTTAAGAAGTTAATAATAACTATACCATTTATCATTTTCGAAGAAATATTAATTAGGAATATAAATTCTGAAAACAGCAGAATTTAAATTTCAGGCATAAAAAATTCTGCGATAAAAAAGAATATTTTTAAATTTGAAAAAAAAAAATGAGAACAAACAAGCATTTTTCAGATAAAAAGTATCAAAATATTGAATTTTTAAAATAGGTTGCATAAATTAGTTTCTTAAAAAACAAACTGCCTATTAAAAATGAAAAAATCTTATATAATGCTTTCATGTATGAAATAATAATAATAATAATAATAATAATAAAAACTGAACAAGAATTTTTATTAAAAAAAGAAAGATTTTGATGATTAAACTTGCACGAAACCAGATCATATTTAGAAAAATATATAATGAATATTATTTTATACCAAATTAATAAAAAAATAAACTTAAATCAATACAATAGGCAAGAAAATATAAGACAAAACCAGACAGCCGCAGTAACATGTAAAAAAATTAAATTCTTTACATTTATGAAGGCATTGATCAAACATCCGTACGGATTCCACATTTGAATTGTTTTTCAGCAAAACAGGCAAATAAAAACGAAAGGAAATATTAAAATTTCTAATAAAATTATGAATTTGATTTTCATTAAAAAAAAATAAAGTATCATTCTTTTTTAAGATATATTTAAGTAGACCGCTAACGAAATTTTCAACAGAAAATTAGAGGTTGTATAGAGCACCCACACAAACCCTTTTCAATCAATATCAAAACATAGAAAATAATACATTCCCTATCGAGGAAGAGAACATATGAATTTCTAATTTTAAAACAATGCAAAGCCATCTTTCATCCTCTATCCCCTTTTCCACTTGGTTCCAATATTGCAAAATTTTCTTCGAACGTAATGTTGGAAACATGTTTTAACGATAAATTTTACTATTAATTTCAATACTATTAATTAATTTTACTATTAATTAATTACTTTTTCCTTTAATATTTCGTAAATTATGGGTAAGAAATACCTCAAAAATGAATAGAATACAAAATTTCAATATTTATAAATACGAGACTTCGAAGTAATTTGTTTGAAATCGAATAACTTAAAAAATAAATTATTATCAACACCAAGAATCAATATTAACACGCATAATATTTCATATAACTCAATTTGCAATTTAAAAACCAATACAAAAATATTTATAAAAGATAAAGAATCGGTCAAATAACCATTCATTCGACAAAAAAGAATTTTATCTTCAAACGACTCAAAAACATCTTAGAAAATGGACAAAAACTGGCACCTGTATAGTTCTTTAGTACTCGAATCTTTTAGAACAGAATAAATATCCTGTCTATAGCAAAACAAAAAGAAAAATAAATATGTAAAACAACCAACGATAAAATAACCAAAGGACATAAGATGTGTTTTTTAGGAAAGAGAGGAGAAAAAATAAATAAAACTCCCGAAATCGGTTTCCCGACCCCAACTATTTTTTTCCCATCATTCAACCAATTCTAGAAAAGAATAATCTTTTGTTTCCTGGAGCAGTCACAAGCCCTTTAAATTCCCTTTCATTCCTGCAAACAGGAAAAGAAAAAACTGCAGTCTTCATTCGTTTGCATATAAAACGGAAATTCAGAACAGTATTCGATTCACTAAAGTACAGGATTCGCGGTTTATGTTGCAAATATGCACCCGCTCTCTCACAAAACCTCCTTTTCGGTCTTTTTCCCAAACTGTGATGTTTCATTCTATCGTTTTCTCTCTCTGTGCAGTTTTTAAAATAAAAGTAAAAAAAAATATCCCTTATGGAATTCCTGACACATATACAATCAACGGTAGCGTGTTTCTCGAATATTTTGGAACTCTTCCGGAGATATTTCCATGTGTGTGTGTAATGGGTCATTTTCTTTAGAACCACACACAATCGTTTGAAATCATAGCATCCAATCTTGTCCGGAAAAATTCATATTAATTTTTTCATCGAACCAGGCGTTATTTTAGAAAGTCGAAAGTATATATTTTAATCTTAATAGAGCAGATACATTAACTTTGAGAATAATAGTGGAAAAGATACATCTTTATATATACCCAACTAGAGAGAAATTCTACGTTTAACAATTTATCGATGAAAATGTGAAAGTATCGTATTTTGTTTACAAGTGAACGTTTGTCTACCTGTTCTCGTTATGCTTTTGTCTTTGACATAATCTCGTTTGCAGTCGTATTTTCCATTGCCAGTGTCCCATTTCAACTAAGAAGATTTTCTCAAAAGTGCTTCATGTCGTTGTCAGTTTTGTCTTTCCTAAGGATATGAATTTAACCGATATTCGTGAAACCTTTCGTGAGTATAAACTTGGTGATGAAGGTCCAGTGTTCGAGTGATAGCGTATTGCGCTTCCACACCACAAGTCCAGGTTCTATTCCCGGGTTGGGCAAGGTCGACTCATCCCTACTGCAGTAGGTCGATAAATGAGTACCAAGCTTAATTGGCGACTAAACACTGAGAGTTTCGCTTCAGACTGACCACTTGATCGGGACATCTGCTCATGCACCTCAGTGCCCAATGGTCACGTATACTGAGATGGGCACAGTAGGCCCCCTGGCTCTCATGGGCTGTTGCGCCACTGAGTTTAGTTTATAAATAATGAACTGCTTTCAAAAACAGCTTCTTTCCAAACATGGAAACAAAATAAGAAATGAAATTTTTTCTATATTTTTGTTTTAATCAATAACAGATTCAAATAATTTAAATAATCATTTTCTTAAGAATATCTTATTTTTTATTTATTTGGGGAAGGGAGATAAACCAAAGATGGATTAGGATAGAAATGTAGTTTTATGCAATTCAATATTCCACAAAAACAATTACAAATGTTAATAAACGAATTTCCATATTGCTTTTAGATTGACATTCACATCTCTAAATTCCTCGGCTGTATCGAACCAATTTATCCTTAACCATTTTTGCACTCAACATCGTTTTAATGAAAGCTTATTAGATTCATAATCATGTTGCTTTAACAATGGGATCGTAGAATTTAAAGCACGCACAAGGTTCTGACGAGCCGGTTTAAACCAGTTGAAATTTACATAAAAATAATATAATTCAGCATGCCGATTAGAAGCATCTACTTTCGTTCTGTTTAATCAAAACATGATTACACATATACCCTAATATTATGTCAAACCTTAAATGCAAAATTAGTTGTTTCGTTTTTACTAGTATACGTAATATTTTTCTTCGTCCTTTTTTTTTTATTATTCAAAACTACGATAGGCCTTGGAAAACTAAGCACTTAAAAGCTCATACATGTTTTTAAAAGGTGGTCATTTTAATTTCCTAACATAACCAAAGCATGCTACACAGCTCACATTTCAGAAACAACAATTAAGGGATTCTAAATTTCGCAACAAAACGCAGATGGAACCCAATTCGAAAAGAAAACAAATTTCGTTCGTCTGCGTCGACTGATTTAATAGAATCGAATGCACCTGAAAAATCTTTCTGAAAAGAAAATATAGCAGTCACGCTACTACGACGTCCGAAAGTTAAAATTACCATAATCGGAGTGACGGAACATTTTGACGACTTGGTTAACATCAGAACGAAAATGGAACCCGAAAAGAAGACAGACGATATTTCTGTCAGTTCTGCAGACGTGATTATTTCGACATAATGGCAACATTTAATGAGAGTTAATGTATTCTTGGGTGGCGAGTTCTTGAAACATGACACATCCACGAAGAATAATGCCTTATTCTTCAAAGAAAGAATTTTAGAACGAAATCTTAGAGGACAAATGTAATCTTAAACATCCTTGGTTTATACCGATTTTCAATCGTTGTTTTTAATTGTGTATGACACGGAAGGGGGAGGGACAGATTCATTTATTTAAACTAAAAAACCGAAATAGAAACAGGTCATAAAAGGAGGAGCAACAATCTTTCGAAATAAAATAGAGTTTGTTTTTAATCAGATGAATGAGGTATTTTATTGTTTAGAATCAAGGTGACTCCGTCTGAAACCGTATTTTTTTTAAAACCGCATTAATGGATTTTTTAAAATTGTATTTATTTTTTATTTGTTGTCAGTTGAATTATAATGTGCATATTAAAATTGTTTAACGAATATTATTGCAAGAATTAATTAAAAGCAATTTTCTTGTGAAAAAAAAATTAAAGAATTATATATATTTACAAAAATTCTCCTTTTATGAGAAATGCTTCTATCATAATAGTATTTTGTCTATACATCAGAGGTTCTCAAATTGTGGGGCGCACGCCCTGGGGGGGGGCGATAATTCTACGTGGGAGGAGGCGAGAGTATATCAATAAGTCGAAATTAAAAGATTTTTGCGAAAAATTATTATTTAAAAGTAAATTATTTAAAATATCTATTACTTGAAAGTAGCATATTCAAAATTCAATACTTATCCTGATAATTTTTAAGGTGTATAATTAAGGTCGTACCGTAGCACTAGCGTCAAAGTATATTATTACTACATTCAATACATTGTATTGTATGCAACATTTTGTATTATACACATTGTATTGTAGGGGCGATGAAAATTATAATGGAAAATTGGGTCACAAATACTGGAAGTTTGAGAAGCACTGTTATACATAGCTAGGACTTCTTTAACGAGGTTTAACTCAGATTTTTTTGAAACATAATTTAGAGGTGGATTTATTCACTTTTTATTATAACAAAGAGAAATTTTAACAAAAACACATAATTATTTCAATTGACCATAACTCAGAAAATAATGTGAATTTTTTAAAATCCTACCTAAGCTACGGTATAGAAGTCCTACCTATATGCAGGCAAAATATTAACAAAGAAACATTGTTCATAAAAGGAGAATGTTTTGAAAGTATCTCATTCATTCTGCATTTTTTGCCAAAAATTGCATTAAAAAATTTTTTTTAATAAAAAAAATCTTCAATCAATTTTTAATGTAAATTCTAATTCAACTGACACTTAATATCAAAAATTACACATTTACACGCTTTTTCAAAATAAAGGATCCAAAAGTAATCTGAACTCAGGGGCGCAACAGCCCATGAGTTTCAAGATCTCCTGTGCCTATCTCAGTTTACGTGACCTTAGGAGCTGGGATGCATGTGCAGATGTTTTTGTCAAGTGATCAGTCTGACGCAAAACCTCCAGCGTTCAGTTCCCAAACGTAATCAGTCAGTCACCTTAAATTACCACCAAGTGAAAAAAAAATGCTTTAAAGAAAGGTACAGAGCAGCGGCGTTAGGGAGAATATTAAGGACCCCTCCACTGCAAACTCAGATTTTGGGCCCCACGCCCAAATACGTACTTAGCGTCAGTCAAGCTTTGGGCCCCCTAGAGCCCCAGGGCCCTCCCCCCAATGAAGGGGTGTACGTTACGCCACTGGTACGGAGTAATATTCGAAACAAATTAAATAAAGCTAAATCATCCATAATAAAAATAAAATTGCAATTCACAAAAGAAAAAGAAAATTATTATATTATTTTACAAAACAACGTGCACAAGATGATTCGTCAAATATGAGAAGATCCAAACAAATTTATTTTGATGCAATAAATAAAGATGAGGGGGAATAATATATTCTTCACCAAACCAGCGGAAATAATTAGTTTAAATAAAGAAATTAAAATATCTTGAGCTGCTTAAAATCGATAATCATGTAAGTATTTGCAATTATTTAATTATTTCGCCAGAATAGAATTAACAAGACGAGTTAATTTCATTCTAGACTATTTTCTGAGTAAATTATGAGCTTTCACAAATTTAACATCTAATTAGAACAAGAATTAAATTTAGTACCTTCACTTTTGAAGATTTAATTATTTTATTTATCCACAAATAAAGAGGAAATATTAATTTTGGTTCAATATCGCCATCATCGTATCATTAAATTCATCCATCGTCGACACAAAATTATTTTCGTATTTAAAATGAACACATCTCATCTTTCAAAATCTAATAAAGGGTGGTAAAATTTAATTCATACAAATATTCCAAACACCTCAAACAAATACATGTACAATCGGACTCCGATTTAACGAACCCCTATTTAACGAATTTTTTCTTTTCCCCGACTGAAATGAACCTCCCCCCTCCATTAAACGAATAATAAATCCCGAATTAACGAATTATTTGAACAACCCCTAATTTTTTTATTAGTTTGGATTAGAAAAAATTGTATTTCTTTTCAAATGACATCTATTGTGCCCAGAACAGAAAAAGCTAAGCCAGTCACACGTTTAATCGCAGACTCAAATTAAGTAATTTTTTCCAATAGATAATTATAACGAAAAAAATAAAGGAAAACAATTTGTGATGTTCCTCCCCTTGGAAGTACATCTCTCGAAGTATCAGCGTGAGCTAGAGGTGTAGGATTAGCGAAAGAACTAGAATCAAACATTATCTTAATATGACATTATTAAGATATTCAACTTAAACCTTTAACAAATTCAATTATAATAATTAATATGAGAGAATCTACGATGACGCAATACGCAACACACAATATATATATTTATAATAAGACCTAATCCAATTCAGACCAATATCAATAAGCGAACCGCCTAATCCTCGATTCTAATATTAAGTAATCATTCCTACCTTATTATAGCTTGTAGTAGCTCTTGTCTTCATATGCAATGGGATGTAACTGTACGGCTTCCTTCTAATCGAGCACCAATATATGTATCCACGTCACATAGAACTCATTCAAACTTGAAACACGAACTGTAGTAACTATCAACTGCCACAACCCACATCAATTGTCTAACATCCCTTTACATTGCCATCGCGCTTACTCTAAGATCCGATATTTAAAGTTCGTTTATTTGCATCTCTTATTCACATTTCATTTCTTGGATTTGGTTGGAAAAGAGTTGCCATTAATTCTGGCCGAAAGAACCCAAAGGACTTGTTAAAGAAAAAACGCGTGAGATGTCACAAATTTTTAGATGTAATTATTTTTCAAAAATTCTTACAGCTAGAAGTTTAAAGAGCTGCAACTATCTTTAAAAAAGGCTGTGGTTTGCCGATCTATGACATATTTGATGGTCAAAACTATTATTCTGAAATCTTCACATAAAACAAATATGATGTGGCTCTAAGTAGAGTACTAGTTCAGTAAACAACCTCGTCATCAAATGGCGTACTTCTTATTTTTAATTTTTCCTTTAATAACAATACATATACAAGAAAATACCACGACTTGGTAAAAAATAATTAGTTCACAAAATGAAACGAAGTTCTTCATAATAGTAATAATAAATTCAGCAACTAAAGAGAAAGAACAATAAATAGTTGATCTTCCCTCTTTATTAACTTCTCCACGACAGAAATATAAGCTAGTTTTGTTGAAATAGGATCTTAATTGCATTACGGGGCGGCAGTTAATAAATCAAAACGCGAGATGCTTGAGAAATCTTTATATAAACTTTCATTTGCTTTTATTCCCCCTTCTCGAATCATGATATAATGGGAGGAACGGTTCTTTTAGGAAAAATATTACAACTTCTCCAAAAACTTTTTTCCACCCTCACAAAAAAAAAGAACAAATTTCCAAACTGATTAAAAGCATTTCCATTGTCTTAGGGAAAAGGAAAACTCCAAGAATACGAAGAACTTAACTCCACGGTCATAATTGTCCGACGCCATTTTTCATACCAAAAAGAAAGCAAATAATTATCTTCTCCCTTTTATCATACTTTTATTCTTCCAGAACAAAAAAAAAGAGATAAAAGGCGGGAAAAAATTTCGAGACGTATTTTGTTGCCACTTTGAGAATGAGAAAAAAAAAACTTCGCAAGAAAAATCGAAATCGTATCAGCCTGGATCCATTATTCTTACGTTCACAGAAACATTACGTATTTTTCAAAGTGGCGTGAGGTGTTACATAAAAAAGACGAGGCAGGAGGGGTGGGTGGGTTGAGGAAGAATGAAAAGAGAGAGAGGACTGGACACGCTATTTCCGTTCTCGGATTTAACCGAGACTTGGCGATCACAAAAGAAACTCAATTTGTTACTTTCGCGGTGGAAGTTAAATAACTCCTTTTAGAAAGTTTTTGCTCCCAAAAAGTAATAAAAAGAAATGTACTTAATACAACTTGTTTCCAAAAAGCATGCAACAGATTTGAAGCAATGATAACATATTTTATTAGACTGAAATGAAATGAAGAATTTACAAAAGAACATGTTTAGGGATATATTTCACCAAAATTCAGTTAATGATACTTTATATATGAAAAAGGCTCAAAAATATATTTGTGCGAATATAAAAGCGCATAAAATATACATTCGTATCAAAAATTCTATGCGAGCCACAGCAATATATATTCAAAATTTCAAATTATTCTGCATTAAAAAGAAAAAAGAAAAGGAAGAATCAGCATTTATTAAGGTTCTACTTTCGGAATCGTAGTTTTACAAAAGCGTATAAATGAAATAATTTTTGATATTTAGTGTCAGTTGAATTAGAATATATATATAAAATTGTTTTATGAATATTATTACAATAAAAAAAATATTTACAAGAAATTTTTTGGCAAAAAATGAAGTAAAAATTTTATAATTTCAAAATTTTTTCCTTTCATGGAAAATGCTTCTATAATAATAATATTTTGCCAATACATAGCTAAGACTTTTACACATAAAATAATGTGTGGCACAAAGTCACACATTATTTTCAGACATACTTGAATTACGTTATTTTTAGAGATACGATTAATTCAAGTAATAAATTATTTTTTGTTTAATTTCTTTACCCTGATCTATTAAAATATAAATAAATCCACTTGTAAACTATATATTTCAAAAACCCTAATTCTGTTCCGGTAGATAAGTTGGAATGACGCTATTTTCTATCTAGAATCAACTGCCACTATTAAGTAACGTAGCAATAAATTTATTTACAACTACTAACTATACTCACACCGTATACATTACTAAACTTACCTCACACCTTTTTTCATTACTAAACTACCTCACACACTACTCTCTCAAACTCTCTCTCCCCTATCATACTTATAACTCCCCCGTATTATCAGGATTAAAAATGCACAAACCGCTATTGAAACCACGCCATCTACTACCTTAAGGTAAAGTTACGTTCGGAACCGTGATTTGCAAAAGCGCATAAATGCATAATTTTCATGATATTTAGTGTCACTTAGATTAGAATACATGTATAAAATTGTTTTAAGAACATTTTGACAAAAAAATTATTTAAATGCAATATTTTGGCAAAAAATTAACTTAGAATAATATTTTTTCCAAATGTTCTCCTTTTGTGAAAAATGCTTCTATTATAATAATATTTTGCCTGTATGTAGCCCAGACCTCTCTACAGAGGCTCAACTAGAATTTTTGAAAAATATAATTTAGAAGTGGGTTTATTTATATTTTACAACAGAGGGGAGAAATTTTAAGAAAAAAACGCCAATAATTATTTCAATTGGTGGTAACTCTGAAAATAATGTGAATTTTTCAAAAATTCTAGTTGAGCCTCTGTAGAGAGGTCTGAGCTATATACAGGCAAAATATTAATTTTTTGCCAAAATATTATATTTAAATAAATTATTTTTGTCAATATGTCCTTAAAACAATTTTATGCATGTATTCTAAGCTAAGTGACACTAATTATCATGAAAATTATCCATTTAGGCGCTTTTTTAAAATCATGGTTCCGAACGCGCGCGCGCGCGCGTAGTTGGATACCTTAAAAGAAGTCCTAGCTATATATAGGCAAAATATTACTATTGGAAAAGCATTTTCCATAAAAGAATGTTTTGAAAATATTGACCTTTTTTCCCAAAATTTTTTGCCAAACATCATCATTATCATATCTGGTAAGACAGTCCCCTCGTGGGCCAGTGCCTTCCTTTGAAGATCCCTCCATCATGAACTTTTGTTTACTTTCGTTCTCCAAGTTTTCTCGTTTATATAATCACTAAGTCTGATTCCACTGAGTCTGCCCATCTCAGTCTTGGTCTTCCACGCTTCGGAACACCAGTGATTTTTAACTGTAGTACCTTTCTGACAACATTATCATCTGGCATTAGAATTATACAATCCATCCAATTCATTCTATTTATTTGTATGTGTTTAATGAGGTCAGGTTGTTTATAAATTCTATATAATTCAACATTGTAGCTCCTTCTCTGGATATTGTTTTCGTTTACACCTCCAAGTATACTTCGAAGTATTTTTCTCTCAAAAGATGTCATTCGATTTTCTTCCAATTTTTGTTACTGTCCAAGTCTCAGATGCATATGACAGCACTGGTCTAGTAAGAGTTTTGTAAATTAAAAATTTTGTGTTTCTTGAAACAAAACAATTGCATTAAAATAATTTTTTTTTCTTGTAATAAAAGTCTAAAAACAATTCTAGACATATTCTATATAATTTGTGACACTAAATATATATAAATAAAATTATTCCTTTATATGTATTTGCACAGTTCCGAACGTAGATACCTTAACAAAATAAGTCCACTGATGAGCATGGTGTTTGCAGATTAAAAAAAAATAAATTAATGACGGGGAAGGTTTTGACAATGAACGTCAGTAATATTTACCCGTTCTTTCAGTTTCAAAAAACATATCAAAATCTTGTTTTCAAAATAATACATCGAAATTGAAAAAATGTCTACTCAGAAGTGCTATATTTATAAATGTTATACACCTGCATGAATACAAACGAAATATAACCTAAAAAGCCTTTTTCAATATTCAAAAAAGAAAAAAAAAGTGGCTTTCAAATAAGGATTTCACACGCAGTTAAGTGTTCAGGTGTTAGAATATTGCCGTTCAGGAATTTCATGACTTCCGATGGTATTTGTACAGGCATAATACACGCACACACGTTTCTAACAGCACGTTTTACGTAATGTCTGAGACATGACATTGAAAAAATTCCTGCTAGCGTAAGGAAGGGATGAAATTTGAAAAAGGGTTTCCAGTATATTGTTGGTAATGAAATTAAGGAGCTTTCTAAAAAAAGATACATACAAAGAGATGAAAGGCCTAAGCGAAATAATTATTTCAATTATGCTATGTTAAGGCATACAAAATTCAATAACTCTTTAGTTCAAAGGGAAATATTTCCCCCGGTTTATACACTGCTCAAAACAATTAAAGGATATTGTAAGTTTTATATAAAATAAAGATATAAGCGAAATTTTTTTGCCGAAAATGGAAGAAGAGAATCACAAATGCAAATTTTTCTGATTTTCAAACTGTGAAGTATGCTAATTTTGAGTTCGACGTCAAAAACGTCGCTTCAGCGGCAGCGAATGAAATTTGACTTTCAACTGAAATGAAGACAAGGATGATCGGCATTCAGTGACTGCTTTGTTTCGATGAGTACGATGTCTCAGTGAAGTCATTTAACCGATTCAGAAGCTTGGAGAGTTGTTGGTAGGTTAGAAGGGGGCCAAACATTGTAGTGTCACAAAGTGTGATTTCCAGGATCTGGAACCGTTTCTTGGAGACTGGAAGTGCAGGCCGAAAACCAGGACAAGGTCGTAGACGGGCAGCAACGCCCAATGAAGATCGTTATTTAGTGTTAACGGCTCGGAGACACCGAAATATGAACGCTACTATTCTCCAACAACACCTTCGCTCGGCTACTGGCACCACGGTGTTTCAACTCAGACTGTCCGAAGCCGGCTCCATGGTGTAGGTCTGTATGCTCGCCGACCGATGGTATGTGTTAGACTAACATCAAGGCATCGTCGCAACCGCAGGGAGTGGGCAACAGAGCATGTGAACTGGAGGAGAAATGAATGGAGCAATGTTCTTTTTTCTGAAGAGTCCCGTTTTTCTGTTCATCCGGATAATAGGCGTATTTTCATCTGGAGGGACCGTGGCAGTAGGAATAACCCTGCGTTCGTGCACGAAAGTGTCAGATTTAGCGGTGGGGGAGTGTTGGTGTATGGTGGCATCTCTATTGACGGGCGCGCAGACCTCTACATCATTCGAGATGGACCTCTGACTTCACGCCGATATAGGGATGAGATCCTCAGACCTATTGTAGTCCCTTACGCTGCAGCAATTGGAGATGACTTCATTTTAATGGACGATAACTGCAGGCCACATCGTGCTAACCTGGCGGAGGATTTCCTTTTCGAGGAAGGAATCGTACGAATGGAATGGCCAGCGTATTCTCCAGACATGAATCCAATAGAGCACGTTTGGGACGCTCTAGGAAGATGAGTTGCTGGCCGCCAACCAGCCCCACAAACTCTTCAAGAACTGGAAAGAGCTCTTTTGGAAGAGTGGAACAGAATACCCCAACTCGTGATTAATAGCCTCATTGACTCCATGCCTCAAAGGTGCTCAACGTTGCAGGCCGTCCGTGGAAACCATACCCCCTACTGAAAATGATTTCCTTTGAAAAAAACCTTTTCTTATTCTTTTTTTCTCAAATGCACAAATTGTCTTTTTTTTCCTTTTGTACAAAAATGTGCAATAAAATACATTTTTTTCCTGCCAAACATGTGTAATTTATTCTCATATAACCTACTACGACTGTCAATCGTGTATCAATCAGCTAAAAAGTTTCCAAGCCACAAGATCCACCAAAAACACGCAATATCCTTTAATTGTTTTGAGCAGTGTAGGTGATTGACGTATTTAATTATAATCTTTACATTTTTTTTATATATATTATCTTTAAAGTGTGAAATGCGTTACATCATAGAACAACTAGGTAGTTCATGAAATAACTAGACAAGTCAACTAAAGTACCGTAAAATCCGGCGTATAACGCGCACTTTTAACGCAAAAAATAAGATCGAAATTTACGGGCGCGCGTTATACGCCGGGTATAAAAATGAGATAGCTTCAAAAACAAAAAGAGAAATGTGCATAAAAAAACTTAGACTTCTACAAAGATCGGAATATTGTTTATTTAAAAGGAATGTCAAGGATTTAAAGGATTGTTTTTTTAGAAATATGCTATTCCTTCAAAATTCTTGGATAATAACCATGACCAAAGGCTTTAATGCATAATAGCATTGCTAACGTACATTGCAGGTTCCTTCGTAAAAAAGGGGGTGCCCGTTATACGGCGTATATATACCTCAAAATTAAAAAAGGCAGCTTTAAAGTATAGGTGAGCGTTATACACCGGTGCGCGTTATACGCCGGTATATAAAATGATTGAATTATACAATTTAACGAGGTATTCTATAGAATAATGATTACTTGATCGTTAAATAGAATACATTACACGAAAGTTCTTTGAACCGGTTACAGGCTGCTTTTAATCAATTTTAAACGAGTGACTCGAGTAAAAAAATGTGTCATAGTAAAAATTAAGCTTGTTTCATAAATATTCAATGCAATTCAAAGAGTCATTACAGCAATCCTAGCTCTAGTAAAAAATAAAAAGCAAAATAAAGGCATTTCATAAAATTTACATTAATATTTTGTTTGAAAAAGTTTACACGATTTTTTTTAATGAAGCAAAAGTTTTTCTTCCCAGCATGTATTTTTTAATAATATTTAAATATAACTCTTTCTGCATCATATTCTTTTTTTTTTACTTTGTTTCCCTAATGATACCATATATCATCTGATTTTCCTTATTATTTATCAATTAATCAACCACAATTGGGATAAATTGTATTTTTCGAGAGGTTTTAACTATTGTGACGTCTTACGCGTCTTTTCTTTAACAAGTCCTTTGAGTTCTTTGGGCCAGAATTAATGGCAACTCTTTTCCAACCAAATCCAAGAGACGAGATGTGAAGAAGGGATGCAAATAAACGGACTTAAAATATAGGATCTTAAGAGTAAGCGGGATGGCAATGTAAAGGAATGTTAGACAATTGATGTGCGTTGTGGCAGTTGATGATTATTGCAGTTCGTGGTTCAAGATTTAAGTTCTACGTGTCGTGGATAAACATACTGGTGTTCGACTAGAAGCATTACGGAATAATGTAAGGTAGGATTGATTACTTATTATTAGAATTGAGGATTAGGCGGTTCGCTTATTGAGATTGGTCTGAATTAGATTAGATCATATTGTAAATATAATATATATATATATATATATATATATATATATATATATATATATTGTGTTGCGTATTGAGTCATCGTAGATTCTCTCATATTAATTATTATAGCTACATTTGTTAAATAAAGGTTTAAGTTTAATATCTTAATAAAGTCATATTAAGATAATGTTTGATCCTAGTTCTTTCGCTAACCCTACACCTCTAGCTCACGCTGATACTTCGAGAGATGTACTTCCAAGGGGAGGTACATCACACTATTAAAAATCAATAATTTATAAAATAACTTTAAAATTGTTTATTTTTCATTTAAACGCTCTATCATTAGTTATTTCATAGAATAACTAGGTAAAGTGTGGAAATTTTCATCTATTATATACTTTAACTGATTTGTCTAGTTATTTCATGAAATACCTAATTATTCTACGAAATTATACCTATAATTATTCTACGAAATTACTGAATTATTCACTTTCATGGGAACGCATGCAATGTCAAAATAGAACGCATGCCGAATACAATTACTTAAAGGGAACGTTTAGAAAAAAAAAAAGCTATTAAATTAATTAGTACCAATGATAAAACATTCCCGAAGTGTATCCTTATTCTTATTACTTATTTAAGTTTATTGGGTCTTGTAATACACCATATTTTCTCAAATGTTTTACGGAATTCGGTAAGTATAATTTTGTGCAATAGTAAAGTACATTTGAGCAAATGAAAGCAAAAATGCCTGATAAAACTACACACACACATTGATCTGATTTTTAATTATTCTACGTCTAACAAAGTAAAAGAGTTATATACAAATATTTATTCTTAGAATCCTTACGATCCTGTAATGGTTAAATCACTGAATTTAATTACAATTTAAAAAAAGTATTTTCTTTTTAAAAATATAACCTTGTAGCGCGCTGGAGGAACAAAAAGTGGTAATCAGGGTTGGGTTCAACAAAGTCTCAGTTAGTGTAACATTTTTTTATTTATTAATTTAAGTTAAGTTACATAAACACAACACATATCATTAATAAAAATAATGGGCAAAAAATATGGACGAATTTTCATAGCGACCACATTTTTTCATCGCCTTGCGTTTACTGAAGATTTATGCGGTCGCTAGGGGGCGCTTTTACTGTTTGGTACAGTGAGTTACAGTTATAACAAGATGTTACAACCTTTATTTTATTATTTTTTTTATTAAAATTGAAATTGTACAACTCTTGCTAAATATTAAAAAACTAACCGAAGCTGAATGTGCTCCTATTTTTTTTAAGTCGAAATCACGATAAACAAGTAGTATATAAAAAAAATTAAGTCAATTCCTACTTCGGTCAACAAAAAAAAATAATTTTTTTTTAGTTACTTTTTATTAAACGATTACAATTAATATTCTGTCACAATAATAAGTGGCAAACCACCTTTTAAATTAACATTAAAAACTTTTTAACCACATTAAATTCGTAATTACATTTTTTAATAAAAGTTGAACATAATAGATAAGAATTTATCTTAACACCAGTGTAAAAGGAATGCATCTAGCATACGATTATTCGGATTAAGTTAAATATTCATCACAAATTTAACAAAAGCTGTTTTATTCAATAATGCTGCCCTCTAGAGGAATAATATCGACTGCGAAATGTACATCTTAAACTATAATTAATAACATAAAATTAATGAATCAATATTTGAAAAAAAAAGCTGTATTAACATCAAATGTCCTCCACGACAATTTTCGAAAAAATGTATTTGAATTTGAGTGGATGAATAATAAGTTTTTTATTAACGATTGAAAATTTGAACGACATATATAAATAAATACATACATATAGGGATAATGTGAACTAATAAAAATTATTGAAAATAGAACTAACTAATTGAAAAAAAAATGACCAAAATTTAAAATTGAAATAGTTGTCTTTTACGTAAAAAATAAAGTATCTACGAAGATCACAAAAAAGTTTAAGTTCATTTCGAAAGGTACACCAGTATGAATTCCAACAAGAAATCACAACATTATTGCAGAAAAGAAATACGAGGACAATTCTAACCGCCGTCTCGGCGTGGCGCTGGAAGTACGGTTTGGAGTGCTCTCAATCGAATGCATGAGCAATCTCTGATTCAGTAAGCTTCCTGTCGACGAATGAAAGTATTGTAGGGCCAAGAGTTTGCTAGTTATAACGTGACAAAATGTGTGCCGCCGTAGAAAATCCCGCGAAATGTCAGGTGCGAGGAGTGGGTTTCTTTAGACCACACACACACAAGACAACTGTCAGCAGTGGATATCCATCGTTAATCGGGGGCCCTAAACGGGACAAACATTATAAGTGAAGGTGTAGTTCGTCAATGGATACGCTTTTTTAAGGACGGAAGAACAAACATCCATTAGGAATCATGGAGTGGGTGCTGATCTCATCAAAGAAATCCATGAAAAAATTCGCGCGTTTGCTCTGTAAATTTCACTATCTCCCTAGTTTCAGAAATCTTTCCAAACATTTAGCGGACAGTTTAGAATGAGACAGTCACGGGAACACGCTGTGTCACATTGGTTTAAATCGCAGGCGGCCCTTTTTATACAGAAGGAGTTGGTAAATTGGTAAAACGATACAACAAGTGCTTGAATAATGGGGGATACTATGTTGAAAAATAGAGGAGATTGTACCATTAATATGTAAATAAAAAATTTTTCCCCTCTGTCTTAGTTTGTTTTTTTACAGCGATTCGGAGGTTACTTTCCGAATTGCCCTCGTATATATTTCAAATTGCTCGCGCGGAGACTAAGAAAGGTACAGCATTCAATCTAGTGAGTAAATCCACTACAAACCGGCTTAAACACGATTTCAAGAGAGATAACTCAAAAAGAACCAGTAATAAAGTTCTTGAAAATGTTTTCAATTGAATCAAATTGGAACTAGTGAGCAACGATCGTTATACGGAAGTAGTAGTTAAATCCGAGTTTTCGCTCCAAGGCGAGCCCTTTGTAATGGTCATTCAACCCACGAATATAATCATCTTGTAATTTCTTCACAATGGATTAGTTACCGTAAAGAAAACATGTATAAGGATAATTCCAAGGACAAGATGAAGGAAATTATTGATAAGGAAATGTGTAGGCCGAGATGGAATGAGCTGTCACATGCTCTCATAAATATTCTGAATATGGAACATTTGTGGGAAAATACTTGCATCGAGAACTATCAATCGATGATTGTCGTATACTGAACTCTGCTTTTAACTGATTATTCCTAAGCTGATTTGAATCCCATTTATACGGATATAAATGGTTTATTTATGGAGAATAAATACACTGAGGAACAAAAACTTAAGGACATGCCTCGTTTTCATGGGTGTCAGGCCATGAAATCTAATACATTGATATGAATAAATTATCAGTTAATTAATACATTAACTGCGAGAAACATGATAACCAAAGTTTTGTTGCGCATGTGCAAGGGTCATGTGACAACGTCGATTAAGGATTGGAGTTTATTGGTAGCGGTGCGTGTGTAATTATCATGAAACAACGTATACAGTAATACCTCAACCTACGCTACTCCGACTTACACGAATTCGGAGTCCCCCCCCCTCAACACTGACATCCAGGAGGAATCAGTGACAGAGCCTGATGATATTGATAATTTCATTGAAGAAAATGTCGACCTTGCCAGGCAAATACATTTAGAAGTGGATAGTGATGACGTTCAAGAACTGCTGGATTCCTACAATCAGGAGATAACGATTGATGAGCTCATAGAAATGCATGAGCAGTTGAGCATGAGCAGCAATGCGGACCCAGTTCAATCAGAAGATCGAATGACGGTTGGTAATTTGACAAATGGCCTCAGTTTAATTGAAAAAGAGTTACAAATTTTAGAAAATATAGACTCCAACGAAGAGCGTATTTTTTTTAACAAAACAAGGAATAAAAAAAATTATTAGTATGCTACGAGAAAATTTTGCTGGAGAAGAATAAAAAAAAACAACTTTGATCCGGCAAACTACTTGTTAGATTTTATGAAACCTACATCAAAAAAACTTCGGTTTGCGATTTTGTATGTGTGTTATCTATAAAACTTTATTATAAACATTTTTTTTAAACTATTATTTTATTTCATCTCTAGTTCCAACTAAAATGAATTTATATGCGAAATTATACTCCAACTTATGCGGTTACCTCGTGGTCTCACCAATCACGTAAGTTCGGGGTATTACTGTGCATACATTACATCAATTTGTGTACAACAGTGGCACACACAAGTGGTTGACAAATTGGTCATCCTTAGAAACCAACAGATCTTTAATTTTTAACACAGGAATTTATCCCTCGAAGCTTTCGTCTCCATGTTTTCTTAGAATAAAACCTCCCTGTCTTAATCGAAACGTATATGTACGCTACAGATCTAGAGTGTCAACTATGTTAAAAATTAAATTTAAGGACAATTTGATTGCTCAGGCAAATTAACAATGTGCAATATTTAAGGTTAATTTCGCTTAATGTTCAAGAATAGGAATCAAGACAGGGGCATAGCTACCGCCGTATCGATGACACGGGGCCCCAAAGCTACAGGGGCTCTAACACGTGTAAGCAAAAAATCTTAAGATGTTAAGAGGCCCAAAAGAGGAAAAATAAGGAATCTTCGACACAAGATCCACTCAAAACTAGCTACGCCGGTGAATCGAGATTGAAATATTTCTTCAGATATAAAACTGAAACATTATAATATATTCTGACTTCTCTGTCTTATATAAAGCAACATATTTTATCATATTCCTTATTTTAATCTGATTTAATCCTTTTATTTTTTGTGCATAAATTGTGTTTCGCGATTTTTCTATCAAACTGTAATGCTAAATGAGCATGTATTCACATTTATGAGTTAAAATAAAAAATTACTTATTTATGGAATATTTGAAATTTTAAAAATGCTATATTATAAATGAATGTACGAATGATAATGTGACAAATTTTCATAGAGACTGGGTCATTTTATAGTCAGAAAATATGCTTCACGTTTAGGTTAGGCTCTTGCACATTTGGTGAAGACAGCCTTAAACTGAAATTAAATTAAATGGAAATCATCAATCAAATACATAATAATAATAAAACCTCGCCCGTTCTAGCCAGGATACTTAACTAGTGTAGAATAACACCAAATTAATAATAAACGAATCACAACTTTAAAGTGATTATCATAAATAATAATTACAAGCAGGTCATAGGAGTTCAACAGCTAAGAACCTATCAAATCACATACTGAGTATATTATTTTTATTAAAGCATTGCAATAACGGAAGAACTACAATTCTAAGAAAGTTAAACTCACAACAGACTTGTAAAACCCACAAACACATCCCAGAATATATTCCATTGCAAATTAAACGTTCGCCAACGGTAACAAAACGTCATTAACACTCTAAAAGCATTTCGGGGAAAATGTCACGTTCTTTTAGTCATCCAATGCCAATGCTCTGGTTCTCATCACCGCAGAAATAATAATAATAATAAAAAAAGAGCTGTCCTTAGAAACTGTCCCATATATTGTCCTTTATTTCAAACGGGAAGATACCTAGTATTCTTTGAAACGGAACACGCGGGGTATTCATACGAATTTGTCATAGTTCCAGTTGGCAGGAGAAAGAACTTTTACGGAGGATTGTTTCACTTAGTTTTGTTCTTTCCCTCTACGACGTCACCCATTTTTGTCGCCAAGAGACTTCGTTCGATTTTTTGACGCAAATCTTTTTTTTAATCTGCCATCCTTGGAAGTTTATGTTTATAATACAGGAGATTAGTGTCTAGAGAGAGAAAAATTGAGATGCCTCTCAAAACATATACTTTGAGAACATTGAAGCCTGACTTTGCAAAGGGTCCTAATATTCTCCATTACGCCACTGGCAACAACTCTCCCTCTCCCTTATGAGGCTGCATATTGGTAATTGCCATTGCAGACTCAGTATATTCCCCAGGAGCTGATATATCTTTTTAGTGCGGCATTATATAAGTGATATACCAATCGCCGGAAGTAATATTGAAGCTCAGTTTACTCCCCAGAGGAAGGCACCTGAACTCTGACGATACGAAGTTGTACTAATAGTTTAATTTTGCCGACAACACCCATGCCAAATAGTACTCTAGGGATCTTTAACATGCCGCGTAATCATACGACTTGGACGCAGTCGATTTTTTTTGTATCTTGAAAATCCGCGTACTTAGACTGGGGTCGAACCCGCAAACTTGAGCGTACAAGATCAGCGTCTAACCAACTACATCACCCAGCCAGCAATTTAAAAATTCCAAGACTTTAAAAAAATAGTGTTTCTTCTTCAGATTAATTATTTTAAGAAGATTTATGCTCCAAAGCAATTTCTAATTACAAAATTACAATTATTAGTAAATAGTATATCTTAAATGGTGGCAAAGTATATATGAAACAAATAAAATTTCATTCATCAATTTCGAAAACTGACAAAAGAAAAATTAGGAAAAAATTTAAGTTAATTAGTTTTGTTTACGTGTTACACGTGTACAATACATACGTGTACAATTTTACATACAATAGAAGAAATACGAGATTTTTTCATTCATAACCGATAAAAGCAGATCTCATGTAAATGACTACATAACCACAACTACACCATTGCGACCGATTTTTATAATACATTTTTTTAAGAAGAGGTATGCGTTGGCAAAGCATTTACATTCCAGGTTAAAAAAAAACAAAATTCGACAAATTTAAATGGTTGAATACGCGTCAACACATGCATGCCAGTTTTTATAAAGTAAAAGTTATGCATGCTTAGATAAAGAGATACACTTTGATAAATTTATCATTATCCTTTACGATGAAAACTTTTTTTTTTAAACGTACAAGGGAACTGGATCAATGCCGACTACACATAACTTTCTTTGTGCGTCTACAAATTCACGGTTGGCCATATTTCAACTTGTTTTTAGAATCACTATTCACTCATTTGAATTCAAAGGTGCTATTTTCAGAGCAGCACCTCAAAGAATACCGTGTGCCATACAATAGGATTGCAAAAGAGACCTAGTTTTTGAAAACAAATTGGTAACAATAATTTTCTACACCAACGTCGAAAAAAAAAGGATTTGTTTATACAAATTTTAAACATCCCAAGATTTAATAATGTGTATAGTTAAAACATAATATAAGAAATCTGTAAAAACAGAATCTTAATTAGAACTAATCCGTGACAGATAAAAATACAGATATATTTTGTAGTTTGTTTATCTATGTGCGTTATTTTTGTTCACAACTATATGCCCTTTTTAAAAGAAAGTTTCTATAAAAAGTAAAAGTTGGCAACAGTGAAGCCCATGAGCAGATTGGTTGGAAGCATGTGATAGCATTTATCATGTGGTCATGACTTCCCATGAATTTAAGAGATGATTAGCTGGAAACAGTCACATGATAACGGTAATCACGTAAATATGACGTCACATGAATTTTACCCATTATATATCTCATAATGCTATTTATTTCGTTTGAGAAGACGGCTTAAAAATGCAGCTCATTAAAGACTTGAAACATTGTACACATCAAATGTGAAAAGAGGAAAAGCAATCACCACGAATAGAATAATAAATTTGCATGCAATTTTATGTCGGTCAACGAGTAAAATTCATATGACGTCATAGTCACATGATAACTACAAACGCGTGTTTCCATCCAATCAGTTGATAAATTCGTGTGACGTCTTAGTCATATAATAAAAACAATCACCTTTTTCCAGCCACAGAATCAGTTCATGCGCTCTACTGTTACCAACTTTATGCAGATTCTTTTAAAAAGCATATATTTGTAAACAATATTGATAACAATAATACATTATCGTTATTAATGATAATTATAAATTGACGTTAAATTAGAAAATATTGATAAGTTGGTCACAGTCACAAAATGACTGATTGATTGATTGAATATTGACGCCGCACTGTTCAGCTACACGAGGGCTTTCGGCGACGGACCACGTACTTTTGAACCATGGTCAAGTGACGTGGACGACACCTGAGCTGGCACCCCCCTCTCCTAACTACCACACCACACCAACGGGAGGACTCGACAGATTTAGCGTGCATCGCTGCCCTACACGGCGGGTCTTTAGTGGTACAGGGTTCGAACCCGTGACAAAGCAAGCCACGGTCCAATACCTATACCACTCGCACACACAAAATGACTGAAGATATATCGAACCGAAATAAACCGAGAATTTCGGTTCAGTTCCGGTTCGAAACCATTATTACGAATACATCTATTACGAATGAAAAGCAGAACATAAAAACCAGTACAAAAATAAGCTTTATTTTTAATACGTGAAAGAAATATTATTCTACGAACTATCTAAAAAGTTACATATAGCGTGAAATTTTTCGACTACAAGTTTTCGATGTAAAAAATAAAACTTAATAAAACAGGTTACAAAAATGAATTATAATTAAGTGAAGAAATTAAATTGAACAAAAAAAACATGAATAAACATACACATTTAAAAAAAATTATAATTATCATTGATATACGACATTAGAAAATAGCCTTGAGATTTACAAATTACAAGCCTAACCAGGAAGCATTAAAAACCAGACTCGCGTTTTAATTACGACAATCCTTTTGATTAATTATTAAATCACATCCGAGTTTCTCGCCATAATTTCTCATTAAATTTTCATTAACGCAAACCCTTCCAAAGCATTGTAGATGAAAATTACCTCCAGGGTGTTGTTTTTTAAACGGCTTCGTTTTTCTTGAAGGTCATTTATCACCGTTCAAATTTCGCAAATGAGTACACGTTGGTTGCCCCTCTCAAAAGTGTTAGATTTTCTAATGGGGAGAGAGAGAGAGAAAACGACGGGGGTGAAAATAATTTCATCTTTCCTTTTCTTATACCTTTTGAACAGGTGACGAGGAATTTAAAATTCAAAATAATAATTTGCAACTTATCAACTGCCAGTAACTTTTCCCCCTACTAACATTTATGCCACACGCTATTCAAAAGACTATAATTAGAAAATGGAAAGCTTTTTCTTGACCCATTCATTTTAATGTGTGTTGAATATAGTATATATATCATTGTTTTTTGTACTTTTTACCCTAATGAGTGAATGTACATTAACGTCACAATTTAAAGCATCACGAGAGATATTGGCGACGATCTTACCAATTCTGAACCTCGTTCAAGAGACGAGAACATCTGAACCGATACCCCCTCTCCAAACTTTCACACAACAGTAACGAGAGGACGTTCGAACCTCGACAGATTTAACGTGCATCGGCCCATCTGCACGGTGGATCTTCAGCGGTACTAGGTTCGAATTCACAACACGGTGGTCACGAGTCCGTGACCTTGACCAACAGGCTACCACAGCCACGCCAAATGTTCAAACAACCAAGAACTAGCAAGACGGATGAAAATGTGGAAAGAAAAATAAGAAAACTTATCAGAAAATCGTCGTTAAATTATCCATGAACTAGCAGATAATGATGGAATCGATTGTGTGGAGTTTGCCTGTCGAGAATATTCAACGAAGAATTTGAAAATGTATACTCATTGACATTTAAGAGATTGGTCAACACGAGTTCGAACCATCTAAAGTTAGAGTTAATTCTGAGTTTTACTGAGATGTTGTAAGGCTTAAAAAAAAGATGAGCGACGAAAACGACCAGAACTTAAACATCATGGAGACTGGCATCATAACAAATCACCAGCCCACACCTCTCCAAAGACAAATCATTTTTCATATCAACATGGCTGCTGTTTTCTACTCTGTTCAACAGATCTGGTACCCAATTACTTTGCATTATTCTAAAAATTGAAAATGAAACTGGAAAGAACACTGTTTTGCATCTGTAACGGACATTCAACGGGAATCGTAGGCGTCTTAGTTTTCGAGAGAGTGACTTCGGAACTACTTTTTTAAGGGGTAAAGAAAAGCAATGGAACCGGTTATACACAACAGAGTGCTCCCCGACTTTTTTAACAGTACGGATCGGTAAACGCTTGATCATTTTATCGCGACCCGCTGAGAGTGGGACTTCAATTGTTTATATTTTAGATTGTTCTGATTTAATAATTTTAATTTAATTGTATTTAAATATGCCTTCAGAATAAAATACAGTTACACCAAAAAATGAAGATAAAGTAATTTAACAAGGAATATTAAGTGATTTCCATGGAATGCCGAAACAAAACCTGAGAGAAATACACTACAAGTAAATACAATGTGTGACGGATCTGTACGGCACTTTATCACTAATACTCTTGGGCGTCTTTGGGGATTGTAAATTCGCGAATATTTCCAACCAGCTCTAAAAGAAGAAGCCGAGATATGCAAATCAGTCTAAGTACTTAAGGAGAGTGTTGTAAGTTAGCAGATGAGGTTATATGCCAAGAGAAAGGTTGACGGAGTTCTAAGAAGATTGAAGTTGTTTGTGCGATTAGCGTCTCGCTGATTATTAGGCAGCGATCTACAACTGGAAAGTTTGCTCCGCCTGGAAAGTAAGGAAGTAAAAGGCAGGTGATATTTAAATTTAGATTATCGGATCATAAGAGTAAATATATAATAAAGTTAGTGGAAAGTTAATGAATGCTAGTAATTCAAATTGCATGTATCTTTCGGTCCTCTTATTCCGGTAGTCCCGTTCGATATTGAGGTTAATATTTAATAAGTATCATGTTGAGGTGATTTAATTTAATCTTGATAAATCCTTGTAATTAGATGGTTGATAATTGATTCAAGTGAATAAATATAATTTGTTATTGTAAAAATGTCGTCTGGTCGTTCTTCGCATCAATTCAATCTTGATGTCCAGGGTGGAATCCAGGGGGATTCCCACAAATGGAAATAATTTTATGCTTCTGGGGCGCACCAGTACCATTTGATCCACGAGCCGGTACCGCCCCGCGGCTAAGGTGTTGAGGACCACACTCATATGTAAGGTAGCTATTTTAAAGGAGATGACAAGCAAAATTAGGTTTTTTCATCCATTCAACTACCATATCATAACTATGTACCATAAAATCACAAAAATACATTCCCCTTCCTTTCGAAGAAATAGAATGCAATATATAATGAAAAAATAACAGACAAATTTATTTTTGGTAAAGTCTATGTAAAATTTATATAAAATGCCCTTTAAAGGTCCCGGTCTAGCCAGACATTACGAATTCGTAAAAATATTATTTCTATGGAATTTTTATTCAAAGCGAGACAACCGTATTTATTTAAATGTTATAAAGAAATGAAGAAACTTCGAAAAAAAGTAAGTATTTCTATCTCGTGGCATTTTTCTTCTCGTTTTCGAAAATATTTTTATGTCTATTCAGTAGTTTGTGGATTTTCTTTAGGAACTTAAATATACTTGGTGAACCGAAAGAAAAATGGTATCAGGAGCTTATTTTTTACCGTTTTAGTAGTATAATATATTCATATAAATGCAATGTAAAGGAGAAAAGCAAAAATTTCACACACGTTTAACAACACGTTAAGAAATTTAAAATTTACCGCAAACAGAAGAAGCTTCAAAGATGTTAGAAATAAAATAATAAATTAAACATGCAAAGAAGGAGGGGGGAAGACAAGTTTGTTTTCAGAAGAAAAAAATTTAAATTTAACCAAGAAAGAGGGCAAAATTACTTTCGCTTTTTTAGAAATAATTCGGCAAATAATTTTTAACATGAAACTTTCTAGATAAAAATATAACTAGACAGAATTAAACACCACGAAATAATGAAACACGCCACGCATGTTGTTTGCCCCACAGTAAGACCCTCCTTGAAGGAAAATTCGCTTTCAGCATGAACTTGAAAAATAAGGTTTTGACAACCCTAGTAGATGCTACCAGCTTGATGATTTTATCACACTTGAGGGGAGATTTGGTGAAAATTACGATATCGCCAAAGAGTCATCGAGAAGGCCCTAAAATCAATCCTTCTTCAAATTACCATGAGGCTATATAAATGACCCTTGAAACAAAGAACAAGTCAACTCAGAGGAGAGTACAGTCGTATAAAAGAAATAAGACTCTCTCTGAGTGGATATGCTTTGCTAGTGAAATGGTTTCGAGAGCCGTTTCTAGAACGCTGTAAAGCTTGTTCATAACAAGTGCGATTTGTATTATAGTAAATAATTTGTTATAATATTTCTTTGTGTATATAAGTCGATTTGTCTTCGTGTAGTGATCTGTTCGTCCTTGTCCATTAATAAAACTGTTATTAATTCAAATAATTGGAGTCATCGGCTGTTTTTCCACACGTAAAGTAGCAACAACAATAATACAAAACCAAACTGATATATTTAGTCAATTTATCGAATAAAAATTTTCCACACACGAAAAAAGATCACAATTATACAGTGGCGTAATGGAAAATATTTGAGCCCCCTGCAAAGTCAGGTTTGGGGCCCTCTAGAACCATGATCCCCCCCATTGCGGGGGTACGTTACGCCACTGTAACTACTGTACTTAACCATAAGGAACAAGAGATACATTTGCATTAATAAATTTATTCCCAGAAAAGAATGTATAACTGGAATGACATTCATTGCATCATAATCCTTTGAGACATTCTGGAAACAATATACCTATAATTAAACTTGCAATTACACAACCGAGGAAACGCAAATTCATGGGAAATAATCTCAGAAGACATAATCTGTGTGTGAATCAGAGATAATTTATCTTGAAGACATTTAAACTCATAATTTAAAATTTAACAATAAATAATAAAAAAAATCAAGAAACACCGACATTAAGCCTAATGCATGTTATCCTCCATTTCAAGAACGATTATCATCAAAACAACAGGAAACTGCATCTATGAGAAAAGCACTTACCATTGCGATTCTAAATTCGACTTTATCTCCAAATTACGCACTTAAATCAGAGCCCGGCTACAGCATAATTATCTCTGAAATTCTGCTGGGTTTCTAACTAATGTCCCCTCTTAGATGAACTAATAGTCACGTTTACAATATGCCCAACAGTGACATACGTTTACTGCGACAAGTTTGGGTAGTTTGAGCCTAGATGGACTAAGTGTGTATCTGGAACTGGAAGATGGTTTTACGTAAGGTGTAATCATCAATAGTTTATTTTAAGAATTGAAAATATATATGCGTTTAGAAATGTGTTATGTATTCGATTCGACGTTTTTCAATTCCTACTATCAATTCACTTTCTTCCTATATTATATATTATAATATATTATATTATATATATTATATTATGTATATATATAGTTCAAATTTTCAATCGTTAATAAAATACTTTCTATTCATCCCTTCAAGTTCAAATACATTTTTTTAAACTTGTAGTGGACAACACTTGATGTTAATACAGTTTTTTTTCACAAATACTAATTCATTATTTAATTTTTTTTTAATTATAAACTTATTCTGCGTTATTTCTGTCAAAGTTACAATTAGCTACAACAGATGGCGCCAGTACGTTTTTCTAACGAAGTAGGAATTGACTCTAAAAAGAGTTTTTCATTACTTGTTTTTATATTATTCCAAAGTGCAGGAATTGCCTGAAAAATTATACTTTTTTTTTTTTATCAAATCTTCATAAAATTAAAATTTAACTCCATAATAATTCTTCGATTCATAACAACTTGAGAATATTATACATGTGATCTTATGAAAACTAGTTGACAGTTTCTAGCAACTCTTTGTATAATGTCACATTAATTCAGCCCATTTCGAAACCTTTATTATTTAGGTCTTAAGACATAAATTAACAGAAAGTATAAGCTTCCAACTGTTTTCGTGTTTGTGCAATAACTTTAACAAAAATTCAATTTTAGATATGAAGGGATTTATTGTTTCAATGGCCAATAGATCAGATAATAAGTTTTGAATTTTTTTTTTTTAATTACAGTTCAAACCCGCTTTCAACAAATGTGAATTTAATTTTAACAGCATGTTACATCACTGACTAATTCCTTTTTAATGTTCCATATCAATTGAAGTACTTTAAAACTTGGGAGGCTAAAACTATTATTTGGTAAAACTTTGCATAAAACAATTAAATAATGCTATTTCAAAATGATACGCTTTATTTCAAAATCTATTGGGGTTTCCCGTGCAGCAGCCAAACTCTCACCTGATTTTCTTTTTTTTTAAATTTTTATTCCTGTTTATTATTTTTAAGTGCGGTTTATTTATATTTTTTTTTCTCTTTCAATTAAATAATATACAATAAACTTAATGCAAAGATTTCGTCTTCATTCTTTTCAATAAGAAAATAAATAAAAAGTCATAAAAACACAAGCAAACGTGAGAGGTAACAACACAAACGCCACATCCAAATTTTTTCATCTCTACTTTGTACCCTCAATGAGAACAAAGCCTACTTCAACCCCGATGCACAAAAAAACACGAAATCAAAACTGAAACAAACGCGACGAAAATGCCTCAATTGAGGCCAGATACTCCACTAACATACAAACCGGTCCGTACACACGCCACGAGTTTTCATTCAATCTTCTTCTTTTTTTCTCACTTTATTTACTACCCTTGTACTATATTTCTACTTTTCTTCCTCAATGAAGGGTATTGGGTAGAAAAAATAAAACTGCCAACTCATTCTCAACAAGATCGCAGACCGAAATTGGTAAAGAAACGTCATACCTGTCTTAAGAATCGAGAGTGACATTCCATCTCAAATCGGACCACCTCCCTTTTTTCAGTATGGGTCAAGGATGCATAAAAACAATGTGTGATGAAAGTAGGGTTTTTTCCCCCTGTCCCCTGTGGGGTGAATTGATTATTCAGTTCAATAGGTCAACCATGAGGGTAAACTCTTCTATAAAAAATTACCGGGGATGATCGTTTGACGTGCCAGATACAAAATACAAAGGAAGGTGTTATAAGTTAAGAAAAGAAAAGAAATAATAGTGGATGATTCTCTCTGGAATGACTAATAATACGGGTGGTAATTATGGAAAGTGGGAAGGTCTCACCCTGACGAAGCTGGTGGCAAGTATTTTGATAGATCTGAACACAAGGATTTGTTTCAAGAACATAAAGCAGTGGTGCACGCTTTCCCGATTGATTGTAATCCTAGGTATATAATACGTAAAATTTAATAAAGTATTTGTTATTACTAATTATTTTATTAATTAATGCTAATTATTAATTGAATCATAAATTTTTTACTGTTTTTGTTCCCGAAAAACGACAAAAGCAAATGGAGCATGAAACAAGAATGGTGGATTTTCGATTCTGGACCCCCCCTCTCCCCCTGAAAAATTTCTCTGTGCGCGCTACTGACATAAAGTGTATTAAAAATGCTGGCAAATTGGCAAATCTCATCAATAAACATCAACAGAACTAAATAATCAACTTTCCAGGAAGCTGCAGGTTTATCAAAATCTGAGGATTTTATCAATTAAGTGATGACTAACTGAAGAGGAGTGCCGAGAACGAGCTTTGCGGGGGGAAAAAAGAACAAATAAATAGAACTACACAATACATTTATTACATAATTTGTAAAATGCGTGTTGATTCACCCCATATTTTACCGTACCCCCCCCGTTTAACCCTTTATTTTTACCGACGGTACTTATAAGTACCACTCACTTTAAAATTACATAGAATAACCATTTTTTACATACTGACGATACTTAGCAGGAATATTCTTTTGAATCCACTCTTCCAAGATATATGGCAGCACGGGTTCTATGATGAGTATTTAAGCGGGGAAGGCGAATAGTTTTATAGCGAAAATTGCGTTTTCAGCGGATTGCGAAGATTGTCATTTTTGTTCCGAAAAAGTAGTTTATGTCAAAATGTGTCTTATTTTTTATTGTATGTTAATGAAGACCTTAGAAAACGAATTGACTATTTATTTTAAGTGAACAGTACATAATTAATTAATTGGCTCTAACGTGTTAAATATCCCAAAGCTTAATTTTTTTTAATGTATATCCTTTAATTTTTAATGTAGTGATTAAAAAAAATACTGCATGAAAAAAAAACTGCAGTAAATTATAATGCGACAGATAAAGGTTTGAAATTTTTTCAAAAAATTTTTCTTATTTTCTTGATAAAAACTAAAGCAAAAATTTAACAATCAACTTATTTCTTGAGCTGCTCATCCGGTATAGTGGTTAGTGACGCTGACTACGATACCGCAGGGCCTGGGTTGGAATCCCGGAGAAGGCATGGATGATTGCATTGTAAAATCCCCTTCATGATTTTAAATTCCTTCTTTCCTTTGTGGTGTGTGCTTCATGCTTACTTCTGTAAGCCCACGAGTGATACCTTGAGGTGCAAGGGGGTTTGTAAATGTTCTCAATAAAATTAATAAATAAAAACAACTTATTTCTTAAAATAAAATTTCGTAGATCAGTTACATGAAACTTTGAAGTAAAAAAGAGATACATGAAGCATTGATTTTTCGCTCAATTTTTATCATTTTTATTACCTCACGTGATAAATTTAATTACAACCTTCTTGCTTTCCTGATTTCCCCGGATAACTTCCAAGAAGCTCCTCAAAACAATTTCGCGATAATATTAATAATGTATTTAAGTTTATGGACTTCGTATAAATTATGAGCAATAAAACAAGCAAGCTTCGGAGCTTAGAAAGGTATTTTTATTAACCAGCTGAGGTAATGAAATTCGATTAAAAATTCAAAGCACGGAGGGTACTTCTTAAAATATTTTGAAAGTGCAGTTCTTAAAAAAACGAGTGTTATTTTTAAATCCATTCTCTTAAGAATCCCAAAATGCGAACGTTTTATATTAGGAAAATATATTGGAGTAAATATAAGTTCTACAAACAGAAATCAAAATATTATTTTGCGAACGCCCCTTCTATGATATTTTTAATATGCAAAAATTTCAATATATATAGTTATTTAGCCATGTAATCACTAAAATAAACTTTTAAGGGATTTTTTTCCCCTTCTAGAGTACTGGCTAATTTTATTATTGACAATAAAATATTTTTATTGCCAACGAAATAATACCAATAATAATATACATTACCAATAATATAATATATTGAGAGTTTTTATTTAATATTTTTAGATATATTCGTGATTACTACTTTTTTTTTCAAATTACGTTTAAAAAAATCACGAAATTATAAAATTATCTAAAACATTTCACATTTTACCATAACTTTTTTTTTTCCCCAAATAAATTTCGGAAAATTATCATGACTATTCTATACCAAGATTGGGCAAATAATAAGCAACCCGCCCAGACAGAAAATCAAATATATATAAAGAAAACCTTTTTTATATTTGAGTTAACACATATTTATGAGCAACATTTTTTTTTTTTTTTTTTTTTTTTTTTTTTTTTTGCATGGAAATCAACAAGAGTAAATATAGATGCAAGTTGACTGACATGAACTTGCAGGTTGTGACAAGAATTTCAACAAGCAATCTCACTCCCCATTTCCAAAAAAAAAAAAAAAGAAGTTGAAAAGTGTGACAATGCACATTCATCTCGCTAAATATTCTAAAATTAAATGTGTTTTCAGCTATAGATATGAAATTATCATAATAAATAATAAAACTGCCACAATTTTATTTAACTTGTATTTATTGATTGTTATGGTACAATTCATATATCTTTTTGGAGATTTAAAGGTCATTTTAGCTCTCCTCCGCTTCCACAATGTGGCCCTGGAGCCAAAACAATAACCTACCCTAGCTCTAAACCAGCGTTTCTTAAACTGTGGTGCGCGGACCCCTAGCGCTTTCCTAGAGGGTCCGCTTAGGTCCCTCATTTAATGTGAAGATTTCCCTCTTTTAAAGACTATGAAAGGCCTCGTGGAAATATTGAAAGACGCGCCATCCTCAGTAGATCACTAATTTGTCCAGTGGCGTAATGTACACCCCCGCATTGCGAGGCGCCCATGGTTCTAGAGGACCCAAAGCCCGACTCGTGCCAAGCACGTATCCTTTGTAAAATCTGGCTAGGGTTCCCAAACCTGACTTTGCAGATGGGGGGCTAATACTCTCCGTTACGCCACTGAATTTGCCCCTGATGAAAACATTCTATTAGAGCAAGTATTTTGATCAAGAATATTCAGTTTTTTTAACGTTTGCAACTGCATAGTCATTACCACAACACGTAATATTTTCAAAAAATAGTAGAAACACTTGTTCAAATTTAAGAAGCACAGACAGTCTTAAAATTATTAAGGAACCTTTAAATCGCTCAGCCATGTGTTAGAAAGTCAGGAAGATGTGATCAAAATCTTGTGGGCCCGCGATGTTAGACTGATACATAAAGGGGGACCGAGATGATCGAAAGTTTAAGAACCGCTGCTCTATACTCTTCTTTAAAAAAAAGATTATACTATTTATTATTATTATTCTCGTCATTTAACTCTCTAAATAAATAAGTACAAACTCTAAATAAGTAGTTTATTATGTGATGAGCAAAAAAAAAAAAAAAAAAAACCTTCCACCGATATTTTCAACATGACTAAATAAATAAACCGCATCCTGTTAAACGATTATTTTTTTAAAAAATTTTATATCTAAATTACTTATAAACAGTGAAAATGAACAGCTTGAACCATTCAAATACAAGAAAAAATTTATATCAACATTCCCTTGGTTTTAAGATTCGGTTCAATTTCGATTCAAAGTTGATATTTGGTTCTACATTAATTATCATATTAGCAATGTAGTACTTAATACTCACATATCCGTTTAGTTAATAGGTTGTCAGTGAAGGTGCCGATTAACATTATTTATGTATTTAAAAAACGAAACACTTTTCAATATTTTTTCCCTTTGATGGGATGAGGTGCAATAATTTACCATCCAAGAAAAACTAGTCCCCTAATAGTCTAAGTATTCACTAGCCCCTTATCTATTTTGGACATTTTCTTTTAGAAACAATTTTTATCCCGGATAAAAGAGGAAGAAAATGACGTACACCATAAACAAAAGCATGCTGGATTAATTAATCATATACTGAACTTAATGCATCGCTTACTTAACGTTTTTGAAGAAGGGTATGAAAAATGGTTTTAAAAACACTAAGTACTACTTTACTTTGAAAACTCCCTAATAGAAAAAAATTTTGTGAGCATACGTATGTTCTTCAGTTGAGGTATTTATTTTTTGATGGTGCAAAACATTGACACGCCTTCCGATAATGAAACATGATTGACGAATATATGAAGCGTTTTTTGAAGAAGCCTCTCAAAGTCCTCACTTGAGGAGTGACTTTTTATTAATGGAATTATACCCCTAAAATAGTATGAAAGATAACTATTAAAAGAGTAGTAAATGAAGTAGCCTGAAGAAGATTTTTTTTCTTTTTTATGATGGAAATTTGAACCAACGCTGTTTGGGGCAGAATTCACTATACATAAATGAGCGGCGGCAAAAGTGGCAAGAGTGGTGGGGTAAATCAAATAAAAAAATATATATCATGTGATTATCATACATACATCCGTTTACCCTAAAAATTTGAAAAACGTTTAATAAATTATGATATAATAAACGAAAACGAAGTACAACACAAATTGTTTAAGGTATCCGACTACGTTCGGAACCGTGATTTTAAAAAAGCGCATAAATGAATAATTTTCATGATATTTATAGTGTCACTTAAATTAGAATACATGTATAAAATTGTTTTAAGAACATTTTGATAAAAAAAAATTATTTAAATACAATATTTCGGCAGAAAATGAGCTTACAATAACCTTTTTTCAAAATGTTCTCCTTTTGTGAAAAATGCTTCTATTATAATAATATTTTGCCTGTATATAGCTCAGACCTCTGTACAGAGGCTCAACTATGATTTTTGAAAAATTCACATTATTTTCAGAGTTACAACCAATTGTAATAACTATCGGCGTTTCCCCCTTAGAATTGCTCCCCTGTTGTCGTAAAACATGGGTAAACCCAATTCTATGTTACATATTTCAGAAATTCTAGTTGAGCCTCTGTAGAGAGGTCTGAGCTATAGTTACAGGCAAAATATTACTATAATAGAAGCATTTTTCACAAAAAGAAGAACATTTTGAAAATGGGTCATTCTATGTTCATTTTTTGTCAAAATATTGTACTTAAATAATTTTTTATTGTAATATATTCTTAAAACAATTTTATATACATTTTCTAATCAGTGACACTTAATATCATAAACATTATACATTTATACGCTTTTGAAAAATCACGGTTCGAATGTGTCGGATACCTTAAACGAGAATATAAACCAGCGACACTTGATAGTGCCTATTTCTGAAAAATTTTATTTAAGAACAATATATTAAAATTAGGTGTCAAGAAAATCAAATATATCAATTTTGCTTTTTGCTGTCGGTGTCGTACGAGTACGAATTGATATCCTTTTTTTTATTTGTAACGGTCACGGTTAGTGATAACAGTCAACAGTGGAGTAGTGACAGTTTTATGTGTATGGAGGGGGGACTAATTTTTAAATATCTTTCATATCTTGCAAGCGAAAAATATTCGAAGAAAATATATCGTTTCAAGACGATTGCAAGCTTGACTATTTAATGGTAAGAAACAAATATGGATCAGTAATTGTTTGATTGGTCACGAAAGTGTTGTATTTAAAAAATAAGAAATAAAAAGGAATTACATTCAATGACACTTTCCCTCGAAGATCTCTTTCAAGAGGTAATAAATAGGCCTTCTTGAATAATCTTTGCAACAGCAAAAAAATGTTTTGTCAGTGTTAATGTCACAACGGAAACAAAAATATCTTATGGAAGTTTGTTATATTATTGATAATCATATGAAACCGTTTACTGATGCAGATATTGTGAAGGAGTGTTTATTAAATGCTTCTAATTCAATGTGAGTGACAAAAATAAAAAATAGTAATTAAAAAAAAAGCAAACTAGGAGTTATAATATTTTCATCAATTTTCCACATTTTAATCTCCCTTCCCTCTATCCTCATGATAGAGGGAAATTGCTAACATATGATTGCGGCCCGCGTAAAATAGCTGACATGTAAGCGACCCATCAGAAAAAAGGTTGAGTACTACTGATATAGACTATTTCAGGGATGGGCAAATAGCGGCCCGTCAAAACGGTCGGAAAACCAAAGAGACAGAAAATATTCGGTTCAACATATAATTGTCAGCAAAGTACTTCTTGTGTAAATATCTACAAGAGTAACTACAGAGGCAAGTTAGCTGACATAAACTTGCACAGACTGTGTTGAGAATTTCAATTTCAACAAGCCATCTCACTCCCGATTTCAAAAACAATTGTAGAAAAGTGTGATAGGGTGCATTTGTCTCATTAAACTGATTCTAAAATGAAATGTGCTTACAGCTATAGGTATGAAATCAGCAAAATAAATAAATCGACTAAACTGCCATTATTTAATTAAACTTATATTCATTGATTTTTATAGTACAATTTATACTTTTTTCTGAGATGCAAATAAACTAATAGATGGGGATACATTATTTGAAGTGCGGATTATATTCAACAAAATTCAAATTGAAAAAGATGAAAATGTTCAAGTCACTGGTGTCATGGTTCCCGAAGGTCAAACATGCTAATATTAAAAGCCAAGTGGAAATACATTAACATGTAATGAGATTTAATGTAATGCACCTAGAATAGTAATTTAAACCAATTATTCTCTCTCTCAAACTGGTTTAATCTACTTTTTAAAATCATGATTGATGCGCCTAAATGTTATGTTATTATCAAATATTTCGTCTATTTTCTGGTAAATATAATCAAGGACAAATGGGATTTTCGTTTAAACTATTAACGGAATTATCAAACTTCAGAAAAATAACTTATTTTGAATTCATTAAAGCAAGGTGTTCTAAAATAACCTACAAATATTGCTTAAAGTGTTTTAATGAGAATGAAACAAAATGAATAAATTGATTCAGGAAATGTGTGGAATTTTTATTTCACTTTGAGAATAAAAGGACAGGAATAGTTTATTTTTAAGTCTACTTCACTCTCAAAACAATAAATGGAACATTATATTAATGTTTACTACATACATCAAGCAAATAAAATAATAGCAATATAATAATTTCAGCAGCATAATTCTAAAGAAAGTTACAGGAACTATCGTCATTAGCCAGCAAATAATTTTCGCCAAATCATAAGCTATCGCCAAATACCATGACATGCACCCAAAAAAAAAAAGGGGGGGGGGACGTTCTCGCGATTGTTTATGAACGAATTCCTTTTTCTTATTGTATTTTTTTACGAAAAATAATTAATATTTAACACTAACTGAAAAAGAAAACCTTAAAGGAGAAGGGAGGGGGGAATATTTTAAAAGTTAAGGATCATTCCATTAAGAAATCAAAAGTTTTAACGAAAGCAGTAGGTCGCTAGAATAATTTTAGAGACATGAACAATGTAGTAGTTGTTAAATAATTCATTTATTTAAAATGTTAAAGAATCTGTTACAATAATGGCATTTAAATAACGAATTGTAATTTTTAGTTATTAATGCAAATAAACTTCGAAGAAAATTCTTCAAAATTTTCACCTATTTATTGGTCGATTTACAACACTAACTCTAAGGGGTAATTTAAGAATAATAAAATTATAACTTTACTCTCTATAATCCAAATAAAATTTAACATAAGTAAAAACGAATATCAAAAAACACTGATTCTATATTTTCTTCAGTATAAATATCACAAGAAAATTAGCAAAAGTGGTATATTATATAAACATTAATTTAAAAATATTCCGTTTCCATATTTATGCTTTGTAAACAATGTAAGGTAGAATTCGATTAAATATATTCTTATCAATCTAGTTATGGAAAGATTTTGAGTATGCCACAGAAATGCAGACATTTTAATATAAAGTATATAAATCAGGTTTAATACATTGCAATAATTTTTCCATTTAATGAATTATTAAAATATCTTATGCATTCTTCTGCATATTTTTTCTGGAATTATACACAAGTATTTTGGATCAAATTTAAGTACATCTCCAATGTTTTGCAAAGTATTACAAGTTGTAAGGGATATCTGCTTCTAGCGATGATGGAAAATCAACACAACACAATATCTCTCAGCAAATTACATACTATAATGCACAAGATTCATTATATTAAAACCCAAAAATATTGTTTTCGGCTTAATTATTTAGTTTTTCGTACACCATCTGCAACTATAAATTTTTAGTCCAAGCAGAAAACATATTTCAGAGAATATTACACCATTCATGAAAGACATATAGCAGAAATGAGAAAACTTATACTCAATTACTACTAAATGTGTTACATTCGAATACTATCCAATTAATCAAGATGGAAAGCAACTCATTAACAAGCAAAAAGCAGACGAAAATAAAACATTACTGCATCTTCCAATGAGAATTGTTTTATTTTTTTTCTTTTCAAACGCGAAATATTTGGAAGAAAAATCATCGAATAAACTGAGAGTTGTTAAATCGTTTATCCATTGCCAGATTCACAGAAAACTCGAATTACATTTCGCCAAACGATCTTTCCGTGGCACACAAGCAGCTGCGAGTTTAAGCCCGAGAAAACTTAAACATAATAATTATACGAACTATTCAGCTGTTAGGAAATATCAAAATTTCTTCAAGCGTTAATTTTCCCTTTCGTTACGATACGACGGATTTATTTTAAAAGCACGTTCTTTTAATTTTATTTTGAACATATTCTTTCAAGTTTTCAACCAAATCATCTCACCACGCCTGTCTAAGATGAAATTTCCTCTTTTAATAGTCACGCAAATGCATGGAACGACTACACATTACACATAGAGTAAAAAAAAAAGAGAGAGAGAGAGAGAGAAGGAAAATTCTTCCTTTAAACCTATTTGCCTTTTCTTTTTCGAGTATTTTATCTCGTTTCACTCAAGATTAAAGGTAACATATTTGTACCAGGTAAAATTTATCTGCTTTTGAGTTTTATCCTGGTATACCAGAAAAGAATTCATAGTTTTAAAGGAATTTAAAGCGTAGAGGAAGGATTATTTCCTTGCTTTTGTATGACGCGTGACATATCTTTTAGATTTCTTTTTTAAAAAATTCAAAAAGGCATATAATAAAACGTTGCTAACACAAAGAATTGAATATTTGTTTTGAAATACTTATCGTTAAGTTTAAGGTTACGAGGGGGGCTCTAAGCTTTAAAAAACAATTTAATTAAAATAAAATTAATACTTAAATCTTATTGTTTAGCTTATTTAAATACCTGCTTAGATTCATGTTTAACAAAAATGCACTGATTATAATTTTAAAAACTCATCGTTAAAAAGGATAGGAAGTTTATAACAAGTATTTAACAGTCGTGTTTATTTGTAATAAATTTCGTTCTTAAATTATAAGCCAAATAAATAAAGCTTATTTTTAAAGCATATTAAAGCCTTCATTGTCAAACAATTTAGTAAATACGCGAGATATTTTTCATTGTCTTTAAGATTTCATGGACTTTTAATAAAAATATCAGCATTAATATAAAAATATTTAAGCACAAATTATATATACACTGTTAAAACAATTAACTTCGAAATTTAAAAAAAATCATCTTAATTTTAAAATTTCAATTGTTATCTAAAACTTGAATATAAAAAATGCATTATTTTTTTTATGTTTTTTTTTAAATTAACAAAATTAAGTATTATTTCTACCAACCAATTCGGATTTAAAAAAATACGATTCAATTTTTCAAAAAATTATAATGAAATAAATTAGGGGAAAATATTGCAGCAAGCAAAAAAAAGTAAAATGATACAAAATAAATTTTATTTAATAGATCATTTGTATTGCTTCTTCCTTTTTATGCTGATGATAAAGCAACAAAATAGGTAAAAGCAATAGGACTTTTTAAAAAAAACTTTTCCTGCAAGACAAACGTAACTACATCCGAATTGAAAAGATATTTTAAAATCATTATATAAAATAACGTAGATTTTAAAAGCTAAATCTGCCTACAGTTTTTCGAATACAGTTTTATCAAATTCCAAAACAACAGAAGAATACACAGACTTCTTTGTTTACAAAAAACTCCTTATTTGTAGCTGTTCAGCATGGAACTAAACATGGTTTATTACACGACAATCAAATCGATAGTTTATTACTTTATGTGCTTAAACATCTCAGGGGGAAAAAATTGAGGAACAACATTCTCAGGAACTTGAAAGAATAACATCCCGAATGTCCTTGAAGTTCTTATTGAAATAATACATTGCATAACCTGGAACCAATTACATATAAGACTTGGCATCAAAAACAATCGCCAGTTGTATTTATTTCATAAGCAAATTCTTGCACCGAAATTATTCAGTGCTGTACGAAACGTGACCAGTACTTCCCTGCATGTAACGATTAATTGCTTTAATAATTTTATCGAACTGAATTTCATTCAATAACTGAGCTAAATACGATATTGAAACACGCCACGTGCGTTGTTTTCCTCGAGACGGCACTCTCCTTGGTAGAAAATTGAATTCTACAGGCGAAGTTCGCTTTCCAGCGTGAATTTGAAAAAGTAAAATTATGGCAACCTTTGAAGATTTGATCATGGTTTCTAGATTGGCAACATTTACCACCTTTAGCGACAAATTTGGCGAAAAATACGACATCACCAAGAAATCCTCGAGAAAGCTCTAGGATCCATCATTATATAAAGAGGCTACATAAGTGACCTTTGAAACAAAGGTCGAGTCAGTTCAGAAGAAAATTAAGTCATGTGCATTGATTACGATAAGAGACAGACTTTATCCGAGTTCCTGCAAGAGGAATTTGTGAAGGTCCCCTTGGATCTCACTTTGAGAACGAGAATAATTTGGAGTCAGATAAGAGCCAGTAGCCATTTTTATAAATAACTTTATTTGGTTATCTTTCCCAAATAGAATCAAAGACTTTTAATATCAAATAATTCAAATTAGCTATAAGAGGTTTAAAAGGGACTTTCCTTTAAATTAACTTAAATATTTAATGATCCAATTAATTAACAATTAGATTATCGATCACGCAGAGATTACCACGATAAGAGATCCCAGAATTATATTCAATAATATTCCTATTGAACATTTAACTTTAATCTCACTCCTAATATAAAGCTTTAATGAGACTTTAAATATAAATCAATATTTACCACACTGAATCTCAACTCTTCCCGAGATTAATTTATCCACCTAGAAAAAAATATTCAATAATAAATCTCTAACGTCACTATTATACCTTTCTGCTTCAATCTCTCTCCTACTGCTTTTTTCTTTACTATTCCGTTTGACTTAAATACTTTATCTAATCTGCATAACAAGGAATCCTGTCCTCTTTTTGGAACTGATTGGAAATAGGTAGGGGAATTAAATTTCCCTAAAAAAGACGTCTCAGAAGGTTAGTGATAAAGTTCCGTATAGGTTTGTCACAAATTCTTCAGAAGGTCGTTTCTTGAACTTGTAAAGTTTGTTTATCAAAAGTGCAATTTGCACTATTGTAAATAATCTATAATATTTCTTTGTGTATAAACGTCGATTTGTCTTAATTTAACCATCTGTTAGTTCTTAGTGCGTTAGTAAATCTGTTAATATTTAAACAACAGTAGACATCGGCTGCTTTTTTCCCCTCACATATATATATATAAATTTGTAAGAACAATTTTCTTAACAGAAACAGAAAACGATATTTTCTTTTCCCTTATTCAAAGGTAATTCTTGACAGAAATAAAAATTGATTTGCTTTATGAATCTTATGTCCGGTGCTTCAATTTACAACCAGCAAACCTACAGGAATACTGCGATTTCAATGACCAGCAACATAAAAAAAAAAAAAATGCAATACTCAACACTAAATCACTTTACAGGAAATAAGACTCCTAAAGGTACAGAAAAAAAAATGACGCATCCACACAAGACACAATATAATACACATACACAAAAAGAGAAAAAGGAACGACCTACGAGAAAATAATTACCGGAACAATTCGTGCACAGCAGTAGAACACATCAAACACCCTTCTATCCCAATCTAAATCAAAACATTCTTTCAACAAAAGGGGGGTTCTGAAGAGAAAGGCCATAACTCAAAGAAACGGTGACAACCTTCCTCCATCAACATATATTATTTTGGCAGGTACTGACCACTGTGTCCAGGCTGGGTCATCACAAACAAGCGATACCGGACGCGAAATCTCGTGCCGACCAAGCCAGTAATAGATTTTATGGGGGGGGGGGGGCTATCGTTCGTGACACGAGAAGCCTAACGTCACCCTCAGCTAGAACCTTTTGTTTGGTCAGTTACTGACAGATAATTACTCCAAAAAAGAAATTGATTGAAAGATGGCGAATGTGCAGGCCGTTGTAGGGACTACAAAAGAGCAAGAAATGGAATAGGGTGTTCATAAATAAAACGTTTGGTGGTTGTGACATACTTTGTTGGGTTAGAAGAATGCTACCTTGTTTCTTGTTTTGTGAAAGTATTGTGTAAAAGTACCGTTTTATTGCATCAGAAGAAATGAGAAAAGATAGTACATAAATTTCAAATTGACTTTTATGAATTGTCACATAACCTATTGATACCAAAGCAGTTGAGAATTATGGCATAACATTTTAAAAAACTGCATAAGAATGTGTCTGAGTGTTTCGATTTTGAAATAAATTTTTAAATTATCGAAGAAAAAAAATCTTGATTAATGATGCATTCAAGAATTCATTTCAACGCATAAATGGGATATACAGCTAAGAAAATTTCTTCATCAATTCCAACTGTTATTTCATAATCTCCCTATATCTTGTTCAAATTTTCAATCGTTAGTGAAGTACATTTTAAAGCAACCAATTAAGCTGAAATTTTATATACACGATTATTTAGGATGACAATACGATAATTTGATTATAATTAATCAAAATCAATTGATTAAAACTAATTATTCAAAGAATTACAAACACAGACACATTTGCATCATTTTTAGCGACTATACGACATTACGATACTTGAATGATAATAAAAATATAATTGCCACTTAATATTGCGATTTGTCATTTGTACATACATATTTATATTAATTGTAATTATTTGATAAAAAGTAACTAAAATAAAATTTTTCTTTGTTGACCTAAGTATGAATTAACTTTAAAAAAATTTTTTACATTACTTGTTATATTAATATTTTCATACAATATCAAATAAATTTCAAAGAATAATTCAAAACGTCAAATCATATACAAACTCTGAAGAAGTCATATTCACATCCGCGTTTAAAATAAGCATAATTCATTCATAAAACAAAACAAAAAATATTGATTTTTCTCCACTATAAATCTTTAAAACAATTATCATTCATTAGGTAATCTGCACAAACGAGAATCTACCTATTCTCAAAACATGCCACAAAATATTACATTCACCAAAATCAATGCAGGCTTCCTTCCAAACAAAATCTAATTAATAAAAAAAATTTACATAATTCCCCCCTCCCTCACCTGAATTCTAAATTCCTTTCATAAAAAATAAAATTCTGTATCAGACTCAGACCTACAATCAACTTAACTCATCGATTTTTCTTAATGAGCTTCACATAATATATGGATCAAATAGAAGAGCTTTTTTTTATTAACATAAAAGGATATTAATATGAAACTAAAGTTGATGGAAGTTAGTTAGATATATCTAACATATAAATTCTCTGATTTAACCTTTTCATACATAAACCACTAATTAGCAAAATGGGAGGGAAGAGAAAGAGGGGGAAATTCCAAGTAACGAATCAATTTCGAACACTACGGTAAGCCTAATTAAGGAGTTTTAAGAATAAAGAAGTTCTATCGATTCACACACGAGATGAATTCAATGTGAAAACCCGCAGATGATTTTTTTCTTTCTTCGTTAAAATAATTTTTATTTCTTATTAACTTAGAAATTAAACCCTATTCAGAAGAGGATTAGAAGTTGATTTTGAGAAGGGAGGGAAAAATGGCTTCTTTCACAGAAGTAAAGAATATACGAAATTTTGTTTAAGAAATTAAACGGAATTTTTTTTAAAAAAAAAAAAAAAAAAAAAAAAACTTATGAATAACTTTTTTTTTATACACGGAAATAAATTTATTCTCTCGTTTAATTTAACTGAATAACTCCCGTTTCCGAAACTTTAAGCTGAATTCAAACACCTGTGCCTGGAATTCATTCGTCTAGCAAAAAAATAATTGCAAATGAAGACATTTTAAAAAAAGTAATATAAAAAAAAATTTTAAGTCAATTTCTACTTAGATCAACAAAGAAAAATTTTATTTTAGCTAATTTTATTAAATAGTTACAATTAATATAAATATGTATATACAAAGGACAGAATCACAACATTAAGTGGTAGTTAATTTTTATTAATTATCATGAAAGTATCGTATTGTCATCCAAAACAATCGAGTAAAAAAAATTTCAGTTCAACTCAATGCTTTAAAACGTGAGAAGAAAACATTTTCAAGTTTTGACACAAGTCGCCAAAAGGGTCGCTAAGTCGCCAAAAATGATGCCAACGTGGATGTATTTGTAATTCTTTAAATAATTAGTTTTAATCGATTAATTTTGATTAATTATAATTAAATTATTGTATTGTCATCCAAAATAATCATGTATATAAAATTTCAGCTCAATTGAGCGCTTTAAAATGTATTTTATTAACAATTGAAAATTTCACCAAGATAAATAAACAAATAAATATATAGAGAGTGTGAGCTAATAGTAGGAATAGAATAACAACATTACGGTACATCATTTGATATGAAGCAACACGAAAACTATTAACGACGGGTCTCGGTAATTCTGAGCCATGGTCGGTCAAGTGACGAGGACGACAGTTGAAATAACACCTTCTTATACCAATTGCAACATCACAATGGGAGTACTTTCAACCTCGACAAATTTTACGTACAATAGTCCCTCTACACGCCGGTTAAAAGTAGGAAAAAAGCCACAGAAATCAAGCTCACACATTGACTTTTCATGACACGGAATTGTACATAATTGTACAACATGAAATATTCAGCGAAGTGGGCAGGTAACAGTAAAGAAAATAATACTGATAGAGTATTTCTTTATTAGAAAACCGACTCCCAATTTTAGATTATATTCTTCAGCATCGCGCGTACACAAATAATAATCCTAAAAGTAGTTTAAAATAGTTATTTATCGGATTTAATTAAAAAATAGATAGAAATATCTTTTCAGAACAGGAATAAGATCTTTAACTTTCTCGAGCCTTCTTTCAAAATTATTTTCCACATTAACCATCGTCAAAATTATTTTCCACATTAAACATCATCAAAATTTTTTTAAAAAAAGGCGAAATATTTAACAATTAAAAACAAAGTTGAACACAATAAAATGCTTTCTTTAATCGGAATGAACTCAGATGGAAAGCGTTAGAAACAGAAGAATATTTATTTCTGAAATAAATATATAACATTTGAAAATGAATGTTATAGACAGGGCTTTATTTTTGAAGCAAGGGGTGCTCAAACGCACTCGCATATTTTTCGATAAATCTGCGACCAATTCAAATAAACTATCGGCAAAAGCATTCTTCTATTACTTAAAAATTTATAAGGAAAATTTTCTAATCTAGGTGGGACATAAAACTTCCATAAATAATAAGTAGGTTTCGCGAGAGGGGGAAAAAACTCAATAATGGTGTGTGAGCAAAGATGAGATATAGTTCCGAATTAAGAATCATTTTTCACGGGGCTCTGCAACGACACACCATTAGTGTCAGTTCCGTCTGTCAAATCGTTTGCATCCAAATGCGTTGATTTATGTTCTGAAAAATTCCTTTTAAACTTTATTTGGTTCAACATTGTAGTAATCATACAACAGACTTGGGTTGAAACTGTAAAAATAATCATATTATTCCTTTCAAAATATAATATATTATACCTTACGATGTTTTTTTCAGTTCAAAATGGTTCATAGCATTGATTTCGAATATTTTCTAAAACGATTCAAGTTTTTTTAAGATGAAAAATAACATTGTTCTAGTGTTTGCACGCGAGCTACGAGCAACGGCATTAGTTTTTTCAAACCATGGTTACAGAGATGAAAATGACATCTGAACTGGTAATTCACTCATTCAGCTAACTTCCACAGAATATTACACCACATGTGGATGTTAAGAAACACCTGAATTTTAAGTTGGTTTCACTTAAAGCAACTATGCGCCAATCAACTCGTTTTCGCGCGCGCGCGGTTTCTACACCTCTAATGTAGAAAGGGTGAGAATTGAAGGGGGTGTCCTTTCACACAAGGACACAAAGTTGAGTGAAAAGGGAGCGTCGCAGACGTAAATGAAGTGCCGGACTCCTTGTTACAAAAATTGAGGAGTCCGAAGAAGCAATTAAAGGCATCCTCCATTTTCAATACACGTGTGAAGATTGTAGCTTCCACAATGTCATTTTAGTTGAGTCAATTGGTTGAGAGGGAAACGTGTTTTTCCAGTGATTAAGGGCGTGGCACAGCAAAAAGTGCCAGTTTGACCACGTGCGAAGGAAACCAAACGATTTTAGCTCCCCACTACGTGCGGCACAAGTTGACTCGTATGAAAGAGCCCTTCATAGCAAATTCCACCCCAATTATTCCACCAGAAGAACTTTTGATAAAACCAAGAGTCTGAATTGGAACATCAGTAGTCATGCAACTCGCGGTTTCACGGGTAATATTTCAGTAACTGGGTTCTTTGGAAACCCTTAAACTTATTCAGAACAATTTCGACATATTTACATGAATATATTTTACAGAAAGGATTATTCTGACGTCACATGAATTTATGAACTGATTGGCTGGAAACAAGCGACTGTAGTTATACGACTATGGCATAATATGAATTTGGCTCATTGAAATATTTTTGGCGTGTCATACAAAATATAACGATCTGCTCGATATGTAATGATGTTGTTAATGTGGACTAAAGTTATGTAACTTAAACAACATCATTATGAACAATTTAAGTATTATATAAATCAAAGTGAACAAAGGTAATTTTAAAAAAAATAAAAGTTTCCACCATAATGTAGCGTAGTACATGTAATAAGGACCACATGCACTTTACATCTAAGAAGTTGGAGCGTAGCGCAAAGTATTGTACTACTGGAAATAGAATAATTAAAAGTGGTTCTAGCATATACCTTCGAGTATCAACTGTGATGGTAAGATTAAGAAATATCAAACAATTATATTTCCCATTATTTCAATCAAAAATCTTAGGTGGTTCAAAGATTCAAACCCATTATCCCCCTGTCACTAATCCTCAACTTTGCCCACGGTTTACAACTACGCTTAAGTGATGAAAATTACAAAACTCATAATCCAGGAACCGAGTCTTCCAATTTTTAATCGAACTACTGTTAAAAACACCTTTCAAAAATACACAACACACAAAGTCATTAGTTAGCCTAAACTCGCTAAACTCTCGAAAAGTTTTGAAAATTAACTTTAAATCTCCCAGCGAAAACATATTCCTTTTTCTGGAAAATTCCAACAAGTACGAAATCTAGAGTCAGCAGACACGGCGCGCGCTCTTCAGCGTACGAAAACAAATCGCAAATCATATCTGATTAAACCAACAGAGTGAATGGTAAATATCTTTCAGGAAGAATCTGAAAGAGGGATTAGAAACGCATTTTTAAGTAATTAAACAAAGGAAAAAAAGAGGACCCTCCACGTCGACAGAAGGGGGAAACTTGGGGAAAATTAAGGGAAAGATAACGACTTACCTTTTCAAAACAAAGATCTCGGGCTAGACAGTGAAGGAAGCACTCTAAAAAGAAGACATCCACAAATAATTTAATAAAGCCAAGACGCGAGAATGATAAGTTCCCCTCTTTCGGGGGCTTATTTGATAAAAGAATGGTGGGAAAGAGCGTGTGCTGTCGCCAAATTTTGGAGAAATGGTTAAAATGTAATAAAAGGAAAACCTTCCTATTGATTTTTACTTTGGAAAGTGATAAATTCATAGTGAGGGATGATTTGCAAAAAAGTTTCGCTTTGTTACGCTTACCGTGTGTAGCATAAAGGTTTCCCTTCTTCATCTCAAAACATAAAAACACAAGCGATAGATTAAATTCAAACTAAAAACGAAATAATTAATAAAAAGGAAGCCAAGCATAATTCATTCATATAGCTTACAATATTGGTATAATTTGACGGCGGAAGCTATATACAGGGTGATTATAATTGAAGTTGCACTTTCAAAATGTTATAAAAAAGAATCATTGTAAAGAATGATTTCAAATTTGAATTGAATATAATTGAAGAAAGCGTAGCTTAAAAAGTTCCAAAGTGTTATCAGCAGATGCAGTTTTAGGCCCAAGGAAAATTAAAAACCGATTTCCCCCCACTGTGGTATGACCTTGCCAGGGGCATAGCTACCACCGTATCAATGATACGGGGGCCCAAGTTACAGGGGCCTCAAATTGTGTAACATTCTAACACTTTGAAATAAGTACCTTTTATTACTTTTCCGAAAAAGGGACCTCAAGGAATTTCGATACAGGGCCCACTCAGGACTGGATACGCCAATGGACCTTACCGTGGTGGATGACCTTCTCACTAACAATGCTGCAAATGTTGAGCGACTTGGAATTAATTTTTTCCGCCAAAAAAAAAAACAAACCCGAAACAATTATATGCATTAAATAATGCAGTTGATTAATATGCAACTCATGCCAAAATCATCATAATTTGACTCCAAATATAACTTGTAGCCAAATCCCTTTTAGTTACACCACTTACAGCGCCATATATTTATACACTTTGGAACTTTTCCCCCCGTCATACTGTTTCTCTCCTTTTACAAGTGCATTCAGTTTAAATTTGAAATCATTCTAACCAGTGGTTCTTTCTTACAGCATTTTGAAAATGGAACTTTAATAATAAACACCCTGTATATCAGCATTTTAAGGATCAAAGCATGTATTACGTTTGATTATCAAGCCTCTACTGTAGAAAGGGGCGAGAATTCCTTTCACACAAGGACAAAAAGTTGACTGAAAATGGAGTGTCGTAGGGGTAAATGAATTTCTATTCAACACTAGATTCCGATTGTCTGCTCCTTCTGGTAGGTGCGGCACAAGTTGCCTCGTTTGAAAGGTCCCTAAATGTAACTAGCGAGTTTTTTGTAGAGTATGGAATATTTTGCTGCAAATAAATAATTAAGACTCTTAGAATGAAAGAAAAGTCGTGTATAATCAGTTCCTCAGTTCATATTAAACATGAAACAGGAAAATTTTTTTCTCAATTTATATAAGTTTTTCTTTTCACAACTAAAGTACATTATGTTTCAAGTTTTTACAATAAAAGGTGTATACATATAAACCATCAGCCAAATTGCATGCGGTTGTTTAACGAATAAGATAAACCTGTGGTAAAAGAAGGTAGCTAACCCTAATGACTATTAGAAAAAATGGGGTCATTTAATAATACTGAAAAATATTAATAAATTACGATTTGAAACATACAAAAAGTTCAACACCACTAAGAATAAAATCAATTTATTTTCCTTGTTAAATTTAAAACTTTCCATTTCATTTTTCATCGCATTCTTAATCTCCTAATATATCATCCATACAAGAAAAACAAACTCTTCAGTAATTAATTACACACCTATTATCTTTACACACAGCAACACTGAATTTTTACAAGAGTGAAATTAGCGCCTACAATTATAATTTATGCTCATTTTTTCCTCCCATTAACAGGCGAAAAGTCTTCAGAAAAGCTAAGAGAAAATACGATTTTATCACACCCAAATAAATCGTAACCGCATAACGTATTTAAATGAGCAACCTTCATCACCAGTAAATGCGATTATTCCTCCATAAATTAGTAACCAAATACTTCTTTTACGCGGCATTAACTAGGACTGGACAGACTAGATTCGGCGACCATAAACTCATCGCCAACAAGAAAAATGGGCTAAACTTTATCTTGGAAGAACTACGCTAATGTTAATTGCGGGTTTTTGTGCGTATCGGGTTTCTAAGCGTCTCCATAAGAGTAGGATTTCGAGGTTTGTGATATTAATAGAATTTAATGCGCTGACTGTGAAAGGCTTGATTGCTCTAAAAATATCACTGGATGTTAAATTTAAAAAGAAAGGAGGAAAAACTTAAATTCTTTATTCGTTTCCCTTTCTGATTATGTCAAGAGTTGTGGGGAAGGGAAGTGTTGTTTAAAATAAGTATTTATAATAAAACAGGCATAAAGTATATTTTAATGGCGCTTTCCAGATTAAAGAGCAAATACAAGTAGAAAAACTATTTTCCTTTATCAAGTGCCTTTAGTAACTGCCTACATCGACGGTTCCTCAGATTCAGAGTGCAATAGGGGTGGATCTGGTGTCTTTCTTAAGTACCCAGATAATACAACTTCAAAGCACGAGGTCTCTGCAGGGCAAATTGCTTCCAACTTCACGTGTGAACTTATAGCAATTAGGACCGCTCTGGATATTTACCTTACACGGACAAACATTGCTAATTCCGACGGCATCATTGTGCTCTCGGATTGTAGATTTGCTCTTGAGGCCATCAAGGAAGGAAAAATGGGGCTCATCCATGAAATCAATTTATTTCTCCATTGGTGCATTGGGCAAATTATGTACCCTTCAGTGGATCCTGCCCATATTGACATCGAAGGGAACGAGATGGCCGATTTGAATGAAGCCAGAACACTTGAGCCTCTAACTTCATCTACTACGGTCGTTGATGCCAACGCAGTAGTAGCAAAACAAACGCTCTGCTCAAACCCAAGAAAAAAATTATCGCTGCCAGAATTAAATTATAGCGGAGAAATTACGTCAACAAAAACTAGACTAAGGTCAAAGCATTTTAAGGACATGATGATTCTGTCCAATGGTTCAAGATCATATGTGGAATGCAGGCATTGCCCAGGCCCGCAACTGGGTCCCAAACACCTTTTTAGCTGCCCTTCCATTGTTGGTGCCCTTTTTAAAATAGACAATGACTGTAGCATGGACATTCTTTACTCGGATCGTACCATGGATGTTGCCACGGAAGTTCACGCCTTTGGCAATAGCTGTGACTACATCCTTATGTATTTTATTGAAACCCCTGCACCTTGTTATACACGATAACAACAACAAGTGAATGTGTTATGAATAACACCTAATAAAATTTCGGCTTCAAGACAACAAGTAATGAATACACTGGGAATTCGAAAAGTATGTGTGGCTACAAATGGCTTTCAAATACTAATTACAATTTGTTGGTACCTTGTACACTTTAGCTATTGTCGCTTATTGCGCTCCCTACAAATTCTCATTTCCGTGACTTTACTCATACCGAGTGGACGTACTATACCCGTCGTCCTGTCATACGAAAGTGCCTCTTGTCACAAAAAAATGCCTCTTTGTTTTAAGATACTCGTACTTTAATTCCGAAATATATTGATAGACAGTTGATACTGCTTATTTCATGTTGAGGATAAATAAATCTATGTTTGAGTTGGATTCAAGTTCGTTTTTCAATTCCTACTATTCGTTCACTATCTCCCTATATCTTGATCAAATTTTCAATCGTTAATAAAATACATTTTAAAGCACTCCATAGAGCTGAAATTTTATATACACGATTCTTTGGGGTGGCAATACGATAATTTAATTATAATTAATTGACTGAAACTAATTATTTAAAGAATGACAGATACAGTCACATTGGTTTCATTTTTAGCGACATGGGTCAAAACTTGGTTTTTATTTTTTTTTCTCACGTTTTAAGTATTCAATTGAATTGAAACTTTATATACACGATTGTTTCAGATGACAAAATACGATAATTTAATAAAATTTAATTACCACTTAGCAGTAGCGCACACAGAAATTTTTCAGGGGGGCTCCGGGGTGAAAAGTTCACCATTCTTGTATCATGCTCCTTTGAATTTTGTCGATATTCGGGAACAAAACACAGTAAAAAACTAATTATTGAATAAATAATTAGCATTAATTAATAAAACTAATCATTAATAACAAATACTTAATTAAATGTTACGTACTATATACTAAGAATTATAATCAATCGGTCCGGTGCCACAGGACCCCCTAGTGTGCGCGCCACTGCCACTTAGTATTGTAATTCTGTCATAATTTTGTACATATTTATATAAATTGTAGTTATTTGATAAAAAGCAACTAAAATAAAAATTTTCTTTGTTGATCTAAGTAGGAATTGATTTTTAAAAAAAATTTTAATATTACTTATTCTCTCATTTAAACTATCGACGTTTATCTTGATGCTGGCTTCCCGCTGTACTTAAGTCCGCCCTATTTACACAAGTCAACAAGCAAAGATATCAACTTACGGTTCTTTTCTCCAAAAAGAAAACACCTAAGTTGTTTTTTTTTGCAATGTTTTATTGTAAGATTTCAGTGTGCGCGCTCATAGTTCCACGCAACACACTGCGACGTTTCCGCGTCACACAGCTGAAAAATCGTTTTCTTTATATGGATAGTATAAAACCGTTCATAAACACACGTGCGTCTCAAAAGTGTTACGGGGCCTTTCATCTGACATCACCCCGAAACCGATGGCCATGCACCCCTAACAGCTGGATTCGATATCTGCCAGCCAGAAACTCCGAGTGTTAATTCCAGGTGTCAGACACGAACCCCCTCACCCCAGGGGAATGGAAGGAGTCCGTTTTGAAACACCGAAAAGATCGGTGGTGTTCCTCCCTCGCAAATGACATTTTGTAGAATTGGAATATTAACAGTATGAATAACTTCTATTTAAAATGTAACTATTAGGTTGGGGAAAAAGAAGTCCATTATTTTTTCGGTAGATGGCTGTAATGTCGATATCTCGTGAAGTATCGTTCAAACAATTTCAAATTTATATTCGTTGTCAAGGTGACATTTCACACTAAAAAAATTATTTTGCTTTTTTTTGTTGGGTCCATTCAGTTGTGAGTTACAGGGTGTTAAAAATGGAAGTCAACAAAGAGAAAATTCGGTTCTTTTTACAGTTTTTCTTTGATAAAGGCGAAAATGCAAGCCAAGTGGCTGAAATTGCGAATGGTGTATATGGTCTCAATACTGTAACAGCTAATTACGTGCAATTTTGGTTTCATCGATTCCTTTCAGGCATTTTTAATGTTAAAAATGCACCTCGCACAGGCAAGCCCGTCGTCGAAAATGTCGATAAAATCACATAAATAATCGAAGTTGACCGGCATGTTAGTAGTCGTAGCATCGCTCAGGAGCTAAAGATCGACCATAAAACAGTTATAAGCCATTTGCGCAAAGTTGGATTCAAAAAGAAGCTCCCTGTTTGGGTTTCACACCAATTCACACCAAAAAACATGATGGATCGAATTTCCATCTGCGAAACCTTGGCCAAACGGAATGAAATCAACCCATTTCTTAAACGGATGGTGATTGGGGATGAGAAATGGGTCACATACTACAATATTGCGCGAAAACGATCGTGGTCAAAGTGCGGTGAAGCAGCTGAAACGGTGGCCAAACTAGGACTAACGGCCATGAAGGTTCTACTGTGTATTTGGTGGGACTGGAAAGGAATAATTTATTAGGAGTTGCTTTCGCATGGCCAAACACTAAATTCAGATCTCTACTGTCAACTACTGGATCGTTTGAAGCTAGCGATTGACCAGAAATGCCCAGAATTGGCAACAGAAGATGCGTTGTGTTCCAACAGGACAACGCCAAGCCACACACTTATGTAGTGACTCACCAGAACCTCTGGGAGCTTGGTTGGGAAGTTTTAATGCATCCACCATATAGTACGGACCTGGCACTAGATGGATTTCTTTTTCCCCAACCTAATGTATTGTAATTAATAACTGTGACGTAAATAAATCAATTGTTTAATTTCTGAACTCTCACGCTATCAATAATTTTCCCAAACGTTACAACATCGAGTAGATATCTGGCCACGTTTTATGAAGCATTGTAAAATCAACATTCTGAATGACCGCCTGTAATTTAGCATTTCAATTCTTCAGTGTTATAAATTGGAGACAGGAAAACAACGTTTTTCTCGTATCCTCGTACGAAGTCCTAAGACAGGGTATTCAACCTTTTTTTTCTGTTGGGCCGCATACGTATGTCAGCCATTTCACACGGGTCGCAACATGAGGTTTAAGGGGGTTAGATGACATTGGAAATTTAGAATTTGGAAAATTGATCAAAATAAAGGGTGTTTTTTTGAGAGGTATAGAACTTTAAATTGCAATAAAACAACGACGTATTATTCGATTGACATGAATTTTTTTATTCGAAAGATAATCTTGTGGCATTACATTTTAAATATGATTTCTGGCATAGATCTGGCCACGGCTGGCTCAGATCTAGTCCATTCTGGACGTCAATTTTCAAAGACTTTTTCCAACATTTGTTGCCGTATATCGGCAATAACACGGCGAATGTTGTCTTCCAAATGGTCAAGCGTTTGTGGCTTATCCGCATAGACCAATGACTTTACATAGCCCCACAGAAAACAGTCTAGCGGTGTTAAATCACAAGATCTTGGAGGCCAATTCACAGGTCCAAAACGTGAAATTAGGTGGTCACCACACGTGTCTTTCAATAAATCGATTGTAGCACGAGCAGTGTGACATGTTGCCCCGTCTTGTTGGAACCACAGTTCCTGGACATCATGATTGTTCAATTCAGGAATGAAAAAGTTAGTAATCATGGCTCTATACCGATCACCATTGACTGTAACGTTGTGGCCTTCATCGTTTATGAAGAAGGATTAAACCAGCCCATAAAGCGCACCAAACAGTCAGTTTTTCTGGATGTAACGGTGTTTCGACATACACTTGTGGATTAGCTTCACTCCAAATGCGGCAGTTTTGTTTGTTGACGTAGCCATTCAACCAGAAGTGCGCTTCATCGCTAATCAAAATTCGCTTATGAAAATCGTGAACAACGGCAATCTCGTTTTGGGCCCATTAGACGAATCTACGTGTTGCTTGATGATCGTTTGGCTTCAATTCTTGAATTGCCAAACCAAACTGAGAATAAATCACTTGACAGCTGTTAAATCGGTCGCCATCTTGGAAAGTAATGCCAACTTAAACTTCTATACCTGGAAAAAAAACACTCTATTACAACTTCTGTTTTGATTTTTTTAAATTATTATTTTTTTTAAATATTTTTTTTTATTTTTGGCACTAACACTTAATTACAAGCATTTAAGAAACACTCCCCCAAAATTTTTACATCAGTAAACGGTTCTATATGATTACCAATAATATAACAAACTTCTGAGGATGTCTTTGCCACTACTGTGACATTACCACTGACGAAATACTTTGTTGCTGTTACAAAAAATATCCAATAAAGCCTATTTATCACCTCTTGATAGAGAAAACATATCATTAAATAATTCCTGTTCATTGGTATCGTTTTAAATACAGCACTTTCGTGATAAATGAAACAAGTATTGATCCATGTTTCTGTTCCACTTCAAAACAGTCAACCTCCAAATCATTCGAATATTTTTTCGCTTGCAAGGTATTAAAGATTGTTAACAAAATTAGTTCCACACATAAAATTGTCGCTCCTAGACGTAGTCTGTTTTCAATAATCGTAACAAATAGAAAAAGAACATCAATTCGCAGCCGTACGACATCGACAGCAAAAAAGCAAAATTGCTAGATTTGATTTCTTGTGTGTCAAAGAATTTTCAACCAAATTTTTGATACACTGTCTTATATAAAAGAATTTCTCAGAGCAATGGGTCATGACCGGGCCACTCAAAAGGGCTTGGGGGCGCAGGTTAGTATCGCTGTCCTAAGATGTTATGTCTAGAGATCTCGGTAGCCACGGTATTGGACTTCTTCGCACTTATAAATTCCAGTGTGGTGGTGCTCCATTTACACTGTACAAGTGCTGCTGATTTAAATTCTCTGCAACTTGCGCTTGTTCTTGTGGTAAAGCCTTGGAAGGAGAAAGTTGCAACACGTCAACGTGGCGCCATCTAGTTTGCATTTCATTAAGCAGAAATGTAAATCTTTTCTTTATAGAACATGAAAAATCCGCAGGTGAAAATGTTTGCTTGTTCATTTTTAATTCATAGCCATACTTTTCGAATACCCTATATATTTGGATGTATCATCCAAACGATTTTACCACCTGAAAACATGGCAACTTAAAAGTAATAGATTGTTATTTTTTTTTTCAAAATAATAATATAAATTACGTAAGAATCTCTATTTTTTTTAGCAATAAGTACATAATTTTTTTTTTCATTGCTAACTACGACAACCATTTGACGATATTGTTTTTAACCATTTTCCATTTACTATCCGATTTGTTTTAGCTTTGTGACTCCTTCATACAACACTCTTTATACTTATTGAATTAAATCTGCAGCAAGATGTTTTAGACCGTTGTTTCAAGAAAACAAAAACAAAAAGAAAAGAAGAATCTCCATTTTTTTTTAGCAATAAGTACATACATTTACTTTTTTTTCATTGCTAACTACGACAACCATTTGACGATATTGTTTTTAACCATTTTCCATTTCCTATCCGATTTGTTTTTAGCCTTGTGACTCCTTCATACAACACTTTATACTTATTGAATTAAATCTGCAGCAAGATGTTTTAGACCGTTGTTTCAAAAAAAAAAAAAAAAAAGAAGAATCTCCATTTTTTAGCAATAAGTACATAAATTTACTTTTTTTATTACTAACTACGACAACCATTTGACGATATTGTTTTTAACCATTTTCCATTAACTATCCGATTTGTTTTTAGCCTTGTGACTTCATACAACACTTTATACTGATTGAATTAAATCTGCAGCAAGATGTTTTACACCGTTGTTTCAAGAAAAACAAAAACAAAAGATAAAAAATAAAAGGTGAGGTAAAAGTGTCCTAGTAGAGATATAATTCTTGGCAGTTTTACAGCTTCACGATTTTTCGCCAGCTAAATGTCAAAAACATCAAAGTAAAACTTTTTAGGGCAGGAGGGGAGAAAATGATGGTCAAGTGTAAGCAGGACCAAGACTTAATTGGATAAACTGACAATTTTCTTTCATTCTAAATCTACTTAACCCCCCGACATAAAAATGTTTTCCAATTTGAGACGAAGAAAAAATTACATGAATTTTTCTCCTTTAAAAATCACCGTTTCGATTACGTCAATTTATGGCAAAACCATAACATGATGAGGTATTTCAAATTGGAGTGACATGAGAGGCAAGTAGTGAAATGCAAAAGAAAAAAAAAACTGACTACATTTATTATAAAGTAATAAATATCCTTGGTTGTATTTACCTGAAGTCCCTTTCTTCACATAATTTAACGCAAATTAAAAATGCATGCAACGGCAATCACTAAAAACAAAAAACAAAGAGAGAGAGAGATGGGGATTACTTTTAGAAATGGAATCTGCAAGAATAAATCGTTTGTCAAAAAAAAAAAAAGGTCATAAATATACGAAGGAATAAAAATAAACAATACTTGATTTAAATATTAGTGTAAAACAGGACAAATGGAAGATTATTTAAAAGGTGACCCCTACCCCGCCCCCCACACAATGGGCTAAATTCATGTGATGTCATAGTCACATAAGTCTGTTAATCTAATAATTCAAAAACAGGAATATTTATCTATAATTCAAATTAAGCTCTCGCAACGCCCCTTGGGGGGTCGATTTTCGCAAAACTCCTTTTGTAAGGGATCTCTTCTCCAAGAAAGGAACGCTCGTACCAAATTTAAAGTCTGCAGATCTATAGTACAAAAAAAAAGGAATATTTATTCGTTACGCCCCTTAAGCCCTCGCAGTACCCCTTGGGTCAATTTCCGCAAACTTCCCTTTCCTTGCGTATTTCTATGCGATGAAAGGAGCTAGCCTGCTAAATTTGTAGTCTGTAGGACTAATAGTTAAAAAAAAACGGGAATACTTATATATAACGCCACTAAGTCCTTGAAACGCCCCTTGGGGGTCGATTCAGGTAAAAACGGCAACCGTCTTCATGGAAGGGGAATACAGTGCTACCACACCGAGTTCGTAAAGGGACTCGTTTTAGTTACATACACATTGTACACTTTCTTTTATTATATATGTTGATTCATTACGCCACTCCACTTTTAGTCATATATATAAGAGGTTTTTCAATCTCACTAAAACTTTTCCATATTTTCTCACCGCCTTTCTCCAACAATAAAGGAGGGGGAATCATTCAATAATGTATTAATAACCTGAAATAATAAATCAATCATTCAAAAACGAGAAAATGAATTGGAAAGTGGATACATTTCATTAAAATGAATACAAAATCTTAAAGACCTTAAAAGCATTTACCCATTCCATTAAAGGAACAGAGAAAATAAAAAAAATAAATAAAGAGGACCGATCCTATAAATCTAACTGGAAAACCATCAACGACAATAGGAAGAGATGGATTAAAAGAGGTCCGGACGTAAGTGAATCACAAAACTGGTAAGTTCCAAAAGGATGAACATACATAAACTGCTCGACGCCGGATGTAGCAAAAGCAGATCAAAAGATATTAGGGAGCATGAGAGGGAGGGGACACTCTCTTCGCAAAATGAGGGTTTGTTAATGCACAAGCAGATCCAAACGATTTTTCTTTTTATCGTCTGCTTTTTTTTTTTTATAATTCTTGTTTCATGTTCGAAAAAGTAACACATTGTATAGCGGCATTCAACTGTAGAGGAAGTCGGCATCATTTTGTTTTTATTAAATTTCTTTTTCTTTTTAACCATGCTCTAAAATGACGTGATGTTACAGATAAATAAGAGCTTAAACTGGAAATCTTTCGCGGTTCTTCTCCCAAAAGAAAACTTTATTTGAAACGTGTGCGGAAATACGAGTGGAGAATAAAGTTGGTTTCTTTTGAAAGAGGCTATTTGTTGAGGGAATTAAGAATGATACACGGCTTTATAGCTTCTAGGGGAAGAAATTTTTAAAATATGCATGTCCTGTTATTCACATTGAATGACTCACGGTGCTTTATTCAACTGTATTAATATTTCAAAAAAAAAATGCATAACGTTTACAGTAACTTAAGGTATCCGAATACGTTCGGAACCGTGATTTTAAAAAAGCGCATTAATGGATAATTTTCGTGATATTTAGTGTCACTAGATTAGAATACATGTATAAAAATGTTTTAAGGACATTTTGACAAAAAAAATTTATTTAAATACAATATTTTGGCAAAAAAATTAACTTAGAATAACTTTTTCAAAATGTTCTCCTTTTGTGAAAAATGCTTCTATTATAATAATATTTTTCCTGTATATAGCTCAGACCTCTGTACAGAATCTGAACTATGATTTTTGAAAAATTCACACTATTTTCAGAGTTGCAACCCATTGAAATAATTATCGGCGTTTTTTTCTTAAAATTTCTCCCCTCTGTTGTCGTAAAACATGGATAAATCCACTTCTAAGTTATGTTTAAAAAATTCTAGTTGAGCCTCTGTATAGAGGCCTGAGCTATTTACAGGCAAAATATTATTATAATAGAAGCATTTTCACAAAAGGAGAATATTTTGAAAATGGGTCATTCTATGTTCCTTTTTTGTCAAAATATTGTACTTAAATAATTTTTTACTGTAATTTTATTCTTAAAACAATTTTATATACATTTTTAAATGTAAGAGACACTAAATATCATAAATATTATCCATTTACACGCTTTTGCAAAATCACGGTTCCGAAAGTAGTCGGGAACCTTAATGTAACAATGATTCTCAACCACTGCGCCGCGGCACGTTTGAGTGCCGCCAAATTCCTGAAGTTGTGCCGCAATTTTTCTTTTTTTTAAGATTGTTAATTATGTTGAGAAAAAAATTAAATCCAGAACACAATCATTTGGTCGTTTCATAGAGATAAACTAAGGACATTCATGTTATATTTAACCTATCCTTTCGTGGACAGATAGATATAAAAAAAAATTTATTGGGTTCGTAATCCACTTGTAATAACACATATGTCGCAGGGAAATGACGAGAAATTAGGGATTTCATCAAATCCTTAAGGGATATGATCAACTGACGGGAGAGATGTTAAAGTAACATCTCTCTTCCAGGTCATTTCCCTGATAAAAGTAAGTGATTTTATCAAATCCCTAAGCTGTTTCAGTGAAATGATGAACTAGTAAGGATTTGTATTGGCAAAATGCTGCCCGGGTGGGGGGAGAGACACCTGGGGGATCGAGTCCTTGTACTTCCTGACCATACAGGCAGTAGTACCTATCGATCCCTTAAATATCAACCCCATATCTTGAAAAAAATGGCACCATAGGATTAACATAGGAATTGATATTTTAGTGTGTAAATAACCGAGGAAAGATGTTACACGTCAAAAAATACCAGCCTAATTTTCTAATTATTTCTTAATTAGTTTCGAATAAATAATTTGTGTTTCATTGACTATTATTGTATTACTTACTCCTACGTTTAATAATGCACCGTATTTGTTAAATAAACACTTTTAAACTCTTGACAATGTTATTTCATCATTTCACTGAAAAATGTCAAGGATTTCTTAAAATTCCTTTACTTTTACCAGGGAAATGACTTTCAAGAGACGTCATTTTAACATCTCCCGCCAACTGATCATCTCTCCCTTAGGGATTTGATGAAATTCCTAATTCCATCCTTTTCCTGCGACACATACATCTGTAAATGAATTAACTTTAAATGAAGAGGGAAAACTAATTTCGTCCTGTATAATAATCGAGATTAAATTTCAAAACATTCGGAGGAGTTAATTACTTAATTTTGAATTAAAATTAGAGGTGATTATCCCATAATAGCAACAACAACAACAACAAAAAAAGCTTTAAAAATATTGTTACAATTTTTAGAAGCATATTTGCGTGAATTTGTATTTTCAGCATTAACAAATATAAAAATGAAAAAAGATCGAGACTTTTTTAAATGTAGATGACGAAATGGGAGTGGCATTATCATTTTTGCGATCAAATGTAAACAAAATGATCAAAAATCACCAAGATCAAATTTCGCATTAAATGTATTCTTAAAATTAATTTGTTATTAAGTACACAATAAACAATTTGTTGTCTTTGTCGTACATATTTAATTTAACATTGAAAAAATTATTATCATAAACTCGTTTACATATAGTGTACTACAGATAAATATAATTCTTTTAAATTTATTTTATATATTGTTAGTGTGCTGCCAAATTTTGAATTTGTTAAAAGTGCATCGCAACAAAACAACAACAAAAATTATTGAGAATCACTGATCTAACAGTATCATTTAATCCCATCAAAAATCAATTATTTCATTTTTTGTTCAGATGCATTTAAAAAATATTCTTTTCAAAAACCATCATTAGACACCGGCATATGCAATCGCAAAATTAACGTAGATTATTTTTAATATGCCCTTATTCACCCGAGATCTTTAAAAATGGACAATACATAGCAGGGATGACGAACCAGTGGCACGCGTGCCATCAATGGCATGCGACACAATATTTTGGGCACGCAGGCGATTAAAATGGTTTGCATTTTATTTCAAAAAACTAAGTTCACTATGAAGAATTACAAACAAACACAAGTGGACTACAATTGCTTATGATGTAAAATTTGTCTACGCATAGCATAGTCAATTTCGTTGACATAGCTGTATTTTAAAGTTTATTTGTGTTATATTCAGGTGCGTAGCTACCGCCGTATCAATGATATGGGGCTCCGACATGCATAACTACAGCCCCCCTAACATGGCTCCCATATCTAAAAAACGGCCCCGAAGTAATATTGATACAGCCCCCGAGCTAGCTATGCCAGGGGCTATATTTACAATTTGCGACGAATCTGTACGGAACCTTTCCACTAATCTTCTTAGGCGTCTTTCTGGGGAATATAAATTCGCGTTTATTTCCAATCAACTCCAAAAAGAAGTATGGGATATTTAAATTAGATAAGGTATTTAAGTCGAGGGTTGCGAGATAGCAAGAGAGATGATGGTAGGCTATTGAGCCAATAACGTTAAATGCAAAACTAGAAGATTCAAAGAGATTATTAGATTCGTGAAGACGTCGTGCTGCTAGACGTACCAGAAAGCTGATATAAGCCAGCGGTAAATATAATTCACGTACGCTTAAGCGACGTCAGTTTGAGCGACTTAGTTAAAGTTAATGACAGTTAAGAATTCGAATACGTATGTTTCTCGGATCTCCTATTTCGGTAAACCTTACTTGAGTTGAGCTAGATTAGTAATTAATTGTATTCTTAGTAATTTAATTTAATATAAAGGCAAATCCCTTTAACCGACGTAACATTATTATATTATATGTTATCAGAGATTTGTGAGGAAATTATAACAAAATAAATAATATTATTATTCAAAATGTGTGGCTCTTGGTGGTTCTTTGCCTCAAATTAATCTTGGTGTTCAAGGTGTGACCCAGGGGGGGTCATCACAAATTTTTAACTATTATTTGACATGACTGTTTCAGCAAATGAACAAATCGTGCAACTTAGTAACTGTAACAGAAAATTTCAAACTTGGTGATCTAGAAACATGGCATTTTATTGGTAAAGGCGACAAAGTGGGGTGTGTTTTATGTTATGAACAGTGGTACGCAGAACATCGTCTGTAAAATTGCATTTTGATAAAAATCACAAATCTTCTTATCAAAAAAGTGAACCACGCCCAAAATAATTAATTGTTTAGAAACCATTCGACAGATGACTCCCAATTCAGCATGTGTTCTACTAAACGCAACATCTTACAATCCTATTATAAGTTATTTGCATCCAATGTGCAACAACATAAGTCATACTAATGTTACTTTAATTTGAATTAATAAAATATTTACAACTAAAAAGTGCAAAAGGTATTTTTTTCGAAGTATATAACGATTTTTGAGTTATTATTTAGTTTTATTATTTTCCCAATAATCACATCAAAATTATTTGACGGCACGTCTATACCTCATTAAACACTTCTTAAGAAAAAAAAAGTGGCACGTTGACCCATAAAGGTTCTCCACCCCAGGTATATAGCACACATTGTCAAATACTCGTTCAAACGGTAATTTGAAATAAATGCATGTGCCCGACTCAATCTCAAAAACCTAGGCACATCGGCTCGACCAATGGCTGCAATTCGACTAAATGAGTTGAATAACTGTTTATAGTATTAGGTCTAGGCCTAGACATGGACAACGGTCATCACATAATAATAGCTTTACCCAGTAGCGCACAGGAATTTTTCAAGGGGGTCCGAGTCAAAAGTTCACCATTCTTGTATCATGCTCCTTTTGATTTTTTCGATCTTCGGGAACAAAACACAGTAAAAAACTAATTATTGAATGAATAATTAGCATTAATTAATAAAATTAATCATTAATAACAAATACTTCATTAAGTTTTGCGTACTATATACTTAGAATTATAAACAACCGAAAAAAAATCAAGGGCTTTTTTTTTTTTTTTGGGGGAGTCCGGACCCCCCTTTGGCCAGTATGCGCCACTGGCTTTACCACTTTTGCCAGTCGACATGCAGTTTGAAATTCCCAGTTTTTCGGAAGATATGTTCGGGAATAATATTTGTCCTCGTTAAAATTATCCGAATTATGACCTTATTCAGACAAAGGGAGTCGAGAACGAACCCGTACCCAGTTAGCCTGTTTTAAGACGTCTCTGTCAACCAAGATTATTTGAAATTCGTATTACCGGTGAACTTTGAGAAGTTATAGCTATAACTATATAATTTAAGATTCCTAAATTAATTAAAACTAAAGTTAAATTGAAACGACTTATCTACGTATAGGAGAAAAGCGATTCACTCACCACGTGATCTTCCGAACAATTCAACCTAATTTAAATTTGGCAGACGGGTTTCTTTTGTTGAGTACAGATCCGTTAATTGAACCTCACAGGGGGTTTCGGGAAACGTTATAGAAAAAATATCCCTCGTTTTTGAACCATTGGACCTTAACCTACAAACCTTAAAACTTTACAAGCCTGTTTCTATTTTTGTGTAGACCTCCGCCGAGAATGGGTTTTTTGCGGAATTCTACTCTCACGGTGGAGGGAGATGTTATAGATTTTAAAGAAAATTCCTCATTTGTAAATTATTAGCCCAACAAACTTTCAATTTGGCAATCATGTTTCTTTAGGTTGAGTACAGATCCGCTAAGAACGAGTTTTGTAGAAATCAACTCCCAAGGGGGGGTTTACAGATGAAAACTTCCGAGCATAAGATCTCGAGATTTTAAATTTGGCAAACACGTTTCTTTTATTTAGCACGGATTAATTAAAAATGGCTTTTGTGGGAATAGACTTTTAAGGTAAAAGGATTATGGAGCGTAAAAATTTTCAAAAATTTAAGTTCTTCCATTTCAAAAATTCAAGCCCGGTCTTTTTTAAACCAAGAGGCGAAGGTTATAAATATGTTTTTGAATACAATCGTTAGCTGAATGCTATAACTTAAACCTTAATAATTTAACTAAACTTAAACCTTAATAACTTAACTATCATATATAGCCACACACAGTAGCGCACACAGGAATTTTTCAGGGGGGTCTGGAGTCGAAAGTTCACCATTCTTGTATCATGCTCCTTTTGATTTTTTCGATTTTCGGGAACAAAACACAGTAAAAAACTAATTATTGAATAAATAATTAGCATTAATTAATAAAATTAATCATTAATAACAAGTAATTAATTATATTTTACGTACTATATACTTAGAATTATGATCAATCGGGGAAAAAAATCAAGGGCTCTGGGGAGTCTGGACCCCCAGGATCCCCCCCCCCTTTGTGTGCACCACTGGTCATACAACATGCAATACTACACAGAGCAGGTGAGTAGCGGTTAGTATTATACATGGAATCGTGGCATTATAGATTCAAAAGATAGAACATTGACACATAAGCTAATTATTCATATAAAGAATGCATTTATGCATAATGTATTATTTTTTAAACTGGAGATTATATAATTTATCTAAAAAAAATATTATTTCGTATTTATTGCTGGCAAACCGGCATAACACTAAATAAACTGCTCGAAAGTACGACAAATTTTCTTATTTCTTTTGAAATTCGGAACGTATTTCATGGAAATCCTAGCCATCCGGGTTATTTCCCATAGCAGCGATATAGCATTAAATCACAGCGTCGTATAAAACATGCGACATTGGACTGGATCACGCATGTTCTGAATTATTGTTTTTATTTTCTTATGTTTTTTTTTTACCCAAATAAAATAAAAATCTTCTTCCCAGTTGTGTTTTTACGCCGCATTTGCTTTCATCGTACGAATATTTTGACAGCTGTAATAATTTTCCCTTCTTATTTCAGTGTCTCTCCCCCCTTATTTCATCCTTCCGACTTCGGAGAGAGAAAGAAAATATTCACTTTTGGGCCATTTGACAACGAATTGATGTTTATCGTTTGAATTTATTCAGATATATATGGAAAATATTATTTTTTAAATCCCTTTAAAAAAATTCGATTGAGAAAATAAAAATAATAAAAAAAGTTTTTTGGCATCGCGTTGGCAACGATATGGAGAGCAGTTATATTTCTGTTTTCGTTTCCAGAAGTGGGATGTTTTTTATTTTGTTTCTTTCGCTCTATCCAATATATGTGCGCATATCTTGCCTCTTTTTAGTTGTTCTGTTTGTGCTGCCATTTTGTCAGATACGGCAGATTGATTTTGTGGTTTTTACCGATAAAAAAATCATATTGTGTTTTATTTATGTCTGGGATGAGACGCTGTATCAATTGCTGGCTTTTATTTCTCTCTGAAGATGAAAGCCCTTCGAATTTCGGATGATAAATGTTGCTTTGGAGTATTATTTATTGCTTCTTCTGAGAAGGATATGCTTGCTCTGCAATTGTATCGACAGTTAAAATTAATAGCCTCTAAAAAAATCTTGAAATCGTGTCTCCATTATTGAAAAACATCTTTTGGCATTCGATTCCATAAAAATAGTACAATTCCCAACTTTTTGTAACATTGTATTCCTTCACATAATTATTTTAGAATAGGGGAGGGCAACTGTTTCGGCTCAAGAGTCAATCACATCACGGAAGCAGAGGATACCAGAGGCACGCTCCTTTTTAAAATGATTTGCATTCTTTAATTTTCTTTGCACATTTCAGAAATGGTATAAGCTGTACAAAAGAAATCAATAAATCTTAATCGAATAAAATAGTGGCCATTTTATGTTCTTCTCTTCTGAGGCTGCGCATTGGTATTTAACATTTGAAAACCTTGGTATTTAACATTTGAAAACCTAGTACATTCCCCAGGGACAAGTATCACTTTTCAGTGCGGCACCATACAGGCGATACCAATTACCGCAAGTAATTTCGACGCCGAGTTTCATCCCCTGGAGAAGGCACCTGAGCTCTGGCAATGCGAAATAAAACTAACGTTGTTGTTGTTTTTGAAAATTTTGCTGAGAGCATACGAGCCAAACAGGCACTCAAGGGATTTTTTTCATGCCGTTTGGCCGACGTGGCCACTGTCTATTTTTTGCATCATGAAAATCCACAGACTTGGGCCAGGGTTGAATTCACAGAAACATACCTGATCTACAATTCTTACACATCAGCACTAAATAATTCAAGTCTTATGTAAGTTCACTGCAATTTATGTTCCCAAAAAGGCCGCTTAATTTTAAATAACCATCACGAAACACACACACACACAAAAGAGGAAAAAAGAAAACACTTTTCAAAGGTAGCTAGCTCGATAAATATCCATTTGGCCATGTGAAAAAAAATAATAAATTACAAAATTGAAAAGAAATAAATCTGTAACGTGAAATGGAACAATTAATTCTTAATGACGCCCAATCCATGAAAGAAAGGGGAGAAAAAATTCGAAGAACAAAAATTATTTCTGACGCAAAGCGCGCCAAGAATAGCCTTGCCGACGATCACATCACACCTGGAAGTATCATCTCACGTTTCGCAAGCGAGACTGGTACTTTTTTTTTTCACCCTTTTTTTTCTAACTAGCGGTAATTTATATTTGTTCTTCCGTTCGCATTGCATCTCATGCATAAATTTAGAAGTTCAAGAATCGTAACAAAGCGTTGGGCGGTTACACTTCAACTTTCCACGGTCGTGGCCATCATTTTCTTGTTTTCATTCTTTGGGAAAAAGAATCGTTCTTTCGCCTAAATCGAAAAGAAATTGTTCTTCGAGGATTACCCCCACTCACATCAAGGGGAAAAAAAGGACCTTAATTCGACAACAACTAATTTTTGCTTAGTCTCCAAGGCATACACAAAAGGATTGTGTGTGTTTGAATTTACAGTGTTCAAAAATGTGGGAAAGACAAATTTTTTTAACTAATCAAAATTGTATTAAAATACTCCACCATAAGTTTTAATCATAAATATATTTTATTATTTTTGTTATTCTTACTACGCTAAGAATATTTCCTTGCACAAAAGTAATTGCACTTCTCATACGATAATAAAAATTATTCAGGGTATTTTTCATTAAAAAAAAATAACCCCCCTCATTTAACCCTTTATCTACCGACGGTACTTTAAGTACAACTCACTTTAAAATTACATAGAATAACCATTTTTTACTCTGATGATACTTAACAGGAATATTTTTTTAAAATCCACTCTTACAAGATATATGGCAGCATGGGTTCTATGCTGAGTATTTTAGCGGGAAAAGCGAATAGTTTTATAGCAGAAATTGCGTTTTCAGCTCACATTTTGATCGTATTGAGCGGATTGTCATCTTTGTTCCGAAAATTAATTCATGTCAAAAGGTGGCTTTTTTTTTTTGTACGCTAATGAAAACCTTAGAAAACGATTTGACTACTTTAAGTGAACAGTGCATATAATTCATTTTGCAGTGGAATATCTTTAATTAATTAATTAGCTCTAACGGATTAAATTTCTCATAGTTTAGTATTTTGTTTATGTATATCCTTTAATTTTCAATGTTGCGATTCAAAAAAAAAATATTGCATGAAAAAAAACTGCAGTAAATCATAATGCGATAGATAAAAGGTTAGGAGATGATAGCATACGTCCAAACAAACAATTTACATCAAAGAATGCAGTGTCGGCATTAAAAAACGGCGCTGGTGCATTTGGAAACTTTGTTCATATAAACGTTCATGAAATTCTACCATTTAAATCTAAGTAATAAACTATGTAAATCCACATTCCCCGTGACACTGTCACTATCTAAAATAACTTCCATTCTTTAATAACATTTAACATCTTTATATTGCAGCAATTAGAGCTAAGCTATCTCACAACTCATAACAACTCCAACATTATTCTGGGACTCTGACATACGATCTTGTCTCTCTTTCCTGTCCTATGTATCACTCATTCGCAATCTTGGGGATACAATTATACGAGTACAACACTGCTTTTGAAACGTCACCATCTATCTCCTAAACACCATTTATACTCACACGTTCATCAGCGACGTTTCGCTATCAAAGTTTGAGCAGCAATAATCGAATACTCCCTACTCGAACCCAGTGGCGTAACGAACACTACCGCAACCTCTTGCATCGCAGGGTGCCCCAGGATTCTAGGGGACCCAAAGCCTGATATTATGGTTTTGCAATAATCCTTTGTAAGATCTTACTTGATGCCCAAAACATGACTTTTCAGGGGCGCCCTAATACTCTCCGTTACGCCACTGCTCGAACCTTATTTTCTTCCAGAACATCTTGACCGAGAAAAATACCTCACGTTTCTGCAGGAAGTGTATAGTTAGACATGTTCAACGAGGTTCCCCCATACATCCGGCGGGTAATGACGTTCCAATAAGATGGAACACCAGACTATTATGTACGAGGCATGCTAAACTATCTGAATTAAGATGTCCGAATCGATGGATTGGGAGAGGAGGTCCTGTAGTTCGGACATCGCACCCGCTAGATTTCTTTTTGTGGGAAAAGCTAGACTTTTTATGAGGCCCACAATAAATCTGAAGAACTCGTCGCCAAACTTTCGGCCGCTGCAAGAGAAATGCACGATATGCCAGGTGTTTTTCACTGAGTTCGCCAATCCATTCTTCGACGTTGTACCGCGTGCATAGCCAACTGCCGATTACTGTTTTGAACATTTATAAACTCATGTCATGACAACGCACAGAAATTACGTCAAATTTGTAACCTAATCGTTCTTTCAATGTTTCAGCATTGCATACAAAAAATACCTTCTGCGTTTTATATAATTCCAACACTGCTTTCTTTTATGAAAGTTGCTTCAATGGATATGGACTACTACTTCTTTAAGCCCATCTTTTATGAAACGCCCTGTATGTAGTGCAAATAAAAACATTAAGCAACTGTCGTAAGCATTAGTCTTACTTAAAAACTTTATGAAAACAAGCTAGTGCAAGATGTTACGACATCGAGTGCAAAAAATCTCGAGAAAAAAGAGATGAAAGAAGAGACGAGTTGCGGATTTCCAATAATAAAGGCAACGCACAATAAACTTTCTCCGCTAAAAGAAAGTGACATGTAAATAATCACATGCGATGAGAACCCTAGAAGTAACAATATTAAATCAAAATTAGGCAAGTGAACAACAGGCGAATAAATTTAGGTCTCATGGGAGTACAACTTTGCTACTCATAAAAACCTCAAAAGCATCGTAACAAAATCATCAATTAATGTGGCAATATCTTTTAAAAAATTACATTTTTAACTAGAAAGAAAGCCTTTATGAGAACATAAGAAATAAATAGAATATATTCAACGTTTAACTGGTTCCTTTGAAATCCAACAATTTAAAAAATCCGAATGGTGCACAATTTTGTAACATCATATCGAACTTCAGCCATACTTAACGTTACGAGTATATATATATATATATATATATTGAAAACAATTATAAAATCCCCGTGCACCACAAAGTATCACACGGGGCTTACAGAAGTAAGTATTAAACACACATTCAAGGGAAATAATCAATTAAAAAAAATGAAGTTAAGAAGGATTACAAACAGTTACAACAAATTTACAGAAATATATTAAAATGAAATTTCCCACTCCCCTCCTGATTACCAGCCAAATTCAGCCATTCGCTGATTATCAATGCATCAGATTAATGCAACAAGTCGAAAAGTTTAAATTTCGGTATATCATTAACCTCCCATGAGCGATCTTGATTAATGAATCCTTAATGTTCCATCCACACTCTGGACTCATCAAAAGTTCGAAAATAGTCGTAAATCAAAAGGCGCACATAAATTCGAGCGCAATCAAAGCTTAATTATTGTAAACAAAGCAAATTACATAGGAAGTCTGAAAATGGCATGACATTTAGGAATGTGATAAACCTATTCAGATATCGACCTAGACTCGCTGTCGGGAATTGTATTTAACGGGGTTCTTCGTTTACAGCACAGCTCTAGAAAGGAGTTCACCGAACTATTAACAGATTCTCTTTCTCTTGTTTTACAATATAATTATTAAAATACACTAGTAATTAGTTATTCAGAGAGTGCCATTATAGCTTACAATCAAAATATCTGGTTACTTATAGTAGGTATAAATCTCTTATCCAAAACAAAGCTATTGGGCCACAAGTCTTGAGCTTAAAGAGCTGATTGGCGATATACGAGTCATGATTCTACCAAAAATCGCAGGAGGGAACAATAGTGGAGTTGAAATATAAATTAAGTAGGCTATTTATGTCCTCATGTGGCATGGAATGGAAATTAGGAAAGTGTGACGTCATCTCCAAAGTCATTAGAGACTAGAGTCACTAATAGATCATCTTAGCTCTAGGACACGGCCTTAATTCAATGCATTAACAATCAACAAAGAATATCTAATTTGCTGACGAAGATTATTGCCTGTCCAATTTAATTAGATTTCAAAGCAACCAAGCAGTTTGGCGTGAAATTTTGGCGATGGGTGTAACAACAAAGGCATGTTTACATTAGTTGCTCAATATTGAGAGTTATACACAGGCGATTAGTAATTAAAGTTCCACTTTCCAAAAGCTGTACGAGTATAAGAATCACTGCTCAGAATGACTTCAAATTCGAACCGGATATACTTGAAGGGAATGGGTATAAGAAAAAGAAATTCATTGGCGTTCTCATTGTTGCTTTTTTTTTTATGCGGTTTCTAGCCCAGAGACGTTTTAAAAATCAATTTTTCTCATCTGATCATTTTCCCAGCCGTGGCGGACGAGCTTTTCACTCACAGTGCAATCACTGTTCCCGTTAGAAAAACGGACACAATCATGTACATTGAACAGTACAGTTGGCTTAATGTGCAACTCGTACCAATGCCGTCGTAATTCGATTCAAAATGACACTTGTAACCAAATCCACTATCATTATGCCACTTACAGCGCTGTTTATTGATACTTTTGAACTTTTTCCTTATGCCATACCTCCAAATCATTTTTCACTTGAATTCAAATTTGAAATCATTCCGACCATTGGTTCTTTTTCACAGCATTTTGAAAGTGGAATTTAAATTATAATCACCTTGTATTTAAAAGAATTTCACCATTAAGCCGTTTGACATATTTTGAGGGTACATTGTTAGTTCCAATTCAAATCGAAATGATATCCGAAACTATAAAGATAATATAATACAGTACAAATTACCGGGCTCTTAAAGAGTTAGTTTACTCGGAGCTCTTTTATGATACACTAATTATTCATTAAGCAGATATCCTTACATCATGCTACAGAACTCATAGTCTGAATCGTAAGCAAGACTTAAAGTTCTATCAGCGAACCTGTCGACATACCAATTGAAATCTGTACAAACAAGATCCATATCCAATCGATTGTATATTCTCACTAAAAAAGATTATTCGGAATTTCCTGAATATGAAACAAAGCAAACATTAAGCTCTCACTGTAGAAATAATATTAAAGTACTAAGCAATTTGGAAGAGAATTCTTTCCATCTAACCATATTACACGAGGTAATAAATACTTCCGAGAGGTAAAATTTTAAAACTCCATCATCCATAAAAAGCTGACCACAATTCCTACAGCCACGATACAATACTCAGTAAAAGGACTCCTTCCATCTGAGCAACTTCTTGGAAATACCGTAAGGCTGACCATAGCCGAGACCAATAGGAAGGGCGGAAGAGCAGATCTAATTTATTCGGCCCCAAAATCGATTGGGGGGTCTGAATGGGGATGTCACGTGCCACCATCTTCTGGAGCGGGGTTGGTTGGAAGTTCTCCATGAGAATGGATCCAGATGCAGCGGTGGATAGCGTGGAGGGAATGCTTTCGTGTGTGAAGAATCCAGACTTGGGGCGGTAGAGCACATGTTGCAAGGTAGGAATTGCAACTGACAAGGAAATGGCGCTGGTATGGTACAGTGGCAGCGGAATGTACTAGATACTTGAATCGAATAAGCCGAAACAAATAATGCCAGTAGGATTTGGAAATAACATTTATAGAATTTTTCTGGACCCCCTCCCCCCGAATACTATAATTTATCTGATAGTTAGGAAAAAATTTCTTTGTTTTTAATTATTGAATACTATTAAATTTTATATTATAATTGAATACTATTCATTTAACTAATAGTTAGGAAAAAATTTCTGTTTTTATTTATTTATTTTACAAAAATTAAAATCTTGATGATCCCACAATTAAAATAAAATAGCGTTAAATCGAAACAGCGTTAAGCGGAGTCTTAATGTAATACAAACACAGCCTGCGAATGTTTTATCTCTAGAGCCAACTTATTCGAAAGTTGCCTCCCTTAAATGTTCGCATTGACGTAATTGCATTCGGTCTATGCTCTACTTAAGACATTTTATATAAAAAATGCAGGTAAGGTTATAATTAAACATGACGATTACCAATTTTAAAATGGTGGAAAATGTTTCCCATAGTCATGATAAGGTTAAGGTAGCCGAGTTAGTATCTTCATACACAGCATAATATTCATTCTTTAAATATATATTCAGCTCAATGTCAGATACATCTCAAAAAAATTAAAATTACTACATTTATTTCCGAGAAGAAATTAATCTAATTAAATAACTTTCGAATTTCATACTGTGATTGTTATTGATGGCCATGCAAAAAGTTCGACTTCGCATATTTCTTTTTATAGCAGAGGTAATAACATTCAATTTGCATGTTTAATATCGACAACCAACATTAAAATCTGCAAGCTTTAATAAAACCTCACAATAAACCGTCGAGAACAACCTAATGAGACTTCACAGTACTATACCTCATAGTACGCTTCCTACAATATAAACATCAAAATTGCATTCCATACTGAATAGGCCCCTATAATGACACTAAAAACCAAATGAGCTCCGGTTCAATATAAAAATACCATTCACGGCAAATATACTCATGGTATGGGTTATTGACACGTGTATAACCTTCACTCTAACGAGAACCCTGCCGTGCTGAAGCATAATTCCGGAAAGGTTGAAACAGAGGTTGCGACTTTAATTAGGCACTGCCGGAAGAAGAGGGGGAAAGAGTTTGTTTTCCTCTAAGTCTACGCGAACAGGAAAGTTGCGACAAAAACTCGGAATTTTTTTATTAATACCTGAAAGGTTAAGGCTGTCTTCGGTTAATGTTAAAGAACAGGACCCAAGTTTGGAATATTTTTTCCAGATATAAAAGTACTCAAACATAAATATTATATTCTGGCGTCACTATATTATAGAGAAAAATAACTTATTTCATCATACTAATCATTTTTATCCGAGTCGACACATTTTTTGTCCTATACCGTAATGCTAAACCCTTTACATGTTTAAAGGCAAAAACTGATTATTAATGGAATACTTTGAAATTTTAAAAATGCTATATATATAAACAAGTGCATGAATTACAATGTCATAAATTTTATAAAAATTGAGGCATTTTTTTTTTCTGTTTGAAAGCGTGCTCCGCGTTAAGTTCACAATGTCGTAAAAGGACGAAAACAGCCTTAAACCAGTGTCGGTCTGGAAATGTCAAAAACAAATTTTACTGTTTTATGTGGTATTAGTTATCTTTGAAATTGTTTCAACTACGAACAGGGTATGCTGCCGCCCATCCTTCTTTGAAGTGGTTAATTTGTTTCATATTGTATTAGTATTTTATCCAGGGTTGTCTTCAGGCATGGGCCAACTCGACCCGGGCCCTGGGCCTCGGACGCAATGGGGGCCTCGTCTCGTTCTCCACTCAGCCTTAAGAAGATCCTAATTCGAATAATTTCAAAGGTCAAAAGTTATTTTCGGTTGTATTCTCCAAAAAATTTGGAATTTCGTACAATATGTCAATTGGCTGCGTGTCAACTGGTTTCAACTGGCCTAAGCCTACCACCATACACTATCATTACTCATTCAGTCAAAAGGCGGCAGTCGGTCGAGCTGGCCTGTGCGGTTGTAAATCATGCACATTAATTTATTTCGAGTTATTGTTTGTACCAGTATTTGACAACGTATGCTATGCACTGTTTACTTTTAAAGGCCATAGGTGGAGCCTACATTTGTGTAGGGGTCCAGGGCCTACTTTTGAGTAGGGACCCAGGGTCTAAAGAAGTCTTAAGACGTCCCTGATCTTACCCATGGAAATTCAAAGTATAAATATAGAATATTGGATCGAAATACAAATATATAAATCCATTAAAAAGTTTGAAAACGGAAGAAAATTTGGATCCTAAATCACAATTAAAATAATCCGACGTGTTAATTTCCGTTCCTTAGTATTTATTCTTCGAGGGAATTCAAGACAATGTTATGATACAAAATGAGTGAAAAGCACTCTGTACTTTCAAATCAGTATCTCCCATCCTTGATAATTAAAGTGTCTGTGAATGAACAAAATTCATATGACGTCATACGTCACATTATAAGTACAATAACGTGTTTCCAACCTATCAGTTCATAAATTCATGCGACATCAGTTACATGATAAATGCAAATCACATGTTTCCAGCAAACCAGTTCATGCGTTTTCTGCCATCTTTTGATTTTTATAGAAACTCTTATAAAAGTTCATACATGCCAACAGTAATAATGCATGTAAGTAAAAAATGCACGTGGTTTGTAGCAACCCATATTCATTGCTTTGAGGTTTTATACAGTTTATAACATCATCAAGTAAACAACAAGTTGTTACATTCAAGATGGCGATCGAGAGGAGTCTTAGCCATTTTTAAAAAAGACGATTCAAAATACACAAAAATTCAAGTCTTAAACTAATACTCTTTAAGATTAATAACCCCTGAGACACACCTACTTACTAAATTACGATGAAACAGCGTCCTCCATCGCTAAAAACATTAAACCTATTAACAAACACAAGCTTAACGTCAACAAAAACACATCAACCGCATTACCTAAATTACAGCGTCTCCGAATAAATAACATGGGAACACGCGAGAAGTCTTTATATATTTTCATAAAACGCTCAAAAAATACTACTTCCACTATTCTTTTCCTCAGAGTCGACGAAATAGAAAAATTATACTTTCTCTCATGCATTTATAATGCAGCCAATTAAATCCCAAACTTGGCGTCCATCAAGCCAAGAACTGGGCAATAATTACTACGTTGTCATCCACACCACTGGCTAGTGTGTTATTAGCGTGGACTAATGTGATATTGATGCCTTCAAGGTGACAAAAAACACATTACACTGGCTTAGTTTTAAAATGGGGTTTGTGTGCAGGTGGCTAAGGGGCTTAGGAGAAATTAGTTATAGGTTACATTGAAAAATTAGCTAAATTGACATGGATTCGCTTGGTTAGTTGATTAGAGATTCGCAAGTAATTGACGAATATATCCATGTTTTGATTCCACACAAGCTGGACTGGAATTTTATTATGTCTCACATGATAGGATTTGTCACAACTTAAATAAAATAATTTAGATTTGAATTTATATTTTTGAAGCTCGTCGATTGTGAAATATTGACTCGCCTTAGAATAAATTAGACACAAGAATTTTTTCCGGGGGGCCAGGGTCGTAAGTCCACAATTCTTGTATCATGCTCCAAAACACTACCCAACATATTCTTTCGATTTTGCCGATTTTCAGGAACAAAAACAGTAAAAGTTTAATTAATAATTACTACTAATTATTGAATAAATATAATTAGCATTAATTAATAAAATTAATTATTAATAACAACTACTTAAATAAATTTTACGTATTATATACATAGGATTATAATTAAAAAGGACCCCCTTTGAGTACGCCACTGAATGCAATAAATATAAGGATAAATGACATATAACAACTTAAGGCTACACAGTATTCTAAAAATTTCATTTTTACCGATTTTTTTTTCGCATGTTTTGGTGGCCCATATCATTGAGATGCTTGCCACGAAATTTCAGATCTGTTAGCAAATTAGTTTTTAAGATATTTGAAGTTTTATGAGCTATGGTTTTGGTTTCGGTTTCCTTTTAAAGCATTTTTCACACTTAAGTTGAATTAATTAAAAATATTTTTGAGCTTTTAGTTTGAAATGGTTATTAATTCCAATTTTCATTACTAAAATCATTTCTGCTTGATTATGTTTTGAGTTTTTTGAGTTCTCATAATTAATTAATAAAGATTAATTAATTTCATGCTTTATCGTTAATTTTTCCAATTTGCGTTTGGTTTTTAAAAATAGTTCGCACTTGAAAGACTTCTAAAAATCTCCTCAGCTGATTCTGCACTTAGACTTTCAAATGAATTCAAATGCTGCAAATATAACTGAATATTTCCTTGTGATGTACCAAACTACATTATACTAAACATATTGTAGTACTATATTTTAGTATTTTAAATTCATTTACGACAAGAGCTAAAACTTCCTAAGCTGCCCCAATTTAAAACTGAAAAAAATTAAATTTTATGAGCAAACCTGACTATTTTTAGCTTAAGTTAGCATCATTATTATTTTGTACGTAAATGCTTCGTGTTTCAAAACTTTTGTGAAATATTAGGTTAAGATAAAGCTGAATAAACTGACGTCTTAACAAATGCTATCAATATTATGCAAAAATATATTTTGAATTAAAAATATAATTTTCAGTCATATTTAATAAAAATAGTGTTTTAATGTAGAACATACATTGGAAAATAACATTAAAACGGGTTTTACGGGCATTATAAGTTTTTGCTTTATGACTTTACAAACTTTAAATGCGTTTTTCTCAGACTTTTAATTTTGAAGGTATAAGTGTTTTCTAATCCCTAAGGCTTTTTTCCCTATTCAAGATAGAGCCTTGAATTTTTTTTGTATATACTCCCAAATGTATGTTCTATAAAAGTTAGTATGGATTTAGGGCTGAGAACTCTAAGTTATTTTTCTAAAAAATGCTCAAGTTGATATTTTAAAAATTTTCGTGTTTTTTCCAGGTTTTTCATCAAGAAAAATAATTATTAAAAATCAACAACGGAATAGATTTTCAAATCCATACTAAATAGTTTTTAATAATCTAAGAATCATAAATAACATAAAATTACTAAAATTTTTTAAAAATTGAGTATTTTATAAAAATTTGAAAAAACTTCAAAAATTCCTAATTTTTTAAAATTGTTAAATAATGGCTGGTCAAACTGACTTTTTGCTAACAGAATCAGCTTAATATAATCTAAATATAAAACATCAATTATTTTTACTGTAACTGTATCCAAAAAATTTTTTGAAAAAAGAGTACCGTGTAGCATTAACACTGCACAAGTTCGGATCAGTGTAGTATCTAGCATTTATTTGAACAAAAATATAAGCTTTTGTTTTAATAGGCCTGTTTTATTAAGTAATAAAAAATGTTATTCGAAAAAATTTCTTATCAAAAAAGGCAAGTCCAAAGTCAGAAAAGGAACAGGGTTCAAAAACGTTCCACCAAAGGGCAATTAGAAGGGAATAGGAGGAGGGAACAATATTACTTTTGGACTCTCTCTCATAAAAAGAATAATTTATAAAATAAAAATAAAACAAGATGGGAAGTGAGTCAGTGTTCAACATGAACGCTACACTTAAAGCAACACGGGAACTACTAGTGACGGACCTCGTAATTTTGAATCACGGTCACGTGACGAGAGCTGCCTCCTTCTCTAACTTTTACACTACGCAAACAAGAGGAATTGGAGCCTCGGTCCCTCAACACGGCGAGTCTTCAGTTCTCGAACATGCGTCACGACAACGATGGCCCCGTGTTCGTGACCATGACCACTCGGCTAACGCGGCTACAAAAAGACATGTAGAGTACTAGTTGTGACACATTTCGTATTTTATAATCATTTTTAGTGAGTAAATATTTATTAACGCTGCACTATAAAGCAACACGAGAGTTGTTGGCAATGAACCACGTAATTTTGAGTCACAGTCACTTGTCGAGAACAAAAATTGAGTTGGCAACCCAGCTCTTAAATTTCACACCACGCCAGCGAGAGAAATTCCAGCCTCGGCAGATTGAACGTGCATCAGTTCCTCTACACGGTGGGTCTTCAGAGGCACTAGGGCTCGAACACATGACACACCGGAGTTAGCATTTATAAATCTATTGAGATTTATCAATATTAATTCCTTTTAATAATTCCTTTAAGAAAGAATTCGTTATTTCTTAATAGTTTCTTCCATCTTCTTCCATCAGATCATCTACGATTAGTAATAACCTAAAAAGACTAATTCAAACCATGCTGGTATTTGTTTTTATCTAACATATATACTGTAAGTAAATCAAAAAAGTATACTACGCGTTATCAAATTACAGTGATTGTCCAATGTCTATTATCTGCAAAATAAATAAATCGTCCAAATCTATGTTTAACAGAGCATTATTTGTATTAATGATTTAAAATCACATACGATACAACCATGAAATATTGTGTTTCGTAAATAAAATCTTAAATTTATTTTAAAAAATTGTAGCATTTCTGTTTCCTTTTCCCATATACAAAATTATTTATTTTAAACTGATGGTAATATTAGCCTTTCCCAATAAAATCTGCATGCCTTCTAGCGCTTCCGACTTTCCTAAATGCTTGAGAGACGTCCAATCACCAAAATGGCTTTTTATGCATAAAGGAAAACCCTCAGTCTTACACAGAAAATGACAATCATCCCTGATAGCGTAACTGTAACAACGACGAAAGTTTCTGAGAAAGGCAGTTATTCCTTTTTATGCCATCTTCGTAACCAGATGTTGCGAGCTTAAAAATTCTTAATCGCATCTTTTAGTCAGCGTTCCTAAGAGTATTTGAAAGCGCCAGATCATCAAAAATGCATATTTCAAAAAGCACTTCGTTCCGAGTTGGTTATTTTCAACGGTACTAATTTATCAAGTGTGTCACAGATGTTTAAAATGTATCACATGCTGTATAATGTTATCGGAGGACTTCATTGATGGATATCAATATAAGTACGCAAAAATAAATTAGTGCAAACTTGTAACAATGGGTTATCCACCAGACTCTTCTTGTGGTTCCAGCCCACATTACTCTTAACATGTGGTTCCAGCCAAATTTGTACTAGAACGCCTCTATACAAGTGAACACCACTATTAAATAACATACCAATAGTAAAAGATATAGAGAAAATATAGAGAAGATTGTAGATGCTTGTGAAACGTTTTTACCACATTCATTCGCATCGATTGTGGAAGTTTTAGGATTGTCAAGGCCGAAGGATTGCATCTCATTGATATAAACACAAAAACTGATTCTTACCCCTTTTTAGCTTGTCTTGACTGTATATCGCGTAGTCATTTCTAGAGTTCAACTTAATAAAAAAAAAATTGTTCATATTCCATGGTTGTCATCATTTCGAGTTCGATTCAGTGACTTATCCACCCATGATGCGTTCGGATCTCCCCGGGAATTTTAGTGTATTGGCCGAGTATTTCACTTCAACCAACATAAGGAGGTGCCGTGATAAATTGTTCAAAACGAAACATTAAACAATGCCTTGCATTTTTTTAAAGCCTAATTCTACACCATTATTCATAAACCCTTCCGGAGTTTCGAAGCGCTGTGGAAAAAACATTAAAGTCGAATATTGCAAAAAAGAACATTTGAGAGAATACAGAAACAATTCAAGTATTGTTTTCAGCAGTTGTGCCAGCAGATTGCAGTACCCGTACCACTGAAGGCAATCAGCAAATAAAAATGGTATTTACAGGGGAACAGAAAGACTTTTTTGTGTCTTAGAATTTACAAAATTCGAACCAGCGGTGTAGGTTCAGTGGATTAATTATCGAACGCAGAGACCAATTGACAAAATAATTTATGTGTAGTAGCATAACTGCTTGAAAGGATAATACGAGCTGCCAATAACGGTATACTATTATCGAGTAGAGTTGGACGGGACTATCACATTGATGTATGTCATGTGACATAGGATTCACAATAGAACACATGTTGTGACGTATCACGCGTCTTTTCGCTCATTAATGGCAACTCTTTTCCAACCAAATCCAAGAAGTGAAGTGTGAATAAAAGATGCAAATGAACAAACTTTTAAATATAGGATCTTAGAGTAAGCGGGATGGCAATGTAGGGTAATGTTTGACAACTAACGTTAGTTTATGGCAGTTGATGGTTATTACAGTTCGTGGTTCAAGTCTGAATGAGTTTTGTGTGACGTGATTTCAAATTATTAGTGATCGAATGGAAGGAATCAGCCAAGTTGCATACCATTGCATACAAAGACAAGATTGATCGTTGCTCCAAGCTGTAATAAGGTAGGATTGATTATTTAATATGAGAATCGGAGATTAGGCGGTTCGTTTATTGATAGTGGTCTGATTGCGTGTTGCGTATTTTTAACATCGTAGATTCTCTCATATTAATTATTATAATTCAATTTGTTAAAGGTTTAAGTTGAATATCTTAATAAAGTCCTATTAAGATAATGTTTGATCCTAGTTCTTTCGCTAATCCTACACCTCTAGCACACGCTAATACTTCGAGAGATGTTCTTCAAAGGGGAGGAACATCACAATGTAAGCAGTGACGCAACATTTTTCGAGGGGGGGAGGGTCAAAAGTCCCCCGTTCTCGTATCATATAACCCCAATACGCCATCAAATATATACTTTTGGCTTTATCGATTGTCGGGAACAAAAAAGGTAAAAAAATGATTAAATAAATAATTAGCATTAATTAATGTGAAATAAATTATAATTATTTCACGCGCTATACATATAAGATTATAATCAATCGGAAAAAATAAATGATGGGGGTCCGGACCCCCTGGACCCTTCCCCTTTGTGTATGTCACTGCCTGTTTGGTATGTAAATAAAATGTTTCTGTATGCTTTCAAATTATCTTTTATACTACATTCGTCTTAGTTTTTTATTCTTAGTACAACAGTTCAAAAACACGGAGGGAATTGCGAATATTCCAGTACATTCCATTTGATGATTTTTTTTTTAATGGAGTTTTGTGTTATATTACTTCCAGAAGTAACTCATAAGAAATAAACGATTTTCTCTGAAAGAAACGTTAAAATAAATATCAAATATAGGCTAATAAATAACTTTTATCTGAAATAGGTACTAGAAATATTATTTTATGTACGCCGAATCTTTCCACAATGAAGAGTTTTATTTTAATCTGTAGAGAAAAGATAATATTCATCTAGATAAACCTCTTGGCATTAACACAATAGAAATGATAACTATGAAAGACCCAGAAAAAAAAATAACAACAAATCCATATACACGTTATGATAATTTTATACTTTAAAAAAAATCACTAACTACGAAATGGTTCAAAGGCACACACACAGGGGGAAAAAATTACTTTTTCTAAAAATAAGATTTCACAGAAGTCATATGCCTTTAAACAACAAAGCGGCTTGCCTTTAACTCTCCATATTTTTTAGCACCGATTCGGCGGGAAAATCATTGGCTTGTTATTTTACAGAAAAACAGGATAAACGAGCAGGGGAGGAAAAGTTAAGCGTGCTCTATTTTTATTTCGTTTTAGGAATTGCTTTCTGTCATGTTTGGTACGCTCATCAACAGGATACGTAAAAATATTAGGCCATTCATTCATATATTTGGAAGTTATTCCACGCCTCGTTTATCTGGTACAATTTAAGACTGTCTTCGGTTTACGTCAAACAACCTAAGCCTTGGAAAACATTTTCAGGCAGAAAAATGTCTCAGTTTGTAAATAAATTCGTGAAGTTTTAACGCATGATGCATTTGTTACTTATACACTGTTTTGTAACTTTAAGTAAATGCACAATGGTTGGCCCTTTCCTCCCTTTTAATATGGTTGGCCCTTTCCTCCCTTTTAATATGGTTTAAGTTCAAAATCTATTAACTACAGCACAGTGGACTGCAATACGGAAAGCATTTATAACGAAAAAAAAACAGAAATAATCGAAATGACTACAGCTATTACAAACGGCTATAACTACTTAATTGATAAGAATTTATCCATAAGATTACACACAATGTAAAAGGAAGCTCCAAACTTTGTTTATATATTTTATAAATGCTCTCCTTTTGACAATACAGTCCATTTCACGCCATACATTCTGAAGCATATCTGACGTCACCAACGCAAGAACGTCAGAAATACGCATTTTGAGACTTGGAATTGTTTTCATCAAAGATATCAAAGAATGAAATTGCAGGGTACTAATTCCAGACATCTAGATGGTCAATAGCTGAACAAAGTCAGCATCTAAAGTTCGACCTATCCAACGTGAAAGACAATGTTGGTTTAAAAATGTACATGTCTCCGCACCTCAATCTCCAATGTGGAAAGGAGATGTTCTTCTTGAGAAAAGATGTAATCTGTCGGGCTGTGACATCACCCATTGCTCATCATATTACGTTAACGTTTACGGTGACATTATGCCATTTTCATTTGTGATACAACCGAAATCAACCGAGTTCCTAACCGTTGCGTAGTCTGAACTTGGGGATGTAGAGGTTCTGATTTATAGCGCTTGCACCAAAACTACCAAATTTCTGCATTCTGTGTAATTCGTATCGATAAATAATTTTTAATTCAATAATTATAGCCGTTTGAATCGATACATGCATTTTGAATCACAAATAAGTTATAAAAAGTAGCACATTTTATTGTACAACAGAGCTCTCCAAAGAGGTGTATGCAAGGTGATACTTGGGGTACAACAAAGAAGTACCTTCAAGATCACTTGAGGGTGTTAGTGTATCACTGAGTGTGAGGTTAAAAGTTGTTGTGTCTGGTTTCACTAGCGTACGCAGAGTTCAATATTATAAATGCACTAGTTTAAAACGCATGCGCTCCAAGATAAGGGAACTAAATCTTTGAAGGAATGATAATGTAATCGCAACCAATGAAATTCATGAAACAGAGCTACGATCAGTACAAATAAACTTATTCAACAAGTACAAAAAAAAAAACATTTGTTTAACATAAACCTCAGGAAACAAACCCTAAGTTAACAAACTTTTCTTTTCCAAATCAACTCGTACAAAATCAGCAAGGAATATAACATACAAACCATGGAAATCAGCTTATCTATATTCAACACCTTTGATAAGAAAAGTGGCTTATGATAAGTTCAGGATAAAAACAACTCCTTGAAAGCGACCATCTTTAAACTTTTATCTGCTAAACCATGGCATTGCTGTTATTTACTTTTGCTTAACTTGTCTCATTTCAAACATAATCTTATCGATGGAAAAATGTTTCGGGTTTCAACTTAATAAAAGTGTTCCAAGGTAATTTTATCTTGGCAAACAAAAACAATGTACTTTGCGCAATTAAAGCGAAAATGTTAAGTTATTCATAATTTACGCATTCAACTATTTTGATAGGTAGATTTTCTTCTAGTGTAAATGTTCAGGTATTGTAAACGTTCTGGCTGTTTTTCAGTAATACTTAGTTCCAACACATATTGAATGTGTGTATTCACCGGAGCTTGTCAGGCATCTAATTTCCGTACTTTGCCAGTGTAAAGTTTTAATTTCCTATTGGTTAGAATTAGCTACAGAAATCTAAAAACTTTGAATTAAATTTAATTTTACGTATTCGCCTTTAATATTTTAAAGCTTATCATGCAAAAATGAAATATATAGTAGTAAACAAAAATGGCTTAAAAGGGGACATTGAAGTTACAAATTACACATTCAGAAATATACAATCCTTTACCAACAAAGAAATTTGAAACTACTTTATGAAAATAATAAACATGGGTTTTATTTGTGTCTTTCTTAAACCACAACTAAGTATTTCAAGACAGTGAAGACGGTATTTGATTTTAAAAGCACACGATCAGCGTTCTCAATAATTGTTTCCTCACCTTTTGATAGAATACATAAACATTAATTAATACATAACTCCTTCATTTTAAATTAAAATATCAAATACAAAATTATGAAAAATTCCATTACTCCATAGATCTCAAATTATAAATAATAAAAAAAATATCATATTCAGCAAGAAATAACGAAAATTTCAAAAAAGGAAAACTTTTGTTTGCAATTTAAAAATTTATTTTTAAAACAGGCAGGGGAATAAACAGCTGAAAACAAAATCACAGGTTTTTTTTTTTTTTAAAGGATTATTATGTTTAATCATTCCATCCCTACCCACTTCTAAAACACACACACACGCACGTTGAAAAAGAGAAACAGAAATAGTAGGTCTGGATTTCCTTTCTACTCTAGTTCATCGCATCTTCATCTTTCTCACACTTTGAAACCGTATTAACGGTGAAATAATTTATAGACTTAAAAAAAACTGGAACAAGCAAAATCGTTTTACCATAAATAAACTATTTTTAAAGTTTAAATTATTCATAGTAATTTTGTTTTTGAATGTTTGTTGAAAATGAAACGTTTCAATACAATACAATTTTATAATTTCTTAAGAGTACTCAAGAACGAAAGCCGGAAATAAAAGTAGGAGAAACCCCATGACAAAAAAGCTTCTACAACTATATCTTTTAAAAAACATAATATTTGTTTAAAGACATCTAACTAATTTTAAAAATAAATTTAATTAAATTCATAAATTTCCGGAAAATTATTAGGTTATTTACAAGAATGCGACAAAATGTCCCATTCCTTACAAACCATTTAAATATTAGCAAGGTTATTACAATTCCACAGAAGTATATTTAATAAAAAAAGAAAAATCTTCAAAAATTTAAAAAGCACTCTTTATAGACTTTTTCCCCTGCTTAAAAATTATTTTAATAATATACACAATACTTCACTATTATGGATACCATTATAGTATTTCAAAATCAATTTTAAATTTGAAAATCTCTTTTTTGTTAAATGATCAGTGCAATTCAATGATTTTGTAGTAATACCATATTAACGTATCAGTGGTTCGTAAAAGTAAAAAAATAATCTAAAATACAATACCAATTATACTGATTGCAGTGAGATTGTGTAATCCAACAAAAGAATTTGTTCATACCTGAAAGAAAAGAAAATTATTAATACTTCACAGTGTAAAAATAAATGCATGTTACATAAAATTGAACTATATGTATTTTGATACACTAATATGTTTTTAAACCCATATCTAGTATTTTATTAAAAAATAAATAAATAAATAGGGTGGGGGGGATCAGTGGTACACAAAAGGGGGGAGTCCTAGGGGTCCGGAAACCACCATAGCCCTTGATATTTTTTCCGATAGATTATAATCCTATGTATATATTACGTACAATTTTAATTATGCATTTGTTATTAATAATTAATTTTATTAATTATTACTAATTATTTATTTAATAATTAATTTTGTATTGTTTTTGTTCCCGAAAATCGACAAAATCAAAAGTATATGTTTGGCGGTGTATTAGAGCCTGATACCAAAATGGTGGACTTTTAACCCTGGACCCTCCCCTTGAAAAAATTTTGAGTGCGCTATTGGGGGGGGTCATAAAGTAACGGAATGTAATCTAGTCACTTCTGTTGGGGGATCAAGTGTATATCTTGTCCATTCATTAGTGTTCCCCCAAATCAAAGTATGATTATGATGTCGTGTCCATGACGGGACCAAATTATACAGTACCATGAGCCCAGATGACTGTTCAGGCAATCTGCTCAATATTATCTACAAAGAGGTTAATTGAAGAAAATAGGACCCCTATTTCTCGTAGGATAGCAAGAATAGCTGGACAGTCAAAAATATGAGGTGTCCGCTCTGTATCTAAACAGTTATCACACAATTCCTATAAGTTCATCTACCATCCATTCCTCTGCGATGATCTGTTCTTAGCGTAGTAATAGTTTTTGTTATAAGGCGATATATTACAGATTTGATGCGTTATAGGAATTTTCTCTCTCAATTTGAAATTTGCGACAGAATTTGCGCCTAATAAGGTAACGTTGACAAAGCTGTCATTAAGACCCTGTCATTGATAAAATTGCAAGGGGCGTTATAGATAAATATTGCTGGCTTTGAGCTATTAGACCTACACACTTGAAACTTGCCAGGCATGTTTATTTCGTTGAGTAGAGATCCAATAAAAACGGGAAGAAATCCACTTTAGGGAGAAGGGTAATGGGAATGTAAAAGACAATTCTACTTCAGTTTTAGAAACTCAAGCACTGCGTTTAAAAATCAAGAGATAAGGGTGATAAGAATGTTGTTAAATACAATCAAATGTTTAATGCTTGGACTTAGACTATATATATATATATATATATATATATATATATATATATATATATATATATATATATATATATATATATATCATGGATTGGAGTAATTAGATTGACAGGAGAAATGCAACGTGCAGCCGTTTATCATATTATATTTTATTTGAATATTCAGCAAAGCCGTCTATACTCCAAGCCATGACAAAACGAGTCCTATTTTCAGCGTCGATCAGGAGCCAGTGCGTCGTTCGTGCTTCGAAAGTTCTCTGGAATCGAAGTCAGTCCTCATACGGAAGGCGGGTTGAGTTGTTCTGGTAGGTTTTACCCCAACTGACACTTGAAGGGTTGGGGATTCATCACACATACACACACATATATAAATACAATATCTTAAAAATAACTAGCGAAGCAAGCGGGGGTAACGGCTCCTTTAAGTATACGTGTAGAGACATGTATTTTTTTTTCACCAGACCATTATAAATGGAAAAGAGAAAAGGAAACAACAATTTTTAGTAAATAGATACACTCGTAATTATCTTTTAATACATATAGATCAAAATCTGAAAAGGCGCGATCGTCCATGCAAAGAGCCAAGGTTTTCCCCAACCCCTGATTTAAGCGAACACAGTCCAAAAATAAAACATGCTAAACTTAATAACACACGAATCAAAGTAGGTCGATGGTAACTTTTCCTACAAATCAAGACAAGGATAGGTTATAAAAAAATTATTAGCTATAAGGGACGGCAACATCTTTTCGACTCACGAATTCTAGATCTTTTCCGACAGAAAGTGATCTTGGAAGACAATCCACATACCGGTGAGAGATCACGCCCCTTCATCGGAATGGCATGCATCGACGAAGGCAGCGAGTATCATTTGTTGGAAGAGCTTTTCGCCTCCTGAAAAATAGCTTTTCCGGCAAGTCATTTGTCAGGGAGGCGGCTTTCCATGAACATCCCCTCCCTTTCAGAGGTGCACTCGAATCGATGGAAGTCGCTCTCTCAAAAGTAATCCCGAGCAAAGAGGAATTAAACTTCTTGGAAAAGGAACGGAAGAAGAATCAAATAATCCATGCCTTGAAGTGGAGCGTTATGAAGGATGTAAAGAAGAAATGATGGGTAAAAAATGTACTATAAATGGTAATGTTTTAAAAAGTTTTCCTTCCATAAGCCCCCCATCTCCCCCACTGAAAGACTATTTGTCAAACCGGGATCCGAGGGTATTAGGATACCGGTAAAAAGTTGATGGAAAGGTATCGTAAGGATTGTAATTACTTGATGGTTTTGAGTCAGTCAAGGATTTGGAACTGCATTAATGAATGGTTGAGCTTCGATCGCGATTAACCAATCAAAAAATCACAATACGATGTGAAAAATTAACGACTCTCCACTTGATCCCTCTTTCGAAACTTGATGGATCACCAGGTTTGACAAGTTGAAAAATTAGATAAGTCAAGATGCAAAACAGCAATGTTCAAAACACTACTAAGTGATGATTTATTGAGTATCACAGAGAGTAGAGCCACCAAAGGAATTTTCTTGGTTTTTCTTTTACATATTTATTATGCAGGAGGAAAGTATTTCATTATGTCCATGAGTCTTTCTTTCAATATGATTTTCTAACTCCTCTTTGTATATATAAAATTTTTATTACTAATAATACAATAATTTTAAAAATTGAATCTCAAAAAGTCACGTTGGCAAGGGGTTAAAGTTTGGAGAACAGAGTGCTCTCTCAGGTGACGACTTCGCTACTTGGCCGCGATTCAAAACTGCAAGGTCTGTCTCCAATAGCTCTAATATAGCTTCGAAGTACGATGCAAATAAAGAAAATTGAATGAATACTAACACCATATTGTTTTCAAGAATAAAAGAATACGGCTTAAAATAGAAATACTTTTACAAACTGGAAAATAATTAAAATAGTATACGTACACAAAGCTTTCTATTTCGTTATACGAACTATGTCTAGCTCGAATCAACTCATCTGTCCATGTACTGAATATTTAATACTGTGTCATTTATATCACAATGCTAACTGGATTTCTGACATTATACGTAACAGATGAAAAACTGCGCATACAATTGAACGTTTAAAGAAATAAAATGAAAAAATGTGCTAGATTAAGGTTGGTGCACATGAAATAGATTTTCTTTACACGGGAACGTGTGTCTTCCTGTTTTCGTTATGCTTTTGTTTCTGGCATAAATTCGTTTATGGCCGTATTTATCCATCGCCAGAATCACATTTCAACAAAGAAGATTTTCTCAAAAGTATCTGTTTTAACTTTCGTAAGGATATTGTTACGAATTTTGTGTAAATAATTTGTATTTGAGTGTTTACTGCATTTATATTACTCTATGTTATATTTATTTCATGTTAAAATTGTACTATTCACAAGCAATGCCGCCCCTTACATTATAATGGCGATTCAATGAGAACTTGGCGAAATCTTGGCGGTAAAGCCAAGTTGGCATCATTTTTGGAGACCAACTTGGCGACTATTTTGGCTCCATTGGCGACCATGTTGGCGAGTTCGGAGCCCTCTGGAATCTTCTAGAAAGTATTAGATCTCTCCACTAGTGTCACGTTCAATGACACGAGCGGTTATATTTCTGGAAATTTCTGTCGTGCTTATAAAAGAAGATGCTTGCCGGTGCGGGGAGGAGTCTGGATTAAGCCAGCGAGTAATGAGGATTGTTTTGACTAGCGATTAGCTCGGCTGTGCTTGTAAATAATCTTTACTTACGTGTATTTTTAAACACTGGTGATTGTGTTTGATTGCTGTTGAAGGTGTGAAGACCTTCGGATATTTACCCTGTGAATATTGCTGCTGAATCCTGTATTGAAAGGATTGGATTTTCGATAATAAATTCACATCGCTCTTACGAAAACTGTTTATTTTCTATGTGATTGTTTTGCATAAAATCCACGAACCCGGATCTACATAACAATATGAATTCAACAGATATTCGTGTAAATTTTTTTATGAATAAATTTGGTGATAATGCCGCAAAAACTGCACGCAATATAAACCAGGCATTTGGGGTTAATACTGTTAAATATTGAAAAGCGCAGCGTTGTTTTGAAAAATTTCATTCTGGAGATTTTTCCCTGCAAGATGAATCTCGTGGAAGACCCAAAACGTCTGAGAAAAATGATGCTCTGAAAGCATTGGTAGAACCTAATCAGGGGCGTAGCTACCACCATATCGATGATACGAGGCCCCCAAGCTGCAGGGGGGCCTCAACTACAGTCCCATTGTTGCGACCCACATGTGCAAAGGATGTTTGTTTTCATTTGTATTCAGTAAGCCTGTAGACTCTAACCAAGGAGCACGACGAACCAACCGACGCTCAATAAACAAACCATTCTTAAAATATAAAGTGAGCGCTCTCTTTGTTTGAGTAGATAAGTTATACATAACGCAAAGTTTGCTTACAAACTGTGTTCAATATATACATTTATAGAACTACCACACCATTTGTGATTACAGTTAAACTTATCCTACCGCATCCACCCACTAACAGGATTCTCATATCCAAAAAAGGGCTCCGAAGGATTTTTGATACAGGACCCACTCAGAATTAGCTACGCCAATGAAACTAACCCAACTGATTTTATTATACTGACAGTAAATTGATGAAATGCATGAAAAATTGAAAAAAATACATCCACCATTTGTTAATGGACATGGCTCAATACTTTTTCAAGACAACGCTTGGCCGCATACGTCCTGAAAAACAACTGCGAATTTAAATGAATTGTAATATGAAACTTTGCAGCACCCAGATATTCACCGGATCTTTCGCCATCCGACTCTTATTTATTAAAATATTTAGAACAGTTTTTTACGAGCTCAACAGCATGAAAATGAAAACAACCTGAAAAACTCCATACGATAGTTCATTGATTCTTAAGAACAGAATTTCTTTAGGACAAGTATCTATGGATAAAAACCTCGTTGGGAAAGGTGTATTGAAGCAACTACAGCTCATTTTGATTAAATAAATAGCATTTGAAAAAAGATCTGCAGTTTTATAAGATTGTTACCGAGTTAAAGTGAATAAATTCAGTTATTTCATAGAATAGCTAAGTGTTTCATGAAATAACTAGACAACTCAGTAAGTAAAAATAAATGAAAAATTTCATACTTTACCTAGTTATTCAACGAAATAACTAGGTGTTCTATGAAATAACAAATGATAGATCGTTTAAGTGAAAAATAAACAATTTCAAAAAAATTTGATAAATTAATTGAGCACAAAATAGCTAAAATCTCTCGAAAAATACATTTTATCCCTTTTCCTGATGAATAATTTATAAATAACAAGGGAAAGCAGATGATATAATGTATGATTGCTCATATTGATAACATTACTTAAACAAAAAGGGGGGAAAGAATATGTGTGTGTGTTGCAAAAATAGATTATAGTTAAATATTATCAACAAAAATACATGGGGGTGAGAAGGAAAACTGATGCTTCATAAAAACATTGGTTAAACTTTTTAAGACATTGGTTAAACTTTTTAAGACAAAAGTGAAAGAGAATATTAATTTAAATTTTATGAGATACCTTTATTTTACTTTTTATTATTTATCAAAGTAAGGATTGCTGTGATGACACTTTGGATTGCACTGCTCATTATTTTTAAAAACAAGCACGCCTTTTACTATTACACATTTTTTTTACAAGGGCACTTTTTAAATCCTTGTCCAATACCTCCATTTTGAACTGTTGCAACAGATCGAAGTGCAGTGTCAATATTTGGAACTTCTTCAATGGAAATTAATTTTCGCTGACGTATACTGAACTGATACCTATAGTACCGGCCGTCTCTAGTTCCTAATCGGAAAAATCCTTCCCAAATCAAGAATATCGGTTCAAAGAACTTTCGAGTGCTTAACTTTAACGATCAAGTAATCGTTATTCTATAAAAATACCTAGTTAAATCGTAGAATTCAATAATTTTATATACTTTAACTGACTTTTCTAGTTATTTCATGAAATACCTAGTTATTGTGCGAAATAACAGATTTCACATTTTAACGGTAACATAATCACTTAAAAATCTGTCATTGCAGACGCACCAACCTAATAATATAACTATACAAATTTATATGAATATATATAAGGACATTAGCATACCTGAAAATATTATAGTTAAGAGTCATGCCCTTTAACCAATGACGACGACAAGCTTATAACCCACCCTTACCCATTATTTGAGACTTAACATTGAATGCAAAACATTGATTACAATATTTCTCTAATCTATTGTTCCACATAATACATCACGAGTATTGATTAATTATTCTAATGTTATGCTGAAAACAAGAGCCACAGCGATTTCAGCACTATCGACCTTGACACTTCCGCTTTCCATACTTCCGAACAACCTTTTTGACGAATTATTGGAGGGTTGATGAATGTACGTTTCAAACGAGATTAACAAATTTGCAATGTAAATTAGAAAAGGTGTATCGTTGACGTGAAAATACGCACATAGAATATGCAAATATGCATAATGAAGTTTAACGGAAGAGTCGAGGTACACTTCACCTTTCGAATTCTGAGATAAATAAATAAAAAGAAAGGAAAAAAAAGAATAGGAGATGAAATACACACACACAAACACACACACACAATATAGATCATCTCTTTAACAGAATATTTTTTACGAAAATTATACAAAAATATTAAATTCCAAAGGAAAGGTAAATAAAGAAGTACGATAAAACTGAAAAACGCTTATTAAAATAAGATATTAATTCATTCAAAATATAAAACAATTTTCTTTAAAATTATTTTTCTGAGCCTTCGAAAAAGAATGTTCACTTCTCATTTTTCTGGGGAAAAAATTGAACCCAACATCAAGTGACTAACAAGTAAAAATATAAACTTTTTATGTATCGAATTTCAAAACTTGCAATGAACGAAACTATATTGTTGTCCGTATATACTCGTATATTGTCGGATTCTTAAACCATCACCCTTCTAAAACACATTTTATGTCTTAACTCATTAAATTAACTCATTTATGACGTTCCAAGCAAAAACCAATTATCATTTAAAAATTATCCCAAACGTTTTCTCGTGGATTTTGTAAAGTCGAGAAGACATTTTCCAGAAATTTAGTACATAATAAAACATTTCTTAAAAGATCCCAAGCCCCCAATTCGCAACCCTGTGGCGTCATAGTCACATGATAATTACAAATACGTGCTGCCAGCCAATCAGTTCATAAATTTATGTGACGTTGAAGTCACATGATAAATGCAGTTACGTTTTTCCAAGCAATTAGTTCACGTGCTTCGCTGTTCCCAATTTTTGCTTTTTGCACATATAAAAATTACTTGACTTTAAAATACTTGAATAATAAAGGTATTGTTTAATTTTGAAGAATCTTAATACAGTCGAACCTCTATATTGCGAATTTTTCTATATAGCGAACTTTTTCCTGGAACCTTGAACATTTCACGATTTTCTTCGTAAAATAACCTCTCTATAGCGAAGTGCATTTTCTATGTAAAGAACTTCTTCTTTTATGATTCAATTTTTGTTTCCCCTTTTTTTAAAGTATTTCTGAAAAAATTTTAAGTTATTCTCTCTTTAATACATTTTATAGTGGTCATAAATCTTGAACTGGTTTTATTAGATCCTAACTCGCCGAGAGCAATAGAGTTCTGGACGTTTCATCCAAGAAGTGCAACCTTTAATCCCCATTGTCCAGTTCACTAGAAACATCTTCAATATCCTCTTTCACCCTCAGTGGAGTTGCCCCGAGTTCTAACTATAAAATACTGAATGTTTAATATTACTTGTATGCTTTAAATTATAAAATGTCCTTAAAATTCATTAATTTTAGTATAAAATCATTTTCTTAATATTGAAAATATAGTGAATTCTTCGACATTCTTTTTTCTTGTTTTCCTTGCAGTCTTTCTTTCTTTCTTTCTTGATGGGTAAGACATATAAAATAAGCATATATTAATTTTAAAAAGGTGTAAATAATTACTTTTTTAATTATATAATGTTTATGAATTTAGAATTTATTTTATGTGGTTTATAAAGTACGTTAAAAGATGAAGCTCTACATAACGAATTTTCCATATAACGAATTTTTTCCAGTTTTAGCGGCTTCGTTATATAGAGGTCCAACCAGTGGCGCAGACAGAAATTTTTCAAGGGGAGGGGGTCCGGGGTCGAAAGTTCACCATCTTTGTATCAAGCTCCTTTAAATTTTGTCGATTTTCGGGAACAAAACACAGTAAAAAACTAATTATTGAATAAATAATTAGCATTAATTAAAATAATTAATCATTAATAACAAATACTTGATTAAATTTTACGTACCATATACTTAGAATTATAATCAATCGGAAAAAAATCAAGGGCTTTGGGGGGGTCCGGACTCCCCCTTTGTGTGCACCACTGGGTCCGACTGTATTTGAATATTCTTACCCAACTATCACAATTGCATCTAAATTTTACAAGTAGAATAACAAGTACACAAATAATGTCCGTTTAGAATTCAACAGCAAACACGTGATTATATTCATCATGTGACCGTCATGAATCTAGCTTATTGAATACATTTTAAAGAGAGCGTCATTTACGCCAAGTAGTCCTTTCTTTTTAACTAGGTTTCTGCTGTAATATGTTTAAAAGAGAGAACGTGCCAAAAAATTTAAATATTGTTCGTTAATTGGCAGTATTCTACATTCCTTTCATTTCTTCAATCTTTTAGTTCCACAGCACAATCTCAGCTTCACTTAGAATATGCGGAATGATAGATCGCATTCATTGTTAAGCTATTTTAGTCAAGGTCATTTTTACTTCTCCAGCGATTAAAACTTACGTCAACGAATAAAAAAAATATAAAAAAAAACGCTAAATATTAGAATAAGAATGAATCCATTGATATGCTGGAAAAGTGTGGAGCGTCCACTGCAGAAATGACCTTGAGTTAGTGAAAATAACAGGTAACCATTTCCGCAACGATAGCGGGGACTTAAGGAGAAAAAAAATCACCATAGAAAAAGAATTATGAAGGTTAATCGAGCCATGAAGAAAATATGACAACAACAACAAAAAAAATCATCTTCTCCCTCACCGATCTGGACGAAAAACATTCACTACAACTTCAACTCCCGTTATCCAGAACAATAGGGGGAAGAAGAAAAAAGAAAAAACGCAAACATCCATACAAAAAAAAGAACAAAATATAAAACCTGACCGGCTTAATCTCCTCTGCCAGAACCAGAAGAGGAAAAATTGGCTATGTTTACTCAAAAGCTACGGCAAGAGAGAGAGAAGGAAAAAGATAAAACAGCTAAGTAAAAGACAAAAGCTTTCAAGGAGAAAAAAAAGACAGGCGTAGATGGGCAACCGTAAAAGTTAGGGAACACGGAACGCATCTTTAGCAGGAAGAAAGTCACCGGTGTGATAACAGACCTCGGAAATAAATTCTGGAATAAAAAAATCGCAAATAAATACCATCAATAGGACACGTGAAAGCGATTAGAACTTTTTAAGGCATTTTTTCTCGCCTCATCCCATCATGTATAAGCGTGCGCTTTCTTTTTCAGTATATATCACACCGTTAATTTTAAAAATAGTCAAAGCGTTAATATTTCCCGAAGCTGGCGTACCTCAGAAGGGTTACAGTTAATTAACTGCAATTTCGAGAGAGGGAGGACGGAAGTTGAGGAGAGTTTAAAACCATTACACACCTCTGCGTTATCTCCTCCAAACGACCTAAGGATCGCACGGGATTCAAAAGATCAGAATGTTATTTTTCGTAGTAAATTCTAAGATTCCAAAAGAGAATTTAATTACGTTTTAAGAGAATCGCTCGGGGAATTTATATACAGACATATAAATGTTTCAAATAAGAATGCCGTAATAATTTATATCGTTTTCCACAAGGAATATTTTATCATTTTCAGAGTAATGTACTAAAATTGTCTGGTAATTTAAAAATCTAAAAGTAATGATCTATGGCGAACATCTTTTACATTAAATGAAATTAAAATTACAATTTAGAAAAAATTAGATTTATATATTGCTCCAAGAAATAAAAAATAAAGTTTTTTAGTTTCAAAGTTATCCCAATGTCATAAATGTTTCAAAAACTCATATTTCTTTTGGATAAAGAATTTACATCGATATGCACAGCTGAGATACAAATGTAGATAAGATGTTATATATATTATACGAAAAAATCCAAATTAAAATCTCAAATAATTATTAATTTACATATTGGGTTCAGAAATAAAAGAACAACACATCATTTATACTTTTTATCAGTGACGGACACAAGGAGTACATAAGGGTTGGGAGTTCAATCCCCCAGAACAATAAACTCTAATTTTTACCGTAAATACACCTCGACGCTTTCTTCTACGTACATTTTCGAATGTACCCCCCATAAGAGTGGTCAGTACGCCACTATTTTTTTTTATCGATCTTCCTTTGTGAACTCATTCTTTTTCAATTCCTACTATTAGTTCACACTCTCCCAATGTATATATACTATCTTGTTCAAATTTACAATTATTAATAAAATAGTTTTTATTCATCCCACTCAAGTTCAAATGCATTTTTTTAAAACTTGTACTGGATAACACTTAATGTTAATACAATTTTTTTCAAATATTAATTTATTAATTCTATTTAATTAATGAATAAATAGTAACAAACAAAAATAATAGTCCAACAAAATAATATGTAAAAACTAAAATCACTCGTTGTGTCCCTGTAGCGTAATGGATAGCTAGTTGGACTTCTAATCCAAAGGTTACGGGCTCGAATCCTACCTAGGATGCCCTAATTTCTGAGAAAGTGATGTATGAATGAATAAATAAATAGTAACAAACAAAAACACCCTATATAGAAAGGAAAATCGCTTTCTACTTTGCTACTTAATATTGTGATTCTGTCATATCGTCGGCCTAATTATCAGACTGCGTAACTCCACCGGCGTTACTGATTTGATATAGGGGTGCAACACGCCAAGCGCTTTTTGGCGCGATTCCTTAATCCTTTTGTTTTGCCTCAGTGCGCCATGCCTCAGTGCGCGTTCTGCTTTTAATTTATTCCTCGATCAGTATAATCACTACTTTTCTTTATTTCATAATAAAACTAGTTTTTGAAGGGAGAGGTGGTGGCAAGAATTTAACATAAAATAAATACAACAGAAACTAATATTAATGTATTACACTTCCAGATATAAACTATTTACACTATTTAAAGCGTTCATTACGCAAAATTTGTAACAATGTGTTACTTTTGCTGAGCAGAGATCCCGCGGAAAAAAAAAACCTAAACAAAAAACTAACACTAATATACGTTATCCCCATGGCAACCACATTATCGCACGATAAAAACATCAAAGTAAACTATATTGTAATATTATCGCCTATCTTGGCGCCTAGCCTTACTGTATCAAATTAGCATCCCAGATGGAGTTACGCAGTCTGATAATTAGACCGACGATATGTATATACATATTTATATTAATTGTAATTATTTGATAAAAAGTACCTAAAATAAAATTTTTCTTGACCTTAGAAGGAATTGACTTTAATTTTTTTATATATTACATACCATATTACTTAAACTGAATACACTATTTGTACACTTACGTGCACTTGAATGTTCTCCAACCATGCAAAATATACATATAACAAACATATCTGCTTAATATATCAAGATAAATCTTTGTAAAAATAAAATTTATTTTGCCGATTCCATTAAAGTTTTAAAAAACCAGAAATCTTCCACCGAAAATCCCTCCCCCCTCTCCCAATTCTTAACAATCAAAGTATGACACTCTATATTGATCCGTTTATTCTAAAAAAAAGACCAGAATTTCCTGAACTACACAAAAAGAAGAAAAATTCATTGAACTCAAGATAAGTACAATTCGTTCACATGCCTTGAATTAATTCAATGCTTTGATTTATTAAGTGTGTTTGAACCCAACACCCTCGTCAAATCGACGTACTTCATTCTACGATAGAGGTTCACCCCAAGTTCACTAACAAATGCACTACAAGGTTATAACCCTCTGGTGAAAGGATACACAGGTAAGTCCAAACTGGTTGTTAAACTCGGAGTGTAGAAAGAATGAAGTCTAAATGTAAGCATAAAAAGATTTTATATGAATTCTAAATACACTTAAAACTCAGAAGATATTGTTAACAATTACAAAGATAACAAATAAACCGTATTGAAAGCAAAAGAAGAAACTTCATTGAAGAGATGTTATAGAATTATTTAAAGTATTGTTATACTGCATTATTAAACTGGACATTTAATTAATAATTGCATTTTTATGCAAGAATGTCCAGGGAGAAAACATAAGATTCAACAATAGCATCAAATGTATTTGCTAACACACAGGCAAGATTGTTTGCAGTGGCGTAACGGAGCATATTAGGTACACCCCCCCCTTCCAAAGTCAGATTTTGGCACCAAGCTAGATTTTACAATGGATTGCATAACCATAACCTTTCGACCCCCTAGCATCCTGCCCCCCCCCATTGCGATGCGAGAGTTACGTAACGCCACTGATTGCATGGTATCTTTTAACAAAACCCTAAATTAATTTACTAAACAATTTACATAGGGAAAAATTTAATTGTAATGCTCTATATTAAGGATGGGTAAATAGCGACCCGCTAGCCACATGCAGACCTGAAAGAGCACCTGCCTGAGCCGCCCCACCCACCTGCAAAGACAGACGGAAAACCAAATACAGACAGTGGCACACACAAGGAGGTGGGAGTGTCCTAGGGGTCCGGACAACCCCCCCCCCTTAGCCCTAGATTTTTTTTTCTATTGGTTATAATCCCTATGTTTATATTACGTAAAATTTAATTATACGTATTTGTTATTAATAGTTAATTTTATTAATTAATGCTAATTGTTTATTTAATAATTAATTTTGTATTGTTTTTGTTCCCGGAAATCGACAAAATCAAAAGAATATGTTGGGCGGCGTATTGGAGCACGATACCAAAATGGTGGACTTTCGACCCTGGACACGCCCCCTGAAAAAATTTTCTGCGCGATACTGAATACAGAAAAAATGTTTTCTATAAGTGGGACGGCAGATATTTAAGAGCAAAGTCTTTCTTGCCAGAAGATTAATAGGAGTAAATATAGATGCAAATTGACTGAATTTAACTTGCAGATCACGATAATCTATCTCACTCATAATATTAAAAAAAAAATTAGAAAAGTGTGTGCTAAGGGTACGTTTGTCTCATTAAATTGCTTCTTAAATGTGCTTGAAGCAGTGGCGCACACAAGGGGAGGGGGGTCCTGGAGGTCCGGACACACCCACCCCACAGTCCTTGATTTTTTTTTCCAATTGATTATAATTTTAAGTAAAATTTAATTAAGTATTTGTTATTATTGATTCATTTTATTAATTAATCCTAATTATTTATTGAATAATTAGTTTTTTACTGTGTTTTGTTCCCGAAAATCGACAAAATCAAAAGGAGCATGATACAAGAATGATGAACTTTCGACCCCGAACCCCCTCTGAAAATTTTTTGTGTGCGCACCTGGCTTGAAGCTATAGATTATATGAAATTAGCATCTATAAATAAATAAAACAGTGGTAGTTTTATTCAGTTTAACTTATATTTATTAACTATTATGGTACAATTTACAACTTTCCTCAGATGCAAATTTATTTAACAAATGCAATCATTTTAAAAAAGTGAGGCAACCACCGTTTCCACTAAGTAGCTATCGAGCTAAAACAATTGTCCACCCATACATCGAATTTTGTGACTAAATATTTAAGTCAAATTAAAAAGGATATAATAATATTTTTGTACATGTAAAAGGTAAAATCCATTGTTGACAGCGATAAAATGCAAAAAAAAAGGTGCAGCATCAGAGAACTGAGTCAATTTATGTATACAAAAAGAGAAAGAAAGTCATTTCACTTACAGAAGTTCTCAGAAGTAAACAACTCAGACAATGAAACAGATCAATAATAAGAACAAATGAAAAAAAAAGCCAAGAACCAGACAGACGACAGGGTAAAAAAGAACTAATAGACATTCCTCGATGTTTACTCCAATTGCCCGATGTTATACTCATCGAACAAGGTATTTATTATGCAAGAGACTTCTTAATAACAAATTCAAAGCAACAAGAATGTTTTGCAATGAAAAGTATTAATAAAAAGTGTCTACGTTCAATCTTTTTCACGCGATTTGAGCTAATTACAATATTAATGACAGATCCTAAAACCGATCTAGTTGAAACAATGAATTAGGTTTTGAAAATAACAGTTTTGGGGCATTCTGCAATGAGTGAAGAAACGGGCAACATTTATCAATTAAATATCAGTCAGTTGCGTTCACAAAGGTAGGGGTTTGGGAGGATTCAAAAGCCTCCCATAGAACAACAGATTTTTGATTTTTAGCATAAAGGTTACATCTTGATGCTTTCATCTACGATTTTTTTTAAAAATGTATTGTGAGAGCGAACCCCTTGGGTGCCCTTCTCCTAGATTATGAGCGTGAGCTAGAGGTGTAGGATTAAATGAAGAACCAGACGCTGCCATAATCTTAATATCACTTTATTAAGATATTGACTTAAACCAATAAGAGATTAGGTAATAATATGATATGTGAGAGAATCTACGGTGGCGAAACACACAATATATAATACCGAAATAACGTAACCCGGACCACTATCAATAACTAACTCGCCTAAGATAAATTTAAATGTAAACACAGATCCGAATATTAAACTGGTAACTCCTACCTTAATGTCCAACGAAGCAGCAATCTACCGGATCCTAACTGAAGTTGCGGTTCACTGGCGTGGAATTGTATCCACCTTGACTAAAGGCTCTCTGTCACGGGTAACCTCTCTTGATTGTCACTTAAACTTCTCGAAATGCTCTTCTCACTTCCAACACGGACTATCATAACACTCCCCAAATGCCACACCGCTTACTCTAAACTTATGTTATTTAAAAGCTTCCTAATTTGCATCTTTCATTCACGTCTTACTTATAGGGTTGGTTGGAAAAGAATTGCCATTTATTCTGGCCCCAAAGAATCCAAACGGACATGTAAATGAAAAAACGCGTGAGCCCAACACAGTATAACCCCGCACATGAAAGTAGATTATGTAACCACAGATCAAAGTAAAATATATATAAATGTTACCTAAATTTTAGATAAGCGACATACATGAAGATTTCCTTATCCCTTTGTGAACGTTGTTTGCACCATTATGATTCTGTGGGTAATAGATCACCAACGGCGTGAGTGGGCCTGAATGGGCTTTGTATCTAAACTCCCTGGAGGCCCCCTTAACATTTTAATAAGGTTCGTTTGGACATTTTGAGGCCCCTGAAGTTTGGGGTCCAGTATCATCGATACGGCGGTATCTACGCCCCTCTGTAGAATACCCAACTTTATTAAAGAGGGCTACTGGCGACAAACCTAGTAATTCTGGACCATGGTCAAGTGAGGAGGGCTACACTTGATGTTGTAAATTAAATGTAAAATGAACAGATGGCGCTGCAAGTCATCTGAGAGTTATACTTTTTTTAGTTTGTAGAAGCGGTAATGTAAAGTTCCCTCAGCTGTATACATGTCTTCTGTGTCGACTAAGGAAATAAACCAAAATGTGTAAAAGATGGACTAAATTGTTGGAATAACATAAAAATATAATTTATATAATCGTCTTACTGACCAATTGAATTAAGTATTTAGGAAGAAATACAACACTTTAGCTGGCCAACCCCTCTCCGAACTTGCACACCTTGCCAACGGGTGAGAGAGTGAATATTAACGCCGCGCTATTCAGCTACTCGAGGGCTTTTGGCGACTGACCTCGTAATTTTGAACCACGGTCAAGAGACGAGCTGCTCCCCCCTCATAAATTCCACACCAACGGAGGACGTTTGACCTTCCGACAAATTTAACGTGCATCGCCTCCCCTACACGACCATGCCAACAGGACTTTCTCGATATATTTAACGTGCATCGCCCCCTACACGACCATGCCAACAGGAGGACTTTCTCGATATATTTAACGTGTATCGCCCCCTACACGATCATGCCAACAGGAGGACTTTCTCGATATATTTAACGTGTATCGCCCCTACACGATCATGCCAACAGGAGGACTTTCTCGATATATTTAACGTGCATCGCTCCCCTACAAGACCATCCCAACAGGACTTTCTCGATATATTTAACGTACATCAGTCCCTCTACACGGTGGGTTTTCAGTGGCAACAATGACCACTCGGTTAACGCGACCGCCAATCATTCTTATTTTAAATGGAGAAAGTTTTAGAAACACAATGTACCCACATAATTCGTAAACATTTCAGTCTTGACATATAGAAAAAAATTTTAAAGCATTTTTTAATCTCTTATATAAATTTATTGCATTTAAAACTGCAATTATATATTTGAAATTGAGAAAAAACTATTGTGCATATTGCAACCTTTTGCATCTAATTCAAGTTCATTCCCTTCACTGAGGCGTTTGATCCCTAGAGCAATAATATTAGAAAATGGCATATCTTTGGCGAAGAAAACAAAAATCCAAGGATAAAACTCTTCAGCATTATTTATATATCTCTCAACACACTCAATAAAAAAAGAGGCACTCCTCACAAGAATTATTAGCACGTCAAACCTACTCAACAGACACGAGAACACAGTAAACTTCTATCAAGTCAACAGGCGTTAAGCATGGCGTACGTCTTCGCATGCACCCTAAACTCTGCACAGAACCAAAAGATGGAAGGAGAAAAAAAGTACATTAACCCTATTGTGATAACTCCATATTGTTGGCTGAGGTCCACAAAAACCCCGTTTAGAGAGAGGAAAGAATTGACAAAAGAGCGCGACTGAAATGATGAAATGGTAGCACTGTTTTTTTGGCGCCAAAAAGGATTCTTGGCGGTGAAAAAAAATCCTCCTTCTCCCTACAACTGAATCAAATGCACTCAAATATTAAGTCTCGTTCCTTGGCTATATTCCCAAATATCTCCACGACTTTTATTTTTTACATGCATGCTCACAACAAAGGGTGGAAATACGAAGATGTAAAAATAGATAAGTTGGAATATTCCTCCGATAACACAGAGATGTTTCCAGTACTTTACCTTTTTATTTTTTATTTATCAAGTATAAACATGATGAGAAATGTTGTAGATAAGAATGCAAAGGGGAGGGGGGAGGGGGAGCAAGCTGAAAACAAATTTAGCGTGCATACACCCCATCCTTTTCCCACGCAAGATATATCGCTCAAAAAATGCAATTTTATTCCTCGGGGGTCTAGCGCGAATAATCCGGTGGGGGTGGGTAGGGTATATATCGGGAAAAATAACGAGGTATAAAAGCAAGAATCTCCCTTCTTCAACAGCTACTACGCTCCGAGCAGATTCGGAAATAAATTATCGAAAATTGAAGGGCGCCAAAGGAGTAATAGATTGAAATAGATGCAAAAAGGAAGTCGTTTCCACGCCAAATTACGAAGTTAATCTACAAAAGAACATATGAAGTAAATGATAGGACAGGTAGCAGTACACGCGATAGGCACATATTGGTTTTAAAAAGTAATAAATAATAATAAAAAAAGCATTAGGAATCAACAAGATTATTTGGTGTAGGTAGTTAGGACGAAAAGGCTGTTTATGTAAAATACAGTGCTCAGTTTTAGAAAAAATTTTGACACAGAAGCCCGGATCTGTCAGCCTTTGGGGTTTGTCTTTTATTTATATACAGTCAGACCCCAATTTAGCGAATTCTTCTCTTTCCCCGATTAAAATAAAGGCATAAAACCCTATTTTAAATAATAAATCCTGAATTAACGAATTATTTCAGAAGCTGCAAAAAAATTTTTATTAGTTTGTATTGGAAAAAAATTGATTTTTTTTAATGGACATATCCTTTTTATCCGGAAAAGAAAAAGGCATTTTTTTTATGCAGCTAATTTAACGGGCAAGTGTGAAAGCCATTATTAGACTTAACAGGTGCAGATGATTCATGAGTGTAATCTTTCGTGTGAGTCTGGAGTAAGACAGGAAATTCCTTTCTTATCTCATCCCAATTCACAACGTAGGGGATATTTTAAGATTTAACGATTGTAATACATATAAAGACGAACTGTCTATAAGTGTATTTCCAGCTGAGGAAACTGAGAGGCATAGAGAGGACAGACATACAAAGAGATTTAACTTGATATCATAACTTTGTAGACTGCCACTTGAATTGCTCCGCGTGCCACGTGTGGCATGCGTGCCATAGGTTGCCGACCCCTGGTTTAGAGCTTTACATTAAATCCCATAGTGAAACCTCAAACAAAAAGGAGAACTACTAGCTAAAAACAAAACAAAAGAAAACTATACAAACTATAAAAAACTGTACTACACAAAAAGCCCCTAACATTGGCTAACAAGATCAGTGACATGATTTAGGACTCCCTAGAGACAGGTTACATTATGCCTAAATCCTCTTGGGACAGAATCTAAAAACTAACAGAATTCAGAAATCTTATGGGTCAGTAACTCGAGATATCGTAAAAGTGCTCCTTTTGTAGGGGAGACAATTATATAAGGATGCATAACAAAATAATGTAAGAGCTAACAGATCCAAGAGCACTCAGATAAAATTTGGTATAAAACTTCACAAACTTACAATAAAGAGATACAGAAAAAATAATAATAATGAGTATTTGAGTCTCGACTGATTTAATGTGCGTGGTGGTACTTGCAGGGCTTTGAACAGGAACTAAACCGAAAAAATGAATATCAGTTTATACTTAGGGTAGATATATCTTCCGTCATTTTGTTACTGTGACCAACTTACCAATAATTTCTAATTTAACGTCAACCATATAATTTTCATCATTACATATACATTGCTTCTCGATTTCCCGTTTTGATGTCCACGAGTACTTTTTGGTTTCAGTGTTTCGCATGAAACTACTTGTAGAAGGCAGATTTAATTCAGTTGTATGAAAAGTATATAGATGAGTTTTTTTTTTAAAGAAAATATTAGTCTGAGTTATATTTTTCGCATCTCAGCATGTGATCATTCACGGACTGTGATGATAGTGCAGATAGATAAACCAGAATCAAGAACTTATTTGTCAAATGGGATTTTGATAATTGATAACAATGCCAACGCTCATAGCTGATTGATTGTTAACCGGATTAATTGTTAACCGGACATTCTGGTTAATTGTATCAATGCACATAGTGCACAGTGTTTTTCTAACTTTCTATATTTGCGACTCAATATTCAATCATAATTTTCATCGCCTCCTCCCCTCGCCATACAATAATAATCCATTGAATTCACTATACTTATTCTATACTTTGACACTAAAGCTTCAAAATGACTTTAACTTCTTAAGTGCACCCGGTGAATATTAGGTTCCAAAGCGTTAATTGCCCCGGACGTATATATATATACGTGTTTCCGAAGTACGATTTTTTCTATGCCCTGCTATCCATAAAATTATTCCCGAAGGCTTTGGAATTCAATAAAATAACATTGACAGTGTTTATGCGAAGGATTTACTTATTTCAGAAGATATTCTTATTCATTCCTTTTCACCCCGCCCACCCCCAATACATCACATTCGCACGCATGCGTGGATAACGGAGGCAATGAGGAGCGAACCGCGTAACTTTGTGTGTGTGAATTGGCTGTTAAGGGATTAATTGTAAACCGAACAAATTATCAAGATAAGTGTTAATTTTTGCATTTAATTTTGTACAGGACAATCTCACGGGGGGTCAATAATAATTATTACATTTGCTCTTAACTTAGTATTGTTAAGTTAATTATAAAATACATTGAGAGCAGTACCGATATATTTATAAGTGTATTAAATCAGTGTATTTTTTATTGTGTCAGAATGTATTTTGTTCGATTACTTTCAATAAATTAATATATTTTTTTAAATAATCTTTTGTTTTCGACTTTTTAATATGCTTGCCCCTCACAGTTTGCGAAGCGCTGACATAGTGTATCAATTTAGAAAAGAACAAAATCTTCTAAATTTCGATAAAATTATATTTTTTGTACATGGTAGAATTATATTTTTAGCTCAAATAAGAAAATATACATGAAATAAAATTATTCATTCGGAACAGAACCGAAAGCTTTTATTTTTGGCGGAACGAAAACCGGAACTGAACAGATATATATATTTTTAGTTGAACCGGAAAGAAAATCGGAGCAAAAGAAAAATTACGGTTCGAAGCCCTGGGCACTGACTCAACAACAACAGACACAAACTCGAAACCATAACCACTTCCTGATCACGGCCACTGAAGAAATCCAAAACTTCCACAATAACAAATGAATGCGTTTAATGCATATTACATCACGTTATGAATTTCTCCTATATCTAAATGATCAAAAAAGAGATCTGGCATAAATACAAAAATCAAAACACTCTTTTAAAAAAATCAGGTCCCAAGACCAAGCGGAAGGCGAAATTGAAAATTTTCTTGACAGTTCAATATCAAAAATTTTAATTATATATCTGCCTATCTCGAAAAGACACCAGCTGAAAAGCGTAAACGAAGCAGTGACGTTTGAAGTACTTTTCAGGGTGGTACAGTTTCAAAGTATATGACAAGTGCTAAGCTCCAGAGAGCAAAATTCATCTTTGTTCATTCAAGATAATTTCGTTTCAACGTGGCTTATTTCAGCCTCGTCCCCCATCTTCCCCCCCCCTCAATTCCAACCATTGGTTCACTCTTTCCCTATATATATATATATATCTTGTTCAGATTTTCAATCGTTAATACAATACTTTCCATTTATCCAATCAATTTCAAATAAATTTTTTAAACTTGTAGTGGATGACACTTCATGTTAATGCAATTTTTTTCCAATATTCATTCATTCATTAAATTTTATTTTTTAAATTTTAAATTAATTCTGCACTATTTCTGTCGTAGTTACAATTAGTTGCAACAGATGGCACCAGTACATTTTTCTAACGAAATAGGAATTGACATTTAAAAAAATTATAATTAAAAATTAGTAATTATAAAATACTAATCATAAAATTTTAATAATTAAAATTTACTTTTAGTCTATCTTTGTTTAGCACCTAAAAAAACAACAAAACAGTGTGAAAAAAAAAGAATCCAAACTAAATTTCTTCCTTTTGAATTTAAAAAAGCTCAATATGAAATGGTTGTAAAAAGTATATCATCTAGTCACACAACAATCCGTATTTCAATTTCATAAGGAGTGGTTTAATAAGTACTTAATAATAAGCCATTTCATAAATATGTAATATTTCATTTGAATAAATACAATTTAAAAGCGTTTATATATTTTCAGTACACACTGTCTCAAAAGAAAACAACAAACAGAAAAATGGTAGAAAAAAAATGTGTTGAATCACAATGAAATTTTCACAGGTTGTAGAATAGAAGAGGCAATGTCGCACAAAACAAAAGAGGTAAACAACAATCAATTTTCAAATAACCTAATAAATAATAATGTCCCAAGCAAGAGCTAAAATGTTTAGCTGCAAACATTCACTGTTTAGTTTTTAGAAGTTATATAAAAAATTTGGTTTGCCTAACTATTATTCTCACTTATTTTTATAAAATGACCACCTAATTTTTAGAAACATGAATACCATCCTGTCCAACAATTGCAGCAAACATTCGGGAGAATATTTTTTAAATTCGTGTATGTTTTGTTTAGGTCTTTAATAACAACTACGCAAAACATACAAGGTGTCCAAAAAGTATGGCTACGCATACAAAAATTAATTAAACATAAACCAAGATTTTCACTTTCGGTTTTTAACGTTCATTAAAGTTTTTGTTTCATATAATACAAACTAGCAATGTTCTTCTTTTTCAACATCCTCGCTTCAAAATGGCGTCACCGAAAAGAACAAGCGCTAGTTGTAGCATGGTTTATCGAATTTTAATCTGCAACACATGTGCAGCGTAAATGAGGCACCACAACACTGGAGTTAAGAAGAGAGAGAAAAGTTCCCCGGGCAATGGATGGAAAGAAAAAGTCCAATAGCGTTGCCACCAGTGACGTACCGTACACCCCCACATTACGGGAAGGGCAGGGTTTAAAGGGGGCCAAAGCTTGACTACCTCCAAGTACCTATCCTTTATAAAATCCAACTTGGGGGCCCAAACCTGACTTTGCAGGGGGCAAATGTTCTCCGCTACGTCACTGGTTGCCACCTAGATCTCTAGACATAACTCCTTGAAGGGACAAGTAAGTGAGCGAATATTAACGTCGCACTGTTCAGCTACTCGAGGGCTTTTGGCGACAGGCCTCGTAATTTTAAACCACGGTCAAGTGATGAAGACGATACCTCAGCTGGCACCCCCTCTCCTAACTATCACACCAGACCAACTGGAGAATAAGTTGAGCTCTCGATAAATCTAACGTGTAACTCATGACACACCGACCACGAGTGCCTTACATTGACCACTAGGCTAACGCAACCACACGTAGGAACAAGTGAAAAACATTGCTTACCAGTCTTCAATTAGTGACAATGATGAAATGAAAAGTCGAAATATGGTGGTCATTCAGGTTGTTGACATTGCAATGCTTCACGGAACGTGGCTAGAAATTTCCTATAGACTCCATACAGTGGCGCACACAAGGGGGGTCCTGTGGGTCCGGACCCCCCTCCAAAGCTCATGATTTTTTTCCGATTGATTATAATTCTAAGTATGTATATAGTACGTACGAGTAAAACTTAATTAAGTATTTTTATTAATGATTAATTTTATTAATATTAATATGCAAATTTTTTAATTCAATAATTAGTTTTTTACAGTGTTTTGTTCCCGAAAATCGACAAAATCTAAAGGAGTTAGATATAAGAATGGTGAACTTTCGACCCCCCTTGAAAAATTCCTGTGTGCACTACTGACTCGATGTATTGTGCGCATCTAAAGGTGCGCAATTGAAATCAAGTAAAAAAGGATTGCAAAAAAGCTTTAATTTTTTCTTTGTAGAACAAAAAAATACATAAGTGAATATCCTTAATTGATTGGTGTGTCTGTGCGCGCCTGATTAATATTTGAAAATGTTATACTTTTCGGACACGCGGTATTTTAAATATCTTTTTGTCATCTAAGGCAGTGCTCCGCAACCTTTTTATCACCGCGGACCGGTCAACGTTTGTTAATCTTACCGCGGCCCGCTGAGGGATGTTGATTGCTTATATTTTAGACTGTTTCATTCAATAATTTTAATTTTATTGTATTTAATCGTGACTTCTGAATAAAATATAGCTACACTATAAAAAAGAATATAAATTGATTTAACAAGGAATATTAAGTGATTTTCATAAAAAGTAGCCCAAACCTAAGAAAAATATACCACAGTAAATAAAAGAGAAATAATTTAATGTTTCTTGTGCGGACCGGTAGTATTTGATCCATGGACCGGTACCAGTCCGCGAACCGGGGGTTGCGGAACACTGATTTAAGGTGTCCGACTACTCGTGACAACTTTTTTTTTTTAAAAAAAAGGGAGATATGGAGATTTTTTTGTTGTTTTTAGATTTATTTAGTACATTTTAAGCAAAAAAGGCCAAAATTAAAAAGAGAAAAATAAATTATTATTACTAAAATTTCTCAATTTTTCTATTTCGATTAATTACTTTTGCTATTCTTTTTTTAAATGACTTTCAGGATAAGAGATAATTTAATTTTTACACAAACTAGAGCACTTTATCTTAGTAAATATATGAAATTGCTTAAAAAAAAAGTCATTATATTCACTTAATGGACTGTAAATTTTGAAATAAAACAGTGATTGATAAATCTGAAGATCAAAACACTTCTACTGTTATACAGAACATACACAAAAATTTTCAGCAAATTATTTTAAGACCTTTTGAGCAATCGCTGCCCTCGTTTGAGCTTTTCGAAAAAGAAAAAAACGTTTCGAATAAAAAGCATTTTAATGTTTGACATCTTATTTAAAGTTATGGCATCCGGTTTTACTAAAACACTTGGTATTTTTATAAAGCTAATAAGATGGCCTATAAAATAAAATCATAAAGAAAACTTATCAATTTTTTTAAAAAAATCACGATTTTAGGGTAGTGGGATACCTTAAGTTATCCATTCAAAGTCAAATAACTACCAAAAAATACTTATATATCAATCCTTTTTTTTTAAATTATTATACAATGGATTCACATGAATAATAAGACAAAAAACAGTTACGAAATATCAGTCGAGGAAACAGACCCCTAAGAAAACCTAAACATTCAGATGTAGAATTTAAACTCTTAAATTCTACATAAAAAAAATACAGACAAAAAAAATGGTATGGGAGAAACAGTTTCACACACTCACCCTCCCAAGTTGATTTGTAGCCCAACTCTTTCCTTTTCATCATATGTCTTCGAACACTCTTATATAGCTCAAGGCATATGTTATCCTACTTTCTATATATTAACTTCAACTTCCACTTCCAATTCTCTCAAGGGAAATCATGATTTTTACTAGTTTTTTAAAGGTGTATCAAAAGAAAAGAAAAAAAAAAAAAAAGAATTGGAAAGAGTAACAATTTTTCTTTCACGCAGACGATTTATTTCATGAAGCGAAAAAGAAATAGAATCGTTTTTATTCCTTAGAAAAAGAGTTTTTTTTTTTAAAGTTATTGATAAACAGGAAGTTAAAAGTTGAAATTTCCAGTTTTGTGTTTGCTTTATTACTCTTTTAAAAGTAAAATGTGCAATAGGATAAAATTTAAAAGAAGAAGATAAATACAGATATGCAATTCAAAGAAAATTTATACGTAAAAAGATAGAATACACACATTAACACTATTTTTATATAATCTAATATTATCACGAATATTGATTGGAAAATTAATTCATAACTGAAACCATGAGAAAAAAAGAAATGCAAAAGTAACTGAAATCGTAAGAAGTACACTCATCTTCGTTTCCGATACATTTCCATTAATTTGAGTGCTCCTGTTTTCATTTAAAATAAAATATCCTTTGAAGATAAGACTTAAATACATAAAAAAGAAATTATAAAATAATTATTTTATTTGCGAAAAAAAAAAGGACAGATTTCTACAATTTAAGTTTTATTCTTAAAATTTATACTAAAAAAGGCAAAATGTTTTGGAAAATGAAAATGAAATGCATATTGGCACGTCTCCAAATTAAACCTTTTAACAGATGATATTCTACATCTCTATATATATTAAAAATTCTCTAATTATATTTTAAAAATTTCATTATTTATCGAATCTTTAATTTTAAATGATTTAATTTTTAAATGATAAAATTCTTTCTGAACTCTGAGCTCGCATTGTTGGATGAAAGAAGTTTCGGATGATTTTGCAAAGCGTGAAGATAAATTGAAAACAAAACTAAAGACAGAAAAGCACATTTAAATAAAGCAAAAGGCTGAAAATTCTATTTCATAAGCGATAATTAGAATAATAACCACAAGTACTGAAGGAGTGAGTGAGTGAATATTAACGTCGCACTGTTCAGCTACACGGGGGGCTTCAGGCGACGGACCTCGTAATTTTGAACCATGATCAAGTGACAAGGACGACACCCGAGTTGGCGACCCCTTTCCAAACTACTACACATACCAACGGGAGGACGTTTGAGCTCTCAACAGATTTAACGTGCATCGCTTCCCTACACGGCGGGTCTTTAGTGGTTCTAGGCTCGAACTCGTAAAAAGCCAGCAACGATCCGATACCTTGACCACAAGGCTTCCGCGGCAACCACACGTACTGAAACGATTTACATAATTCTTGCTGATCAAAAAAGATTCTCAATTATTAAGAACAAATAGATTTTGATCAATATATTTACAAAATTGAAATAGAGTCTAAGAGAGTTTATTTCGTCAACCATGAAATGTGCATTAGTCATAAGAATAATCAACAAATAGTAATATAACGGATCCAACAACGCTCCCTGGTGGGTTCGGAGAGAGATGAACAGTCTAAGTCTTACCATCAGGCTAGCAGAAGATAGGCTGTTTAAATATAGTCAAGTAATGTGAAACATTTCTTTTCGTCCTTTATTTCTGTAATGTTGTGACAGGTCTATTCGCTTATGAGATAAAATTGATTGCTAGTGATCAGGTATTATAACATTTTACAGAGTATTTCTGGAGGAAAGATTTAAAGTGACGATTGATCACTATAGTTGAATTAGTATTAAATTAAGTGGGATAGCATAGTATCCTGTAATAAGGGGATTGATATTGATAGTCTCCTCGTAATTCGTATACCTTGTTACTAATCCACATTTTGTTCATATTGAGGACATCTCTTCTAGTTGAAATTAATTGAATCATTGTTGTTATTTTGTGAGATCAATAAATAAGATTGTTTCTGATTATGTGGCTAGTGTTTCTTCCCTTCCTCCCACATCTCTAAGCGGGCAGGACAAAGGAACGAATCCCTCACAATGTGATGTCTGTACAAAAATATTTATTTTACAAATGCCACACACTATAATAACACCTATGCCATTAGTGCAAGTGTTCTCCAATATTTTTCGACAGTAGATTAAAGACTTTAGTGCAGGGCATACGTCCAAATATTCAGTGGTCAAAGACAGTCCAAAGTCACACAAGTCCGGTGAGACGGCGATACCAATTCTGTATAGATGGGATATCAGACAAAAAACTAAAATGAACAACAGCAGCTTTTCTAGGAACCTCAAAAACCCAGGACGAGTCGTCCAAGATAGCTCGGTTCTTGTCCTTCGGCATCTCCAGAGCTTCCCTTTTAAAATTATACTTAAAGGCCATATTGGTAAAAAGCCTTAAGAAATTAGAGATTGAAATTCTCGTTGGTCTTTGGATCACAAGAACTCCTTTCTTAGCAAGAAAGTTAGCATGCTCATTCCCAACGATGTCACAATAAGCCGGTATCAACTGAAAAGAAATTTTATGAGGAAAATCTTTTAGGAACGATAAATATTAATGTATACTTGTTAGCCGTTTCATCACTCTTACAGTAAGGTATCTCCTACAGAGTTCTTTTTATTCAATGATTTTCAAAATTAATTTTTCCTTCAATCTCTTTTATATACATAAGCAGCCTTTTTAAATAAAAAAAGTTCCAGTCTATTAGCCACCACGGCGGCGGAAATTACAGAAAAATAATGATACAAACCTATTTCAAACTACCGGTTCTAATTTTAATCCACCCCCTTACAATTGAAAATATTCAATTCACCATAAGGAGTAAAATTTTAATTTGTATTCCAAAATGCTACTTTATGCTCTTTTCCTACTAAATCCTTTTTCCCGGATATTAAAATCCTTCCTTTATTAAATTAACTTCAAAACAGTTCAGCTTTCGAAGCTACGATAAATTTTTAATTAGTATGCTTTTCCTTTATTAACGTTAAATTAAAAGAGTTACAGATTTCCCAATATATAGTTTCATTTTTTGCTTTTATTATCATTTAAGTGATTGAGAAGTATCGCAATTTATCACCGAAAAAACATGATTGAATAAATTTCAATTACTTGCACGGAAAATAAATGGATTTTAAGTTTTAATTAAAGTATAATTATAATATTGAATAAAAACACAGCGACATTGTGTTTGTACTGTGCTCCCAAGAAAATATATTTCGACACGATTTCTACATTCACACCGCCCGTATAAAAGTTTTGAACGTTACATTTAAATTTTATTAAAATACAAAGTATTTCGAAAAAGTTGACTCTCAGCCTCAATCATTAAGAAACATATCAAAGAATAATCAAAAACGTAACTACATTTTAAAACATCAATTAAATTAACACTAACCCATTAATTAGTCTCAAAAATTTCAGTTAAATTGCAATTAATTTGAGAACATCACTAAATTCTTAAACATATAACAGGGGTGAGCCATTGTTTAGGTTCGAGGACCAACCACTTTGCGCGCGGAAGCAGAGGATACAGGAGAGTCGTACTTTTTTTAAATAATTACATTCATTAGTTAGCCTTGCGTCTCTGAAGTAAGGTATAAACTGTACTATAAAAATCAATAAACATAAGTTAAACAAAATAGTGAGTTTATTTATTGTACTAATTTCATATTATCTATAATAGCAGGGGTTCTTAGCCTTATTCCCCCTTTGAGCACATATGACAAACAGCACATTACTGGCGGGCACAGTTCAAATAAAAGTATAACGACTCTAAACATTCCTTTATTTAATTGCAATCATAAGCATCATTAAACAATGTATTAGGTGTACAACTTTGCTTCCGCCGTTTTTTTTCCGAAATTCGAGGCTTTATTGTAAAAAACTGATTATACATTTTTGATTCAATAATTGCGCTCGATTGATTGTTTCAGTCGGTTTTAACAACTCATAATACACTACGCCGAGCTGGTCCCACCAAATGCCATGCTGGTCTTCGACATCAAAATCATCGTTCTTGAAGCGTTGAAACAACTCTCGGCACGTTCTTTCACTAATAGCGGTCTCACCATAGGTATTGGAGAGCATTCGATGAGCCTCAGCCGCAGATTTCTTCATATTAAAGCAGAAAAATAAAACCTCCCGCAAATGACGAGAATTTGGCTCGTAAGCTGACATGTTTAACCGAGAATAACTTTATGATGCAGACACAAATCGACTAATATTTCGATGGCGTTATGTTTACAAATACCTAAGCTTATTGTATGACATCTACGATCTATTTATTTCGACTACCACTTAACCGCTACAGCCATCTATTGCAAAACGGCGGAGGCAAAGTTGTACACCTAATACTACACTAAAAAGGTAATAAAAAAAATTCAAAGTAGTTGCATTTAATGCGATTTTTGGCATTTCATATTGTCCACTAATTTTTCAAAGTCTTATAATACCTTCGAGATTGCCCCCGTTAAGTCGAGCACTAATTGTTGATTTAATTGTGCTCACTGTTGAAAACATTGATTCACATAAATATACAGAACCGAAACAGGATTTAAACCCAAATTAAAAATTAAACAGTTTTAAAAGTTAAATCGAAGAGAAAATTCTTAATATGCAACAGATTCAACGGGAGCGTTTTCAACGACAATATAACAACGATGAGATAAAATAGTGCTGCCAGTACAATAATTTTATGGCTTATATTTTATTTCTAAGAGTATGATGAATCTCGTGTCCATGCAAAAAATAGTGGCCGGCAGCGGGTTGACGACGGTTCACATTGATGAAGAATATAGCGGACAGGGTTACGGGTGCACACACACAAAAGGGCACGGGATTAAGAATCCCCGATCTATAGCTACAAGCACATTCAATTTTAGAATCAGTTTAATGAAACAAATTTACCTCCTATCACACTTTCTACAATATTTTTGAAATCAGGAGTTGGCTAGCTCATTGAAATTCTCATTGCAGCCTGCAATTTAATGTTCAGGCAATTTGAAATTATTTACTATTGTTCATTTTCTTTCAAGAAAAACTTAGTTCAAATATATATGTCGACTCAAATATAGAGAGCATTTTTTTGTCTATTTATCTTTCTGACTGTCTTGGGGAGCCACTATTTGCCATCTCTCACATACAAGAACCTATTAATTTATTTTACAATTAATTTCCATCAGATAAACAAACAATAAGACTTTGAATTAACGCTATAATCACAAATACATCTTAAACTCTTTACAATTTTTATCAATCAATAGCCATCCAAAAAGATGCAGGTTTTTTAAAAATGAAAATCCGTAATTACACAGGCTCCTTTCGTACTTTATCGTGGTTACAAAAAGAAGATGGCATACTACCTTGCTTTTACATTTCTGTCGATAATATAAGTTACATAATTCTATTGATACTTAGTCTATTTTTTTTTTGACAAGTACATGAAAAGTTAGAGGTGGAAATATTCTATCTCAAAATCATAAGCGATAACTAAGTATTTTTTTTAAAAACCCTACATAAAAGAAAATGGCAAACCTTTATCTCGATATATTAATGTTTTAGGAGCAAATTATTACAATGAATTAATTTTTTTTAATTAAACCATGTCTATTATTATTATTAAACGAATCGGATTTTTAAAAAAAAAAACCCATTGAGAAATGTGCGAGGATTCAAACACCGTAGTTAAAATCGATATTATTTAACTAGGTACAACCTTGTAAAAATTAGCAATTCCTATAAAATTATCACCTTTTTCCTCTTTAAATGTTTTTGGAACACAAGCTTGCAAACCGCTAAAAAAGTTTTTGTCTAAGCGGAACACATGCACATATTAAGTAACAAATAGTACAAAAATGCATAATTTCTAAATAAATAACCATCGAGAATTACTATAAACTTTTCAAACAATCAAATTATGAAAAATAAAACTCGAACAATCTCGCAAATGCAACTTCGTTCGACTGATCGACTAGGCTTAGCTAATTTCAACAAAATCCAATGATATGCATCTATTAATCTTGAACCGATGTTTAAATAACAGACTTCTGCAATCGATTGGAATACAGTTCGCTGAAAAAGCAAAAAAAAGAACGTAAACGAAATGAAATCCGAGCTCGGCAATAGAAAAATCGAAAGCATAGATCTGGAACAGCGAATCTGGCAACGGGTATTTGATGTTGGAAGAGAATCCAAGCTGTGCGAAGCGGAATTGTTCTCCTGCAGTTAAGACTTCAGATGGAAATGCATAGTTATCAAATTACGTGGCACTGTTGTAACCCAATCCGAATAGCAGCTTGAGCGGCACGGAAAACTGAGGAGAATAAATTGGATAATTATTTATTTATTTCCTCCATTCGATGTTTTGATTTCTTTTGGGGTTTAATGGAAAACTCTTGCAGAGATTGAAAATACGATTTTGTTTGTGTTAGCAAGGTACTGCAGTTAAAAAATAAGTATTATTTTAAGAGTTATTCGAGTATCTGTGGAATGGATTTTTATTTAAAGCTAAGAAAAAAGGGATTCATTTGGTCGAAAAAAAGTAAGGTTTAAAGCTTAACAAACGTAAAATAGTATCTGAAATAAATAAATGAAATGAAATATGAGAAAAGCTGGATAGTACACACATGATCAAAATATATTGTTTATACTCCCAAGAAAATATTTCGACACAATTTTTATTTTTACACCGCGAGCCTTCAAAAAGTATATATATATACTTAGGGACATATTTATTTATTATCACTGGAACTGGAAATAAGTTTGTTATTCCTTCGAAAGGAATCGAGCTAAAAATACCTCATGGTCAAATTTGTCTTTGAATTCCTTTCACTTAACTTCAAATAGTAAAATTTAGAAAAGAATTTTGATCAGAAATTTTTCTAAGCAGTTTCTATCTAAAAACCAACTTCATACTTTATTACAAAGTAAACAAACAAATATTTACTTTTTTCGTACAAACTCACATATCCAAAACACAAATCAAACTATCAAAGACTTTTGTAGTTGAATTTTATATTCATCATGAACTTTACAATGAATCTATCTATGAATATACATATTATATTGGAGAAAAGCAACTCATTCATTCATCACGAGATCACAGGAATTATTAGACCTAACATTGAAATTTGGCAGGAATACTCCTTTTAATAAGCAGAGATCCGCTAAGAACGAGTTTTTCAAAAACCGACTCACAAGGTGCGATTGCGGGTGCGTTATAGACACATATTGCAGTTTTCGAACCTACAGATTTGAAATTTGGGAGGAATGTTCCATTTAATGTGTAGAGATCCACTAAGTATGAGTAGAGATCTTCGAAAATTGACTCCTAATGGGGTCTTGCGGAGGTTTACAGGGGGTACTATAAATAAAAGAGAATTCGGTTTTCAAACATTTAGACTTTGAATTTAGCAAGCATGTTTCTAGTAATGAGCAGATATCCGCTAAAAATGGTGTTTGAAAAAATTGATTAAAAAGGGGGGGGGTAAAGGGACGTTAATGATAAATATACTTTCCTTTTAGAAATTCAGGTCCTATCTTTTTTAAATCAAAAGGTGAGTATTACTTCACGTTACGACTTGAATAGAAATAACCTAGAAAGAATGAATAGTCTTATTATGTCATGAAATACCTACCTGAATACTATACAACGCTTATATATATGATACATCACCAATGGACTAAATTCATGTGATGTCATGGTCACATGATAATAATAGATAGCCACGTGCTTCGAGCCAATCAGTTCAAAAATCCATATGACGTCATAATCACACGATAAAAGCAACCATGTGCTTCCAGCTGATCAGTTCATATGCTTCGTTGTTGCCAATTTTTGCTCTTTGTAGAAACTTTCTTACAAATAGAACAATTAATTTAATGCCTGTTTCAGTGGAGAACACGGTTTGTCTTTACCATGTGATTGCCATGAATTGAATTATCATTTGAGCCCATTATTGAAGAAATTCCTCATTAGAAAATTTCTAGATGAAAACCTTTTCGTAAACACAATTTGATTCAATCGTTAGATATTATTCAACTTATTTTGAAGCAAAATATATTTTCCATTGACATTGAAAAATAACCCCAATGAGAATTTTAAGAAGCAGTGGTCCATTCTGAATAGTTATTACATCGATTTCCAAAATCCCCCCCTCTCCAAAGTCATGATCATGAAATACATATTAAAACAATGAAACAATTTTCCTTATACTTTCAATTTATAAATTTAAACAATGCATCACATATCCACGGTTATAATAAAGGAAAATAGTACATTCTCGAACATCAAACAATCACAGAATATCCGCATTAAAGCAAATGTAAACACAAAAATATAACCTTGCTTTCAGGGCAAATATTATAGATCCGTCTGGGTATTGACATATGCTGAGTAACTAAGTGAATCTTTATCGAATATCATTAAAAGGACGTAAAAGATATTCCTATCTTCCCGGTAACAACAGCATTGTACAAATTAATACAACGAACAGATAAAACAACATGCTTAAAACTCCTTGAATATCGAAAAATGATGCATTTCATATTGTGCGAATCATTTATTTAGAGAAAATTATCATAAATATTATTGTATCGGCATTTTGCATCGCTGTAAGATTGTGACGGGCTCACGCGTCTTTTCATTAACATGACCTTTGGATTCTTTGGGGTCAGAATTAATGGCAACTCTTTTCCAACCAAATCCAAAAAGTGAAGCGTGAAGGAAAGATGCAAATTAGGAAGCTTTTAAATATCAGAAGTAAGAGTAAGAGGTATGGCAATTTGAGGAATGTAAAGATAATCCGTGGTTCAAGCGTGAAGAGGTTTTGGAAAACGTTCAGTGACAGCAAACAGAAATTATACGTGATAGAGAGCCCTTAAGTCAAGGTGCATACCATTGCACTCCAGTAAATACGCAACTTCATCTAGTATTATTGTGATCGCTACTTCAGACTACATTGAAGGTGAGAGTGACTAATTAATATTCGGATCTGTGATAGTCTAGGAAAAGAGCATAGGCGAGTTAGTATTGATAGTGGTCCGCAGTGACGCCCGCAAGGGGGTGTGTTAGGGGTCCGGATCCTCCCCCAAAGCTCTAGATTTTAAACCCGATTGATTATAAATTTAAGTATATAATACGTAAAATCTAATAAAAAATTTGTTTTTAATGATTAATTTTATTAATTAATACTAATTATTTATTCAATAATTAGTTTTTTACTGTTTTTTTTGTTCCCAAAAATCGACAAAATCAAAAGGAGCATGATACAAGAATGGTGGACTTTCAACCCTGGACCCCCCCTGGAAAACTTCTGTGTGCGCTACTGGTGCTTTCGGTATTATATATATATATATATATTGTGTGTGTTTAGCCACCGCAGATTCTCTCACATATATTATTATTATCTAATTTGTTAGACGTTTAAGTTAAAGATCTTAATAAAATCATATTAATATCATGTCTGCTTCTAGTTCTTACGTTATTCCTACACCTCTAGCTCACGCTGATAATCAAGGAGAAGGGCACCCGAGGGGGCGCCCTTACAAGATGACGTTGACTTTATCATTTGACTATATATGCTTAGTTAGTAGCAGTGGCGTCAGGGGGCACTAATGTTCACCGTTACGCCACTGTGGTTAGTAGTATGCTTCTGGATGAATACTTAGTACTTCGTGGTTATATGGGAGTGGGAGAAGATTATTTATAAGAACCTACCTTCGCAGAAAAGATGTTCTATGCTATTGGTGTCCAACCCGCGACCTGCCTTAAATAATTTTGCGGCCCGCAAGATTCTTTACAACTTTACAAAATTCGACTGGTTTGTACAATATGTTTTTGTTTAAAGAGGGTTTTTTTTTTTGTAAAAATAAAATCCCATAACTCTCATTATTTTATCTCACGATGCTTCTGTTACTGCGAATCTCTTTTTTTTTTCTAAATTGAAATTTATCAAACATAAATCGTGCTCAAACTTAACGCACGAAAATATGGATAATCAATTACGATACGGAAATACACATGCATTGAGATCGACTTCCAAAAACTAAGTGAAAGAGTTGAGAAAGAGTAAATAAATTAAACATTATTTGATCATTGCATTATTATTATTATACTATCTATGTTTGTATACATGAAAAATAATGAAAACAATAATAATACATCAGTCTGTTTTAAATTTTCACTCCAACAAAAGTTTGTAATGGATCCAAATTTAATATAAAGATATATTTTTATATGCAACCCGCGGGATTATGAAGTTCTTCCGAAATGGCCCGTGAAGTCATTCGGGATGGCCACCCCTGTGCTATGGTATAGAGATTAAAAGAAAAATAAATTTCAAAAATAATTTCGACATTGAATACAGCCATACAAAAAGTTGAATTTACGAAAAGTGGAAAAATATTAATTTTAGTTAGATGATTTTAAGACTCAATAAAATTGTTTTTCCACAATATAAATAACCAAAAACGATGATGGTTGATAAATGGGCACTGAGTAGAGAATAGTACAATGTACATTGTGACGTTTCATGCCCCTTACCCTCTCTCCCCGCACCGTCGAATCAATTCAATTCGAGCTTTTTTCCATCTTCCGCTTTATCGTGCACTGCATTTCAACAGTAGGTTTTTTAAAAAATTCATTGCTATGTATTTGATGTGTGCTTCCTTCTTGTTGTGTAATGTTGCGTTAACGTTAAAAATGTCCCGTTTTCCTTTAATAATGGGCAGGGATGGCGAACCAATAGCACATGACATAATATTTTGGGCACGCCACCTATCAAAATGATTTGCAATTTAGTTCAAATAACAAAGTTCATAATGAAGTACATACAGTGGGTGATCGGTTAACGAACATAATCCGTTCCAAGACTATGTTCGCTATCCGAATTGTTCGTTAACCGATCATCGATTCACCATAGATCTCTATGTGAAATCGATTAATTCGTTCTGGAGACCCTAAAAATTAAATTTTAAAAAATGTATAATTTCTTAGTAAGTTTTTAAATAAAATAATACATACATATAGTCTTGCATGTGAATCAGTTCTTTTCATTTTTTGCTTATGGGGCGTTGAAGAACATGTCCAATGTCGATTGCTTTGCTCTCTTTTCCAGGATTTTCCGGAAGTAATTAACAGCATTGTCGTTGTAAAGATCCCCAACCCTACTGACATCAACTTGGTTTGGGTGTCATTCTAAAACCATTGCTCTGACAGCCTCCCACTTTTTCAAAAGATCTTTAATGGCAGATGTCGGCATTGGTCTTCTTTCGTCTTCCTCTTGTTCAGAAGGAGACACATTTCGTTGTGTTTCTTGGTGTTCTTCATTCAAAATTTCTTGGAGTTCTTCTATCGTCAGTTCATCTTTATGTCCCTTTATGAGCTCTTCTATGTCATCCTCGTTCACCTCCAATTCCAGATCTCTAGCAGTTGTCAAAATTTCATCCATAATTTAAGGGGTGTATCCCTGATCACCTCCGAATATGTGTTCGTTGTCCAAACACAAAAAAATCTTTCTTTAAAGTGTTCGTTATCCGAATATGTGTTCGTTATTCGAACACAAAAATCTTTCGTGAAAGTGTTCGTTAACCGATCACCCACTGTATTACGATCAAGCGCGAGTGATTGGTCGCGGTGTGGCAGAAAGCATACTCGTTTATTGTCTTGCCTTAGTTAGGTCGTGGGCTGCAATAGCTAATCTTGCGAAGTTCGTCTACGCATAACATAGTCAATTTCATTCACACTGCTGTATTTTAAAGTTTATTTGTGTTATATTTACAATTTCTAACTGTTATTTAACATGGATAGTTCAGCAAAAAGACAATAAGTGTAAAATAGTTAATGAAACACAGAATTTCAAAATTGGTGGATCGATAAATATGGCATGGATTAGTAAAGACGACAAAACGATGTGTGTTTAATCTTCTGAAAATGTTTCATGTAGAACATCTTCTGTAAAACGGATTCCAGACACATTTAACTGTTAGAAGAAGCTGGCTCGTGGTATTTTAACCATATTTTCATTTGGTTCTGCCTTCCGAGTCATTATTTTTAGTGATGAATATAACATTTAAAGACTCGCTTAGAAACCGTTTGGCAGATGATTCCAATTCAGCATGCATCCTGCTAAAAGTAACATCTTACAATCCTATAATATATTTTTTACCATTTAATCTGCAACAACAGAAGTCACACTAATGTTACTTTATAATTTGAGTTACAAGTATAACTAAAACATTTATTACTATATAGTGCAAAATGAATTTTTTTCGTAGTAAATAAAGAGTTTTGAGAGAGAGAGTTGTTATTATTAAGTTTTATTATTTTTCCAAAGATCACAAGTCACAATTGTTTGACGGCACGTCTTTAGCTCCTTAAACATTTCTTTAGAAAAAAATGGCACGTTGATCTATAACGGTATGCTTTAGACTTTTTACCATAAAAAAGGTCAAATATCAGAGCTTCATTCCCCTTGTGGCAGAACTTAACATAAATGTTAATTTTTTTTAATTTTATTTTTCACTGCACCTATATACCAAAAAACAACTTTTCCGCGACAAAATATTTATTCTTTTCATATCCACCCTCATGTCGATATTGGATGTTGAAAAAGATAGCGGAACATTCATTATATCCACCACCTCTTGTACTCACACATTTCCACGCATGTGTTCCATTGAATCTAGCCATAAACTGCAGAAGGGTCGGTCCTCTTTTAAAACTCCCACGATCTCAATTAAACCTTCAAAAGTCCCCAATTCAAAATCGTTAATTTTCAACCTTTTTAAAAACATTAAATTCCCAAAATATTTCCTAGGCCCAATTATCACTTGGATGAAAGACATCATGCAAACGAAAAGCATCTTTCACTAATAGGAGGAGAGACAAATCGAAATATTTCTCCTCTCGTAAAACAGTACCTATGCGCTCTTCAGACGCAGCCAAAAAGTAATCGCCAATTAAACACCAATAACCAGATAGTTGGCTTCATTTGCATAATGCGAGAGCCAAATTAATCGCTGGAAATCCAATCAAGATGCTTTAAACAGGGACTCGCGGCAGACATCTGACTGTCAATACCATCGTTTCCAGAGATAATGAATTGCGAAATGGCAACTGTGTCCGAAATCGTCTTGTTGCCGACAGAGGAGAAACTGGAATGCCCGAGGATACATTCTGGGATATCCGTAGCGTCCTAAAGAGATTGCGTAATCGATAGTAAATGAAAATGACTGTAATCAGTGAAACGAAGGCACGGTAAACAGTTCTATGCACTCTCGCTGATTGATTGCTCACGTCGGGGTAGGTAATTCGTAAGTGGGTTTGGGCGAAGAAACTTGGGAGGAGAGAGGAAATGAAGACGTACGTGTGGCAGGAAATCAAGTATGTGCATTGGAGAATCTTAGATATATCAGGAGAAATTGAAACTTTAGGCATCGATCGGTGGAAATTGTACCAGTTTCACACAACAGATACAATTCTGATCAATATATAAAGAGGAAAACCGACTCACTCATCACGTATCTCCGGAACTATTAGACTAACAAACTTGAAATTCGGTGAGCATGTTCCTTTTGCTGATTGAAGATCCACTATGAACGAAGTTTTGCGAAAATCGACCCCAAATTTGAGTAGCAAGGGATTAAGGGGAGTTATAGATAAATAATCCCGTTATTGAACTATTAGACCCACTTATTTGAAATTTGGAAAGCGTGTTTCTTTTGTTGAATAGAGATCCGCTAGGAACGCATTTAACGGAAAAAAGACTCCTATGGGGGGTAGGAGCGGGGAGTTACTGAGGAGTGTAAATTTTAAAAAATCCCGTTTTCGAACTACAACACATACTGTAATGAAATTTGGTACGGATGTTTCTTTTGCTGAATTGAAATCCGTTAAGAAAGGGTCTTATGGAAATCGACTCTCAAGGCTTATTGATAAAAAAAAATTTCAGTTCTTGAAGTATATTCATATTTGAAATTTTGCAAGCATGTTCATTTTGTTAAGTAGATATCCACTAAAACGGGAATAACAGAAATCCACTTTGAGGGTGAGAGTTAAGGAAAGGTAAAAGATAATTCTACTTCAATTTCAAATATTCAAGTCCAACCTTTTTTTAAATCAAGAGGTGAGGGTTATAAGAATGTTTTTTTAAAAGAATCCGTCGGTTAAAGCTAGGATATTAATAATTTATATAAACAGTATATATGTGTATACAACATCATGAAATACCCAGCATAGCGGTCGGGTAATGACTAGTTTATTTATATGGTTCTGAAAAGTAACCCTTTATCTACCGCATCATGATTTACTGCAGTTTTTTTCATACAATATTTTTTTTTGAATCACTACATTGAAAATTAAAGGATATACATAAACTAAATACTCAACTTTGGGAAATTTAATCCGTTAGAGCTAATTCATTAATTAAAGATATTCCACTGAAAATTAATTATATACACTGTTCACTTAAAATAAATAGTCAAATCGTTTTTTTTTCTTCTAAGATCTTCATTAACATACAAAAAAATAAGGTACTTACCTTTCGACATCAACTACTTTTTCGGAACAAAAACGACTTCTTTCGCAATCCGCCGAAAACGCCGTCGGCTGAAAACGCAATTTCTGCAACAAAACTATTCGCCTTCCCCGATTAAATACTCATCATAGAATTAGTGCTGCTATATATCTTGGAAGAGTGGATTTCAAAGAACATTACTGCTAAGTATCGTCAGAGTATTCGTAAAAATGGTTATTCTATGTAATTTTAAAGTGAGTGGTACTTATAAGTACCGTCGGTAGATAAAGGGTTAAAGGTTATTACACATGTTTCACAAATTAGAATTCATTCTAGTCAAAATGGTTCGATTCTACCTTAAATTGGTTCACAGAATACTTTTCCGTTCCTTTTTTGCATTATTTAAAACGAATTTGCGGAAATCATTTTTCCATATTACTCATATTTAAAAGATTGTTTGTTTATATTTGCATCATGCTTGCAATTTAGAACCATTGACCATGGTTCGAAAGAACGAAATTTGTCAACGGCAGTCTCTTCGTATCACTACTGAAAGCAATGCTAAAGAATGATCGAACAAAGTTTTTTTTATAGGAGTTTCGAGAAATAGAAAACATCAGTAGAATGGATTATATAGATAACGTGTTTCGCACTGAAGCCGCCCAGCCAGTAAAGTGGATACGACCCTCGGCTTGTAACCGAGTGGGTTCGGGTTCGAATTCTGAGTAAGGCATTGTTGTATCTTCTACGGGAAAAGAAGTCGAACATTCGCCTGAAATGGATTTCCGTCTCGAATGGAAAGTAGCGCACCCATTCTGTTCTATGCTGGAGTCATCATTTGTAATAAATGTCTATACTCTTCTGATTGTATTGCATGTTTCTGTTCTTCCACTCGTAGTTCAAATGTATCCCAGGATAAAAACACACGACAACAACAAATCACATTGAACATATGTAGGATACTTTGGAAAGACGCCTGATGGCGCAATCTACCCACCGGATAATAACAAACAACTGCCCCGTAACTGTTGGATATTATAGTGTTAACAATGAGCTGGGACCGTGTAATCAGTGCAGTTGATTAACAGAGGAACTTTAGTTTATTCTTCTATCAAATTGGACGAGGGAGGAATAAATACTTTTTCTAACTTAAACAAGATTATTTTTGACCTAATCAGAAATTTTTAATCCTCCCCTCCCTGAAAAAGAAGTCTGAGCAAAATTCAATTCTACTTTTCAGATCTTTGCGCACGTTTCCTTTGGCTCTTTTTTTTAATCCTAGTAGACTTTGGAAGCAATTCTTTTCTCGAATTTTTTCAGCCCCATATCTTGCTCCTCTATTTTTAACGCAAACTTAAAACTGACAGAGGAATTTTAATTTACTTTCGTTCTTTGGTAAGAACTTCTTTTCTGTGGCTGAATATAAAATTTAAAAAACAGTCGGAGCCCTCTATATAACGAAGTCGCTAAATGCCAAAAAAAAAAGTTCGTTATTTAGAAAATGCATCATATATAGGTTCAATTTCCAATTTTCTTGATAAACCACATAAAACAAATTTTAAATTCATAAACACTATACATTAAAAAAGAGAGAGAGAAAATATTCACATCTTTTTGTAAATTAATATATATTTATTTTATATATCTTATCGATCAAAAAAAAGAAAAGAAATAAATAAAAACTGCAAGGAAAGTTTCTTGACGCCTTTATCCACTTCCTGAAGAATTAAAGTTTTTTCTTTAATGCTCAAGCACTTACATTGACATTTTCGAGCTACAATAAACGAAATCAGAACGACAGATCAACACACAAATGGACGGAGACTAGTTCAAGGAAAAGAAAAAAGACACGGAGAAGACACGAAGCAACTCCACTGTGGGTGAAAGGAGATATCGAAGATGTTTCGAGTGAAGTGGACAATGCGGATTAAAAGTTGCACTTCTCGGATGTAACGCCCCGAATTCTATTGCTGTTTGCGAATTAGGCACATAATAAAACCAGTTAAAGATTTATGACCACCATAAAATGTGTAAATTAGAGAATAACTTGAAATGTCCAGAAACACTTCAGAAATTGGGAAAAAAAAATTGAATCATAATCATAAGAGAAAAAGTTCGTTCTATAGAAAATGCCCTTCGCTTCTGGGAGGCTATTTTACGAAGAAAATTAGGATGTTTTTGGTTTCAGGAAAAAATTCGCAATATAGAGGTTCGAATGTATTTGATTTTCTACTTTAATTCGTAATTTTATTATAGTACTAAGACAAGACTCGGAATCTTCGAATGCTTTTATTTCTATAGTTTAATTTTCAAAAATAACATTGCAGCGAAGTTGTAAGTAAAAGCAATTGACATGCACATTATAAACTACATTTTTAAACTATCGGCATGGATGTCTTAAGGCAAAAGATCTCGGCGGGAAGCTTTGTCTCGTCCTTAACTCAACCTCTATGAGATTATGATTCGAATAATTTTATTGAACAAATGTTATTACCAGACATAAGTCTCCAAACTGGAAATTTCGAATTATACACCAACTGCTAACAATGGTGAGTCTCCGTGATTATGTGATGACCAATGTCCATTTCTAATCCTACAGGTCTATCACCATACACCATTAATACTCATTTAGTCGAAAAGCTACAGTCGTTCGAGCCTGTTTGGGCCTAGATTTGTGACTCACCCACATTTATTTCTTTCAGGATATCGTTTATACGAGTATTTGACAACGTACGCTATTTTCTGTCTACTCTTGTAAGGGTCACAGGTAAGGCCTACTTTTGTATAGGGCCTAGGCAGTGGCGCACACAAAAAGGGGGGAGGCGGACCACCCCCCAAAGCACTTGATTTTCATCCGATTGATTATGATCGTGCGTATGTAGCACGTAAAACTAAATGAAGTATTTGCAAAAAAAAAAAAATTATTATTAATTAATACCAATTATTTATTCAATAATTAATTTTTACTTTTTTGTTCAAGAAAATGGACAAAATCAAAAGAATATGTTGGACGGCGTATTGGAACTTGATACGAGAATGGTGGATTTTCGAGGGTCCCCCCTCCCTTCATTCAGCATTATTAAGAATTAAATTAAAAAGGTTATCATCCATATCAAATAACAGACACAGCTATCACCCAAACACTCTCAAAAGAACCACCGACTCCACAATACTAACACGCGCCAATCGCACTTAATTCCGGTAGATTATAGACTCGAAAGAACACATAAACAAACTCGAATTGTACAGAACAAACAGGGCGTTTTACGATTTTTCATCTTATTTTTTAATTTTCAAGGACCGTATCACTCACAAGAGGTCGTTCGCTCTATCATCACAATCGATTGATAAACAGATAGACGCGGGTCAAAGCCAAAGCACGATGTATAACAGTGATGACAGCAATTAATGATGGGTATTGAAGACGCCCTGCAAAACACTTCCCAAATATTTAGTTCGCCGAACACTGACAAATCTGGGGTAAATGAAGTGTTTTGTGTGTAAAGAGTGTTTATTTTAGGATGGAGCAAAACAGCACTCGATTTTAGGTTTATAACTGCTAAAAGATGAGTCTAAACGCGAGTGCTTTAAATAATGCTTGGAATTTTGGATTATGCAGTTTAAAAGTGGATCATCTTCGGCTGAAACAAATACAGTAAAACCCCGAACTTACACGATAGGTGGGGCTTAGCGATAACCGTCGGGAAATGATTTAACATACAAATTATTTTGGTTGGGGTCGAAGACGAAAGAAAATATTTTTTTAAAAAAAAAAATAAAATGTTTAATAAAATCTTAGATAAAACACGTATAAGAAATCGATAAGCTGATGTTATTTTGATGCGGAAGGTTTCATAAAATCTAACAAAGTAGTCGACCGGCTCAAACATTGATTTTTCTCCCGCAAAATTTCCCCGTAGTATGCTAATGTATACACCGTGTCCGAAAAAGAATGTACCCTTTTTCTTTAATTTTTTTTCTAGGTACCCAGTGTGAAATTTGGCCTAAAAGCTACTAGATACTCCAAGTTTCGAAATATCCTCTTTTCCTGTGGGCACAAAATTGTCAACATGGTGTCCACCAAACCACAGAAGACATTTTGTGTTGTGGAATACACAAAAACAATGTCTGTTATCACAGTACAACGCGACTTTCGGCAACAATTTGGGATCGATGCACCGGACAAGAGCTCAATTAAACGTTGGCATACACAACTAATGGCGACAGCTTGCCTATGAAAAGGCAAAAGTACCGGGGAATCTCTTTCGTACAATCCTTTTTGGACACTGTACATATATATATATATATATATAAAATTCTTTGTTTTGTTGAAAAATACGCTCATCGTTGGAGTCTACATTTTCTAAAATTACTAACCCTTTTTTTCAATTAAATTGAGGCCTTTAAAATTCCCTACTGTCATTCGATGTCCTGAATGAACTGGGTCTAAAGACTCAGACTTCTTCAATGTCTTTGCTTTTGCTCGTGCATTTCTATGAGCCCATCAACTGTCAACTCCTGATTGTGGGAATCCAACAGTTCTTGAACTTTATCACAATCCACTTCAAAATTTATTTGCCCGAAAACAGTCGGCAAATTCTTTAATCACATTAGCAATTTCACCAATTTTTCCCCTCAAACAAAAGACGTATTGAAGAGATTTGAAAATTGCGTAAATCCGGATTCGCTTAAGTCGAAATATTACTGAACGAAAAATCGAAGAGGGTTTTTTCACTTTAAAGAGACAAACAAACTGATTGTATTAAGACATTTAAATACAAAGATTTTTCATTTCTGATGCCACCCTGACCGACAATGGGCCCAGGAAATTCATCGATGCCACCCTGATCGACAATAGGCCCAGGAAATTCATCATGGCAAGGGGCAAGATTTACGTTCGTTGTTAGCCATAGCTTTGAAAACCATGCAGGTGCCAGTACGGTTTGGATAGGTTCCACCCCATCTCTCGAGAGGAAACACCAGAGGGCCTCTTTCCCCCTTCCACCAACCCCTCGAGAACTTGTGGATCAACGAATACTTAGTGTCCCTATACAGCACAGGCGCTGTACATTTACATTCAAAAACGTACATCCATGCCTTCCCTGGGGTTCGAACCCAGACCCAACGGCACAGTAGTCAGCATCACTCACCACTATACCTTCTAGGAGGCTATTAATATCTAAATCAATCAGATGAGTGGGTGACTATTTAGTAACGAAGCATTAAAAAGCAAAACGAGCTCTAATGGTGACAGATTTCGTAATTTTGAACCACAGTCAAGTGACGAGAGCGACACCTGAACCGGTACCCAGCTCTGACTTACCCACCACGCAAACGAGATAACTTTAAGCATGTCAGATATTACGCTTATCAACCCTCCCACAATACAGATCTTCAGTTGCACCAAGACTCGAATCCACGGCTCGAGTTCATGACCAAAACCACAAGGCTGCTGCGGCCACTTAAATCAATGGGATGTAGTAATTGTATGCATACTGACATGTGAAATAAACTCAATCCAATGTAAAATAACACGATGCAATCGCATGCACTGTTCTTGGGCTAGGCAAAAAAAAAAAGGGGGAAGGAAACAGGAAAGAAGGGTGACGAATGTCGAAACATCCCTTATACATGGCATCAACACTCATTGCATTGTAAATTATAAAAGGCAGACATATGTATCAGTGGTATCTACATAAGCCTGTAACAGCTTCCGAACAGGGGTGATCAATTTTGTCTGTGGTCATGTTACTTGGCTTCGGAACCATAGGTCGCGGGTTCTGTCCTGTGAATATGCACCACTTCATAGAGATCAGCGGAGTGAATGAGTGTACATTTATGTCACCCTATCACGCTGTACAAGGGCTGTTGGCGACAGATGTCATAATTTTGAACCATGATCATGTGATGAGGACGACACCTGAGCTGAACCCCCATCTTCCCTCATCCAATTATTACACCACACCAATGGGAGGACGTTTGAGTCTCGACAGATTTATCGAGCATCGGCTCCTTATACATGGCGGTACTAGGCTCGAACTCATGACATGCCAGCCACGAGTCCGTGACCTTAACTACTACGCTATCACGGCCACGAAATTCCTAGTGTAGCAGGCGGGTAACAGCTAATGCATGCATAAAAGTAAAAAGGAGTAAAATTCTTTCATTAAAAAAAAAAAAAGAATATTTCTTAAATTAGATTACTTGAGCCGTCCAGAGTAAAACCTACCAAAAATTATAATTTAATGAAACACCTTTAAACAATGAACATTCTTCACTTAACAGAATGAAAACATTTTCTCCCTCCAGCAAACAAAACAAAAATAAACACAAGTCAAATCTTTTTAAAGACAAATCCCGTAAAACTTGGTTAGAATAAAATAAATCGCGTCAATACTCTTTTCTCCACTTCCATTGTCGAACCAATACATTTCCACCACGCCGAATTAACGTCAAGTTTTGTGAAATACATTTGCCACTTCATACGCTCCGAAAACTTTTCTTCTGCCAATAATTCGACATAAACCTCAAGCGAGTCTAGCCATCTTAACCTAATCAACCATTGCCAATTTTTATTGCTTTGACGTCTACTGAGACAGAGAAAAAACCAAAACAGACTCAATATTGTCTGTTTTCTCAACACTCGCAATCCAATGGCCAAAGGGAAGGTGAAAGACCTTTAAGGCCCCAGAATCGATAGCCGAGTCTGGCAGAAAAGCGACGGCCATTTTCTCAGGTGTACAGTGATAAACAGCTCATTCAAGTTGAATAAAAATAGACAGTTCCAGTAAAAGATAAAATTATTTAAGGCTGTAAACTAGTAAACGATTTACATTTCTTTTATTGAAAAATATCTATAAGATCGTAACAAGATAATTTTCAAAACATGATTATGGTTATATCACTGGCACACAAAGGAACTAAAAATATATATACAGTCGGACAACAATTTAACGAACCCCTATTTAGCGAATTTTGCAATTTAACGATTTTTTCTCTCTTTCCCCTATTAAAGTGAAGACCAAAACCCCCTATTTAACGAATACTAATCTCCGAATTAACAAATTACTTAATATTTTTTTCATTAGTTTGGATTAGTAAAAAATGCCGGCTGGGTGGCGTAGTTGGTTTGTCGCCGGCCTTACCGTTAACTTAGCATCTCAAAAAAGGTATAAATTGTACCATATAAAAAATCAATCAATAAACTAGTACACTAACTACACCAACTAGTACACTAACTACACCAACTAGTACACTAACTCAATACACTAACTAGTGTGACAGTTTTATTAAATTTATTTATTGCGTTACATATTGGGAGACCCAGTAGCAGCGTATCACGCTCCCACACTACGGGTCCGGGGCTCTATCCTCGGACTGGCCAAGGTCGACTCAGCCTTTCATCCCTTGAGTGGGTCGATAAACGAGTACCAAGCTTGCTTGGGGACTAAACACTGGGGGTTCGCTTTAGTGTGACCAACTGATCGGGACATCTGCTCATGCATCTCAGCGCCCAATTCTCACGTATACTGAGATGGGCAGAGTAGGCCTTGGCACTCATGGGCTGTTGCAACACTGAGTTAAGTAATTACATATTGTCTGTAGCATTGCATTTTGGCATGTAAGCCTTAGCAGACATTGCAAATCCCGCAAGCCTGAGAGCCCTTTTAATAGTGGCACCATCTAGTGGTGGCTCTCGCTGCCAAATTTATGACGTTTGAATGATATTACATTCACGCTTTCACCGGATGCTAAATATTACCAAAGCCAAATTGATACTCGAGGGATCTTTTACATGCCACATAATCATATGACGTGAAGTTTCATGATTTTGGATTCCAGAAAATCTATCGACTCCAGCCGTAATCGAACTCAAAACCTTGAGCTTACAAGGCGTCATTCTTTAAAAAGCCTACAGCCATATTTGAATTTCGCAATACCTCCACGATTCTGTTCATCATCGAGCGGGTAAACATAAACAAACCAGCAGCAATTCACAAAAATTGCGACAAAAATACATAACATTGCTAATGGTACGCCGAAGGTGCAAGTCCTAGGTCAAGAATGTGTTGAACTCAACTATAACACATAATTAACAAAAATAAAACAGAAATACCATAAACCTATCAAAAAAAAAACTCCTAGCTTTATCTGTCTTTCGACGAATCGAATGAAATCAACTCATCTCACGACAACAGGCGAATCCTGTACTTAACCTCTCAACAAATAAAACAGGGGAAAATAAACACACCGTTATTTCAACCGATAACATTCAAGAAATACTCTTAAACCGTCAGCCCCACGGAATATCAACCACCACCGAAACCTATCTTAAAACATTCGGGTCATATCGCATTGCGCATTAGAAGCACGTATTTCCGAAGGCAGCAATTCAAATTTCCCGCTGCACAATGCCAACATTGAAAAGATGGTGCATTCGTATTCACAGACAGGCTCAGGGACTCGAAGCCCACGTTGGATTTTAATTCATTGCCTATGCAATGTGTGTCCCTTTTTGTTGGAATTACAACGCATTCTTTCACTGCGTCGGCCAAAAACAAAATAATTAATACCATCCTGTGTGTGGATTTTGTTTTGCTTGCCGATAGATGTCCGCATTCGGTTGACTCTGTAAAATTTAAACAAGCCATCTCAGTTAACAGAATAGCAAATAAATCTTTAGAGAGTCGTTAAACCTGGTAATGAATTTCGCTGGCTTGTCGAGATTAAAAACACGATCGACTCCGGCATAATAAAAGATACAACAGCTGAACTATAAATATATATAATAGTAAAGAAATATTTTATTTATAGATTACCGTGGTTGAAATTTGTAATTTAGTGCTTTAGTTTTTAAAAAAAATTGTTTTATATTGGTTGATTCTCTCAAAAGCTGTAACATTACATTAGATGCAAAGTATTTAATGGCAAGACAGGTAAGAAAGTATTTCTTTTAAAAATATTTTTAAAACGAGAAAAATTTTAATTTTTTTATAGCAAAAAATTTTAAACTAAAGCGAGTAAGTGTGTATTACGGTAGCACATAAAACAACACGAGGTCTATACGCGGAATACAGAAGGGACAAAAATTGAAAATGCCGTCCCTCTCCAAAACAAGAAATTATTTTTAAAATAAAAGATAAATTGTTCACATAAATACACACATATAATTCCAGCGGGAAAAATGCATATATATATATATATATATATATATATATTTTAAATCTTAAGAAATTCAAAATAATTCGAAATAAGACATAATTACTTGTTAATATTTCAAACGAGTAAAATGTAATAGAAAGTATCGTCCATTTCTCAGCAGGCCATTTTCTTCGAAAAATAGTCTACTGATGGTGGAGATCACAAGCGTTTGTTTTATATATATATATATAACTTATAATAACTACACTCATAAAACGCATAACACTCATAGTAACTACACATATAAAACATCTCTACTGTGGTTCTCTATCTACCAAAACCTCTTATTACCCCTGTCCCCTTTTGGATAGCTGACACCGAACATCGTAAGGATGAAAGGAATGTTTGTTGTGACCTCACTCTGTGAAATGGGAAAAAAATTCCTAGTGAAAGATGTGTACACATATTATATTTCATGATTTAACACATACTGCCGCCTCGAACTCTTCAAGTTTCAACATAAAAGAAAACTGTCATTAGAGTACAAAATCAGGAAACAAGATACGTTAAATGAAATACCAAATTCACACCCAATAATATTGCAGATAATATATCAAATTTTTCGTAACAAAAAAAAATATTTTTAGAATTCGATCCAAATGCCGCCTTTAAAATTTGACGCACCGGGCAGGGGTCTGTCTGGTTTGTCCGGCCCTAGAACCGCCACTGGAGAGGGGGAGTAACTGAAACACTGGAAAATGTTTTTAAGGCTCTTGATTAAAATATGTCAGAGAAAGAGATACAGAAAATATAACAAACTCTATTCCAAGGTGAAAATCCAACATTTTTCTCGAAACATTTTCAAAAGAATAATATAATAAATAACTTTGGTTTCAAAACAGATAAAATATGACGTCTTATCTGTATCTCCAATGTAAGATAGCATGAGCAGTAACTTACAGGTACTCATGCCACAAGCACCCGTTGCACCCATTTTTTAAAATGGACGATATGTTGTTATAAAAATCCAATTTTGGAATATGTATACTACATATATATATAAAGGATAAAAAAAAGTTTGTATCAGTGAAATATTTATCCAATAACTATAAAAACAAAGAAAAATATACCATTTTGGTTCCGTGCTTCACTTAAAATGTAAGGATACAAGAAAAAAAAACATGGACAGAAATCGAATGTTTTAAAAATTGTTAAAAACAAATACTGCTGGACCCCGATTTACCAAATCCCAATTTAACAAATTTCGCAATTTAATGCATTTTTCTCTTTCTCGATTAAAATGAAGGCAATAAACATTCTATCTGACGAAAAATAAACCTCACATTAACAAATAATTTCAGCAGCCAAAAAAAATTTTTTTATTATTAGTTTGGATTTTAAAAAATTCGATTTCTTCTTCAAATGTCTTTCTCCCCCCCCCTTTTTTTTGTCCGGAACAGAAAAAGACTTTTGATGTTTTCAGCAAATACTGATATGAAAGAGTGCAACCCATTATTAGATTTCACAGGTGCAGACGAAACATGAGTGTAACCTACCACGTGAGTTTTGAATAGAATAGGAAATTAATTTCTTATCTGTTATTAAAAATACACAACAAAATAATTAATCATTTCTCAGAAGCACACAAAACTTCAGAAACACTAACGTATAAGCCAGGCATGGCGAACCAATGGTGCGCGACACAATATTTTGGGCACGCCACCGAACAAAACGGTTTGCATTATAGTTCAAAATATTTCTCAATCAAGAAATTTTCAGCGAGATTTTCTCAGTTGAAAGTGTTATCGGAAACTCTTTCAAGTTTATTATGTACCCCTAAAGTGACTTCACTTGGTAAACTGAACTTGTCCCAATTCGATTGGCTGGAAATAGAAGAATTCGAAATGCAACTGATTGATTTCCAATCTAATTCAATATGAATTCAAAAACTTATTGAAACAAAAAGATGAACAAGCAATATAAGTAAAAATGCGAGTAAGGAAATTTTGAAAACCTGGAATTCAATTCCACACACATTTCACTGTTTGAAGAAGCTGTTTCCCCATGCTACTTTAACCATATTTTCATCTAATTATGCCTGCGAGTCATTATTTTCAGAGATGAAAAACATTAAACATTCGCTTAGAAGCCGTTCGGCAGACGACTTCAATAAAGCATGCATTCTGCTAAAAGTAACACCATACAATCCTGATAAAGGGTGTTTTTTTAGAGGTACAGAACTTTAAATTGCAATAAAACAACGATGTATTATTCGATTGACATGAATTTTTTTTTATTCGAAAGATAATCTTGTGGCATTACATTTTAAATATGATTTCTGGCATAGGACTGCCACGGCTGGCTCGGATGTAGTCCAATCTGGACGTCCAATTTTCGATGACTTTTTCCAACATTTGTGGCCGTATATCGGCAATAACACGGCGAATGTTGTCTTCCAAATGGTCAAGCATTTGCGGCTTATCCGCATAGACCAATGACTTTACATAGCCCCACAGAAAATAGTCAGCGGTGTTAAATCACAAGATCTTGGAGGCCAATTCACAGGTCCAAAACGTGAAATTAGGCGGTCACCAAACGTGTCTTTCAATAAATCGATTGTGGCACGAGCTGTGTGACATGTTGCGCCGTCTTGTTGGAACCACAGCTCCTGGAGATCAAGATTGTTCAATTCAGGAATGAAAAAGTTAGTAATCATGGCTCTATACCGATCACCATTGACTGTAACGTTGTGGCCTTCATCGTTTCTGAAGAAGGATTCCACCAGCCCATAAAGCGCACCAAACAGTCAGTTTTTCTGGATGTAACGGTGTTTCGACATACACTTGTGGATTAGCTTCACTCCAAATGCGGCAGTTTTGTTTGTTGACGTAGCCATTCAACCAGAAGTGCACTTCATCGCTAAACAAAATTCGCTTATGAAAATCGGGAACAATGGCAATCTCGTTTTGGGCCCATTCGACGAATCTACGCCTTGCTTGATGATCGTTTTGATGAATTGCCAAACCAAACTGAGAATAAATCACTTGACAGCTATTAAATCGGTCACCATCTTGGAAAGTAATGCCAACTTAAACTTCTATACCTGGAAAAAAACACTCTTTATAAATTATTTCTCATCTAATTTTTAACAACAGAAGTCACACTAATGTTACTTTAATTTGAATTACACGTATAACAAGAACATTTAATACTTTACAATGCACAAAATGCATTTTTTCGTAGTAAATAAAGCGTTTTGAGTTGTTAGTATTTAGTTTTATTATTTTCCCAATAATCACAAGTAATTGTTTGGTGGCACGTCTATACCTCATTAAATATTTATACAGAAAAAAGGCACGTTCATCGATAAAGGTTCACCACCCCTTTTATAAACAGTATTACAGTACCACAAAAACGTCGAACAAAATTAAAGCATAAAATGATACCAGTTTATTTCGAACAAAAAACAACTTAACATCAAAAGTGAGAAAGGTGCAAATCTAAAAATCTAATTTCACTTCAGTTTTTTAAATCATTTACTGGAATCCTTAAGAATTTTCATTTCATTCGCAAAACAGGTTTTATTTGCCAAAAATATTTGCAGTTCAACGTTGTTTCAATCACTTAAAGCCGTACATAGACGTTTTTATTTTATTTTATTTTTTTTATTTCCTCCAGAAATAGCTCTTTGAACTGAAAACGATGATCAAAAAAATTTGTCAGTTAAAATAACAAGTTTTCCAATTACGTTTGACGAAATTGTTTATACAAAATCATTCCAAGTGGAAAGTAAAAATTGTGAGAAAGGAAATTTTTTCACTTACGTAAGACACGAGTACTGAGTAAACATAGGTAAATGACTAAGGTAAATTCAAGTAACAAGCAAAACATTCAAAAATATGCGAGTTATTTTCTGGCAGACTAAGGAAAAATGCAAGTTTTTTTATTACTGTTCCCCTTGAGAATCGATTTTTAAGAGAGATCCGATAGTAAATATTGATAAACAGTTCTTTTCCCGTTTTTTGGACACAGCACGAATTTAATAAAACAAAAACTATAGTAATTTTTAAACTGCAATTAAATAATTCTTTTAACGCAACAATGTTAATTGTGTTGACTTTGAAAAAATATGTGTGATTTCGTCTTTTCTATTTCTAACAGATAATTAAATATACTACTGCTAACCGCGAATGTAAAAAAAAAAAAATATTTAACGCTTACTTTTGGCAACTTAATTTATTAATGTAATATTTAAATATATATTTAATAATTAGCAATAATTTTCCATTGGATTATAAGTAGGATGTGCTGTATCAACTATTTTCGTACAGGAAAAAATAGCACTATTTATTGATTTAAAAACGCTAGTAGAAGCAGGTGAAGAAAAGAAAAAATTACCAGGTGAAAAGAAAAAAAAGTTTTGAATATTATTTGTTTAATAAAAAGTCAGTACGGGAAAAATGGAAAAAGAATAAGTCAAAGTGGGAAAAAATTAATACGAATTTACAAAAAAAAAAAAAAAAAAAAAAAGTTTAAGTGACGAAAAAAAAAGGAGCGAGAATATTTTAATTCCTTGTGCAGGAGATATTTGGGGGGGAAAATGATTTTAAAAAACACGAAAAGTTCAAAAAACTATGCAATTTTTAAGAGTTATAGAAACATTAAAAAAATTATTCTTAAAGTTTTTCCACTAAAAATTTCCCATAAAGATTTTTATTTTATTTTTTTAATAACTTTATTTACTTTAATACTTTATTTCTTTTTTAAAGTTTTCTTCTTTTAAAAAGTCTTCCAAATTAGTGATATTATTCAAGAATTGACTATTTAATATTTTAAAAAAATTATTGCATTGCACACACAATACATATTTGCACACTTTTTTTTAATCATAATTGATCTCATTTATAAACAAGAAGAAAAAAATCAAAATTTTAACTCTGTTCTGAAATGTATTTAATATTTAATCCGAAGTCATTGTTCATTCGTTTTAAGACATTCGTATTACTTAATTTCAATTTTCCTGCAAGGCTAACGGAAAGAATAATTTTTTATCGATTAAACTTACAACAAAAAAATCAAAACCGTGGAAATTAATGCAGGGATAGAAGGAAATATTAAAAAGATATTTCCACACCGTGACTTTTTAATTCCTAAATTCTATCTTTTTATTTTAACATACAAACTTTCTTTAAAAAAAATATATAATATTCCCCTAATCAAAAGTTCCGGAAATTCTGCAAGCTTTCAAAAATAAATCAAATGACGAATCAAATAAAATCTGTTAAAGCAACGGTAATAGAACTTTTTTAATAACTGAGCCCCAACTTACTTTGATCTCAGAAAAAGAAGAACATAAGCGTAAGTAATTTATGTTCATTCGTTTTCTCCCCCCCCCCTCTCCTTTCCCTCAGCCCAGAAGCCAAAATCATCTCCGAAATGTATTTAAATTGCATTCAAATGCCATCATTTACATAATGCTAAGAAAATGGCTTATTTCACCTCTAAAACAAGAGAATTTTCCTATTTCTTTGTATTTTATACCTAATCCAGTGTGCGACTTAAGTCACTTGTTTACAAAGGAACACAATGCTAGCAGATGTTTCTGTTTATTGGTTTTTTATTGTTTATTTTCAAGGGGTTAGAATAAATGATACAGTACAGTCCCGAAAACTCGGCACACGATAACCCAACGATCCGAATAACTCGACCTACAAAGACATTATGTCCGATGCAGAAATTATCGCTGCTGTCACAGTTAATGAAAAAAATGCCAGAAAACGACGAAGGCGTTAACGTTGAGGGCATAGCACGAACTTTGAAAACATCACGTAGTAAGGGACTAAAGGTAGTCAGTATTTCGAACAAGGTGTGTTATACAGTACTGGACTTACTGTTCCTTCATCGTCTTCGTGATATAGCAGCAACAAGCAGAATTCAGTACGGAAGACAATAGTTTCTGCAAAATCGGCTACTTAATTTTCATTAATTTCATGTTTTCTCAGTAAAAACACTCGTACTTATTATTTTTTTTAATCCCATTCTCGATAACCCGGCATTTTCACAAACTTGGTCAGCCCTCGTTCCAGATTAAGCCGAGTTTACGGGACTCTATTGTACCGAGGGGGAAGGACCCCTATTTCAACTCTGAGAACGAAATCAACTACATAACACCATTATAATCCTTTTTCTCCACTTCCTTTTTATCTGCTTCGTGTTTATTTTTCTAAAGGGTGTTTTTTTTTCCAGGTATAGAAGTTTAAGTTGGCATTACTTTCCAAGATGGCGACCTATTTAACAGCTGTCAAGTGATTTATTCTCAGTTTGGTTTGGCAATTCATCAAGACGATCATCAAGCAAGGCGTAGATTCGTCGAATGGGCCCAAAACGAGATTGCCGTTGTTCCCGATTTTCATAAGCGAATTTTGTTTAGCGATGAAGCGCACTTCTGGTTGAATGGCTACGTCAACAAACAAAACTGCCGCATTTGGAGTGAAGCTAATCCACAAGTGTATGTCGAAACACCGTTACATCCAGAAAAACTGATTGTTTGGTGCGCTTTATGGGCTGGTGGAATCAATGGTCCGTACTTCTTCAAAAACGATGAAGGCCACAACGTTACAGTCAATGGTGATCGGTATAGAGCCATGATTACTAACTTTTCATTCCTGAATTGAACAATCATGATGTCCAGGAACTGTGGTTCCAACAAGACGGCGCAACATGTCACACAGCTCGAGCCACAATCGATTTATTGAAAGACACGTTTGGTGACCGCCTAATTTCACGTTTTGGACCTGTGAATTGGCTTCCAAGATCTTGTGATTTAACACCGTTAGACTATTTTCTGTGGGGCTATGTAAAGTCATTGGTCTATGCGGATAAGCCACAAACGCTTGATCATTTGGAAGACAACATTCGCCGTGTTATTGCCGATATACGGCCACAAATGTTGGAAAAAGTCATCGAAAATTGGACTACATCCGAGCCAGCCGTGGCAGTCCTATGCCAGAAATCATATTTAAAATGTAATGCCACAAGATTATCTTTCGAATAAAAAAAAATTCATGTCAATCGAATAATACATCGTTGTTTTATTGCAATTTAAAGTTCTATACCTCTAAAAAAACACCCTTTACTTGTCAGCATTTGTTGTGTTATTCGAATGTTTCAACAATGTTCCAAAGAGATAACACCACCAATCTAGTCAATTGCTGGATAGAAGAACCAGTTTTATCTCGATACATGCAGTTTCTAAGATGCTTCAAAGAGTATCTTTGAGATGATCTCTGCGACCCGTAGATTAAAATTACATAAATTCGAAATGTAAATTTAATACTTACTGTATGAACATAATATGAGTATTTTATTAACCCGGGGGGCGAACAGGGCGCAGAGTCACCCCAGGCTCATGAAATCTTTAAATCTGGGAAAACTGTTTATTTGTTACCAATGACCTTGACAGCATCCACTTTTTTGACAGTCTTCATGGGAACTAAAATGAAATGTATTTGTCACACACTTTCCCTCTTTGGGGGTGGGGGGTGGAAAACATTTTTTTTTACAATCTTTTGACTGAGTTCCCCACACGACCACTTAATTTCCAAAATATTTTCAACGCACGTGTTACATTTTCCCCCTGTAAACAACTTAGTGGTTCTGATTGCTGCGTTGTATGACTGATTATGGTTTATAAATGTAAATGAGCCGAAAATAAAACCAATATAATATATTTTAAAAAAAATAAGTCAATTCCTACTTAGATCAACCAAGAAAAAATTTATTTCAGCTACTTTTTATTAACTAGTTGCAATTAAAATAAATATGTATATACATACGACAGACTCACAACATAAGTGGTAATTAATTTTTATTAATTATCATTAAAGTATCGTATTGTCATCCAAAACAATCGTGTAAATAAAATTTCAGTTCAACTAAATGCTTTAAAACGTGAGAAAAAACGTTTTCGAGTTTGGACACACAAGTCGCCAAAAATGATGCCAATGTATCTGTATTTGTAATTCTTTAAATCATTAGTTTTAATCAATGAATTTTTATTAATTATAACTAAATTATTGTATTGTCATCCAAAATAATCATGTGTATAAAATTTCAGCTCAATTGAGCGCTATAAAATGTATTTTTTTTAACGATTGAAAATTCCACCAAGATAAATAAGTACATAAATATATAGATTGCGAGCTAATAGTAGGAATTGAAAAAGAAATGAGCATCTGTGATTTCTATTGGATGAAGTTGAAACCGATCCAGCAACAGCAGAACTTTCTGAAATAATGTATATTAATCATAATAGTGAAAATAAATTTTTGAAAAACGAAGAACATGAAAGTATGAGTTGAACGGAAGATTTTCAGATGCTACTTAAAGAACTCCATCAAGAAAAATATAAAGCCATAAGTGATACACAGCACCTAGTCAAAGAGACACATGCAAGAAAAAGTTCAACATGTTATTTGTCGATCAAAGGACATTAAAAGTACAATAACTTGAACACAATATGGCAGATTTGCCTGCAAATAGTATTCCTGCATAATGTATGTTAGCGAAAAGCGTCAGTGTGTGATTTGTGTCCTTTATAAAAGTCACGCTCATTTGAAACTTCTTGGTTCAGTTTGAATGATACTTTGTCTCAAATTTTCAAAGAAAAATTGAAGTCTTTAGAAGTAGGTAACTATACTTTCTCTTAGTTAAATTATTCACTGGAATTACGATTTGTATATATATATCGCGTACAATAAAAATTAGGATGACTCAGTCACCTTGCGCGACCATTAGCGTTAGTATCGAGATTGAGCCTGCTCCCGTATTTTAATAAAACAAATTCTAAATTATTTTCATTTTCGGGGTTCGCGATCAAAAAGTTTGGGGACCACTACTATTACACACTAAAATTCAATCGTTTGAAAAATATTCGATATTGCAAGGGTTACAACTTTAGCCTATAATTTGAAATTTAAGTGCAAAAAATATAACGTTGAAAGATCCCCTGTGAAATTTTACAGTATCTTTGATTGATTATTATTAACGCAGCTCTTCGAAATTACACTAGGGCTACTGACACAGAACTTCGCAATTTAGATGAGAAACACTTGAATTGATAACTGGCACTCCATTTTACAAGCCTTCACATCACATTAACGTAATTTAAGTAGATTTTCAATGAAAATAAGAAATAGAAAGAAGTGTAAAGAATAAATTAACATGTGACGGCTTTTTTTTAGCAGTTTGCTTGAAAAACTACATTTTTTCACATAATTAATCTAAATTTATAGTTAAATTTTAAAACATTTTGGGATATTGGCACAAACTGATATTTAAAATTTCATTAATTATATTATTTTATTTATATATTATAGGGGGTTTTTTGCAACTACTAACTTTAAAGGAATGCCTTTTAGGTATTTATACGTCCCTAAACACATTTATAAATTTTAATAATTAAATATTTGTGGGAAAAGTTTATTTTCGCCGACGAAAAAGCTTACAGTTGTATAAATTTCTTTAGAATTTTTTTAGTACACACTTTCAGAATCTTGATTTAACTTAAATGCCTGATTAACTCCCAAAGTAAGTGATTTTACAGATTTATTGGAAGTTTAAAATTTGACTTTCGTTCAGCATAGTCGTATTTATTTTAGGATAAACTTTCTATCACAGAATTTACACTACCATAATTTTTTTTAACTTTTTTCTCTTCCATAACTATAGTTTTTCCTCGGACGTAACCTATTTTAATTTCAAAGAAAATCGAAAATTTTAAGACAACTTGACTTTTAACTCCAACCAAGTTCAAAAGGTTTACAAATACATTTCTAAATTACCAGATTACATCTAAAAGAACGAACACTACAGCAAATACAACAGGAGACAAATTGCTGCGATCTCTTAAGTGTACAAAAAGTAAACAAATATCCTGCCTAAGTCGGGAGACAAAATTACTAAGAAGAGCTTCAGTCGCAGATCCCAGACTTCGCAAATCTCGGTCCATTTGGCCTGGAGCCAGAGATAAAAGACGTGTTTACAAATTGCTCATTATATTCGTATCATAAAATCATGAATCAGTTTGCGCTATCTCGCAATTAATCGCTCTCTATGTCTGGCAGGGATTAAAACATGTTTGACGTAGTAATTATTTAACAAATTCTACTTAGTGAATTAAACAAGCCATTCGTTTCGATTGTTATCGCTCTTGCGAAATACTTTATTCTATTCGACACTTTTAGAATGTGATGAGTTATAGTGTGTTATTAAATACTGGTTAGTATTCGTTAATGTTTTCAATTTGGTTTGGAATGGGTCACAATGCAAGAAATAGTTAGAGCAGGGGCCGGGAACCTATGGAACGTGCGCCACATGTGGCACGCGGTACAATTCTCAGTGACACTCAGCATTACTCTACACATTTGTTAATTTTTGAATGGATAGAAGCAGATAAATTTGTAACGGTCCGTATTTGACAAACTTCTTCAGAATTATGGACATTTGCGGAATAACAAAAAAGCCTGAAAAGATAAAATTACAGGTATTTTGTAAATTATGGAATGTCTTTGAAGAAGAGTAATTGCTTGAAGAGAGAAAATCGCATGTACTCTGCTTTCCGCTTTTGGTTATGCATATCGAAGTATGTCGTGTCAAATTGAAAGTCAGACATTATACCTCTGATTTTAAAATATGCAAGGAGGGGTTTGCAGAGCGGTGCAAGCACTTTTATTGCATTAGCTGCCACCAATTCTGATCAATCAGAATATTACCCCTTAAGTGCCACCGACGTACATATACGTCTCGCTCAGCGATGCGTTAAATACCAAGTACGTGTATATACGTCTTTCCGAAATGCGATCCTCTTCTGTGGGCTGCTATCAGTAACACTATTCCGAAGACTTTAGAATGCAACATAATAACTTTGACTGTGTTTGCAAAGGATTTACTTATTTCAAAGTAAAATTGGCTTATTTATGTCATTTCTTTTTCCCTCAATACATCACATACGCGTGCTTATGTGAAAAATGGTAGCATTGGCGAGCGAGTCGCGTCACTTTTAAACGGCAGTTAAGGGGTTTAATACCGGAAATCATATGATTATTGAAGATTCTAACCATTTCCGGTAGGATAAGGTATAAAAACTGAGATCTCTAGATCTTATTTTTTTATTCACTAACAAATTCATTCATTTTAAATTTCTTTTCTTTTTTTCCCATGTTGGACTCGTTCCGCCTCTCTGCCTTACTCCCTTTCTCCATCCGTTTCGAGCAGCCAATCTAGAGTCAAATCGCACAGCACTACCAACCAATGAGAACGCCTACTCTCATCAACATAAAACTGCTTTTTCTTCACAGCACTGCTACAATCCTCCAGTTTAGAGATAGATTTCCATGCAACACACATATATAAATAATTAAAGCTTTTCAAAATTACCACGAAAAAGTATAAGGTTTATTTTACTTTTTATTTTAGTTCATTTTGTAGGAGTAGTTTTATTCTATTTCTTTAAGCAAGCCTTCATTCAATTCCCGGAAGACTTGTTTTTGAAATAGACGAATAGCTGAAGTGAATTCGATTTTACATCTCAACATATTGAAAACACTTTTAGGTGTAGTCGAAAGGAGACATTGATGCTTCGAGATGCATTGTTTACCGCAGAAAATAGTCGTCCATCACATCATTGTGGCATGTTACGCAGATTCGACCACGAAGATGTGTCAATTCCCAGATAAAACATATCTAGTTTTACACAAATTATTTTACAGTAACCTGCATAACCTAGTCATTTCCACTTACGTTTTTAAGTTATTTTGTTATTCGTCTTGTGCGCTGAGTGCCCCGGACGTATATACACGTTCTTCCTAAATACAATTTTTTTTTTTTTTTGCTCTGAAATCAGTAAAATCATTCTGAAGGGTGTAGTAAGCAATAAAATGACCTTGACAATGTTTGAGAAGAATTTACTTATTTAAGAGAGAGAGAGAGATCAGCTTATCTGAGCCTTTTCAACCCCCCAACGCGCCCCTATGTGAAAAATAATGGCATTACTGAGCAGTGAATCGCGTGAATTTAAACGGCAGCTATAAGGGGTTAATAACAAGCCGAAAATATTTCCGAGATTATTTAATTAAATAGAGTGAACTTTTTCAATCCTTAATTCATCTTGTATAAAATGGGTATTTTAAGAAATTTCTAGAACTAAATAAATTGTTCAATACAAGGCCAGACATTAGGTTAGTCACGAAAATGCAAACCGATAAATACACTCTAAAACTGATATAATGCATTACAAGTAGTCTTAGTAAGGTTTCCCAGATTCAAAATTAGTATTTGATGGCCTTAACAACATCACTATTAAATTACAACAGAATAAGTATTAAACTAATTAAAGGAAATCGAATAAATCTATAATAATGCAGAATTATAAGAAATTAATGCAATTTTTATACAAGTAGATCAGGGACGCAGCTACCACCGCCGTAGCAATGATACGGAGCCCCAACATGTGTAATTACAGTCTCGCTAACAGGGCCCCTATATCTAAAAAACGGCCCTGAAAGAATTTTGATAAAGGGCTTCCAAGTTAGCTACGCCAGTGGAGTAGATACAAACTATTAAATTGCAGTTGTCAAAAATTATAATGTTTTACATAAAAAAATTAATTAAATTTGATTAGTAGTTCTTCTAACGGGGTACTTACAGTGGTAACAGCAACATAATCATTCATAGCAAAGTAAATACAAAGTATACAAACTGATAAAAGTTCCACATACCTAAAAAAAGAAAGAAAGAAAAATTAATTTACAATTTCACAGTTCACAAAATTCAATTAAAATACAAAAAGTATTAATCGTTAAGAAATATAACTCATACAATCAAAATATCACAGTATATCCATAATTAATGGGTACTTTTCCGTTTCGCCGGCGCAAGCGATAAAGTCGCCAAAAAGGGTACAGCCGACGGACGCCAAACGGAATTTTCCCGCTGGTTACCTTTTAAAATCACATTTCCAAACAAATCTCAATATCATTATCAAACTTTTCACATCAGTATCATTTTTTCACACTACATCAAAAATAGATGAAAAACCAATCAGAACCATTATTTATTGATATTTTTGCGTGTATATTGTGTGCCAACTTGGCGAGATTTTAGCAGGCGAAACGGAAAAATACCAATTAATATTTCTGGTTTTTTTTTTTATGCGCACTTAGAAAGACGCAAACATTTCACTTCATACACCACGATATGCTTTTAAAAAAATGTATCAGTAAACATATTTAGTAACATATTTAGTGATTAAAATTTTAAATCACAAACATTCTTCAACTTTTAGTTGCATGACGATCATTAAAAATGTTAAAAGTTCAACGTCAAATGACGAGGAAAAACGAATTGTAAAAAGAGAGAAAAACACAATTATCCTGCTTTCCGAAAAACAATACATACACGAAAATAAAATAAAAAATTGACAAATATTAAAAATCATTCACAAAAACACGCACAATTTATTCTCCACTCCTGAAGTATTTCCAATTATAAATCGGGAACCTTCCAACAAATAACACTTTCACAACATATTTTCTCCCACAATCCCTTTCGGAAGAAAGTCACTTCTCAAAACAAATACGAACCTCATTTAGACGAGTGAGAACCTTGTGAATAGCCTTATTATAATACAAACACAAGGCAGCATTTTTCTAACAAGGTCCAACATTTTTTTCTCTTCTATGTATCAATAAAAAGGGGAATTCATTCGAATAAGAATGTGTTGTTTTTACAATTTTTTTTTTACGGGCGGGGCAAGAGAAAGTACGTCTAGGCGTGAAGAAGGAAAAAAACCCAAGTGATTGACGTTTCTTACGCTTAGGTTTCATTACAAGACCTCTGGATGACCTGTGAGGGAACCACAAGACAGGGTTACCTTAAAACCACCAATGAAGCATGGCAATTAACAATGTCGCCAAAAAAAGGGTCACCGGTTTTTTTTAAAAAAAATAAGGCTCAGTAGCGCACACACGAATTTTTCCAGGGTGGAAGGGATCCGGGGTAGAAATTTCACCATTCTTGTGAACACACATTTAACAAAACACAGTAAAAAAACTAATTATTGAATAAATAATTAGCATTAATTAATAAAATTAATCATTAATAACAAATACTTAAATTAATTTTACGTACTATATACTTAGAATTATAATCAATCGTTAAAAAATCAAGGGCTTTGGGGGGACCGGACCCTCAGGACAACCCCCTTGTGTGCGCCACTGATAAGGATCCATAGCATGCATATGTACTTTAAAATATATATAATAGACTATCGCCTTTAAATAAAATTGTTTCTTTCAGCGTTTACATAGATTTTTCAAATTTTCGACAAAATGCAAAATAATATTGAATAAAATAGGATCTATAGTATAAATTTTAAAAAATTTAATATTTTAAAAAGGATTTCCGGGCTTAAAGTATCCAAAAGTAATGGCTTATTATTACGGAACAACCCATCAGAATGTAATAAACCCTTCGAGATTTTTTGGGGTCTAGTCCGATCGGCCGCACGTACGCGCATTATTCGGCAATCGCAGACGATAAACTCACTGACTTCATTGGTAAAGATGTGGACGCCACAGTAAAAGATGCAGTGCGTACTTCGTGCATCAACAGATTCAACGTGCGCCAACCCTTTTACACGGTGGGTCTTTGCTGACACCCGGATTGGAACACACAAAAACTCATGACCATGACTACTCGGCTACAGCAGCCAATCAAAATGCTTTTGATTTGAACTAATATCCCTCAATAGCAGTGTTTCGGTAATTAAAAGATTATTTCAAGCTGTAGCCGAGTGAAGATGACACCGAACCAAGTATTCCTAATTTACTCGTGAATATGAAAAGGTGAGTGATGCCACGTGGCCAAAGAGCTAGCGGCTGGAGTTGTTTCTGTCCAGTCATCGGTTTCAGACCCGATGCCAATTAACACCCACCATATAGAGGTAATGATGCGAAAGTTTTGAACCGTCTTCTCTCTGCTCTCTCTAAGGTCCCTGGATGATAGCGGTCGGCCTCTTTATCCTCGAATTACATCCGGTTCGTGGGCGAGTAGGGGCTTCCTCGCGGTGTCAAAGGTTGCCGGGACGATGCTAAAGACAAAACCTCGCAATACTTTACGGATGCAGAAGTTCATAGACACGTGGTGATTCTATCCACAAAAAGAACCCGATTTACAGCTGTGTGACGGGAAACGTTACAATGTACGTTAAAAGCTGTAAAGGAATTAGATTCTCACTTTGGCGTCGTGAGGAAATTTAGAAATTGGGACAACAGTTTACACATCACAAGATTACTTAACATCGTTTATACGGGTAGAGATCACAGGTAATGCACCGAGAGAGTATAGCAGTGTAGAGTCTGTTGTGCGGCTTGAAGACTCCACGTACACTCTACAAAACAGGTTTAATATTTTCTCAGATTCAAAACTGAACGGCTTGAGGCGGAAAAAGTAAAATATCTAATTTTATAACGGAATCACACACACAGCATGATCATTGCCGGTCATTCCAGCATGACTCAGCAAGCCAATAAAATAACACATAAACGCCTTTGTTTTCCAGCAGAATTTTAAAAATTGAGAAATTAGAATGGCTAGTGCCTTTTCAAAATTGTTCCAAGTTCTCTTAAACACTTAAGAATTTAAATTTCAAAAGCTGAAGGGCGCGATAAACAGCACCAGTCCCAGCTGTATAAATAGAGCAGACGCTATTCAGACCATTACGGTATATAAAATCGCAAATAACAATTCCACAACCCATTTGAGTGCTAGCTATTGGCCCATCTATAAACATAAGAAAGTGACAGGAATATTAAAAGCTACGAGAGAAAATGCGTATTTTAAAAAACTTTACCTTTGTAAACAAAAAGCTCCCCCCTCCCTCCCTTTCTATAAAAATTACGTCTCTCGCATTTTCCTTATCCCAAATTGGATTGACTGTTTTATGTAAAAATTAATTCATTTAAAAATTAGTGTTGTAGAAGTAATGGTTCTTTAATATACTAAAATTTATGTAATAAAAAAAGAAAAAGACTAGATCGGGAAATAGCGGTAACAGATGCCAATTTTTGTGAGCGTAATTTACCCTTTCATATAATTAAGAATGAAATAAACACATAAAAAAATATTTTATACTTTCTTTAAATACAAAGAAATAAAACAGTTAGGTGCAGGTTTATAACAATTACAGCAAAAATTAAAAGGGATTCAATCAATTTTATAGAGCGTTGTACGCTAAAGATTAAAATTAAATGTGGTAAGTTCGAAGTTGGGTTCTATGAAATTCCCTTTAGTGCAACAATTATTAATTAATTTAAGTTAGATTACACAAAGACAACACTTATCATTAGCAAAAATAACGAGCAAAGAACACAGATGGTTTTTCATAAGGACCACATTCTTTCCTCGCCTGGCCTCTACTGAAGAAAAGTAGTCGGTAGAGAGCGCTTCTGCTTCCTTCAATAGTCAGTTAGCATTATAAGAAAAGCGATTACATAACTTAAATTTCCAGCAAAAATGTCAATCTTCGAATTTTCTACTAAGTTTATTTTCCCCTGATAGCGACTATTTAAGATTTGGCTAACTTTTGATTGTTTAATATTTTCCCCCCAAAACACAGAAGTGACGTTCATTACAACCGATTCTTTAGGAAGTCTTTTTAACACGTTTTGATAATTTAACAAAACACTTAAGTTTTACACAGTCAACTTTTCCAGTGGGAAAAAAAAAACCATTAAATCTGAACTTATTTATATTTCGGATCTATTATTCCTAAGACTTGATATATAATTTTTATAGCCTAAAAAAGTAATCAAAAATTGCTATTCCGACAAATATTTATTTCATTCAATTTCCTCAGCAGATGCAATGAATTTAAATCATATCCAACACTCTCAAAGAAGCATTTCACGTAATATGCGAGGATACATAAAAAACGAAATCACTCAAATAAAAAAAAAACACATAAAAAGAACAAAAAGATAAAAAAAAAATGCCCTAATTTGTCACTGAAATTTATAAATTCTGTGTATTCCTTTAAAACTTATCATTGCCTACTAAGTTAATTCCACTCAGCTAATATATTTTCATTTACTAAGTAACAATTTTCATCCATTCACTAATTCATTCATTTTGCTAGGAGAAGAGTCGTTTTTATTCATTTTGAGCGCCAGATGGCCGGAAGTACTTTACTTAGGCTCCCTTACGAGGCAACAACTGCCAGCGTTTAGCCTCAAGGACACTACTTTCAGTTTCACGGCGCTGATTATCTATAAAGATAATTTTTTAAATGTTTTTTTTAAATCTAAGTTATATCTTATTTTATTTTGTTAATAAAAGAGCCTCTTTAAAGAGAGGCTTTATCAAAGAATAGGAACAAATAACATCAATACATTGTGTTGTTTCGAGGTTTTTTGAATATCAAATAAGTGCACAATAAATATTTCACACTTAGGAATCCTCCAGAAATATTTTTAAAAAGATCAAATATCAAATTAGGTTTCTTTAATCAATTAATTGGATTTCATGTTGTTTTACTACCACTGGCAATAGTCGAAATATTACCTCAACTACGTCTGAACTGTTAACTTCCGAGTTCAAAATGCTCTCGTAGTTTTTTTGAGAGGATTCAGATTTAACCTAAAGCAATTTTTTCCCCTCAATTTAAAGTTTTCGTCTACAGCAGGGGCATGGGCAAAAAACGGCCCGCCAAGAAAGTCGAAAAATCAAATAGACAAATAATGTTCTCTATATTTAGGTCAACACATATTTGCGAGCAAAGTTTTCTTGCGTGAAGATCAAAAAAGGTAAGCGATCCCTGCGAAGCCAGCCATAGAAACCCATTTTTCCTCACACGCCGACTGAAGGGGAGAATAAATGTTGAGGGTCAGCTCTTCTCGCGATAGCACGGGATTGGGTTCTTAAGTTGATGGCATGTACCCTCAATGCCGCGGGAATTGGCAGCGAACAATTGTAGGTACATACTTCGATTTCAGATTCATAGGATCTCGAATGTTCTCTGTTGGCAGCTTTGAAGAAGTCCACGCTCCAGCAGTCGCTCATAGTTGTTGAAGCATTCAACTTGACTATTTTTCTGTTTGTGTTTTTGTAGCTAAAATAGTATTCTGTCATATTTCAAAAAAGGAGTACAATGTCGGAAACAAATGTTAAGACAAGAAAACATACAATTTTAATACAGAATGGCCATACCTACGTCACTGGTTGGACTGCAACACTTTAAAAGCATTAGAAGCTTCCCACGTGGCTGTTTGGCGTCAGGCAGCTTCCCATATCGTTTCTTATTCGTGTCATAAAAACTTTTTTTTTTATTTCTAAAGGGCTGCAGATTGGTGTTATAACATTGCAGACCCAGCACATTCCCCGGAAGCTGGTACCTATTTTTAGAGCGGCACCATATAAGGCGGATACCAACCGCCTCAAGTAATTTTGACGCCCAGTTTCTTCCCCACAGGACACCTGAACTTTGACGATGCGAATTTGTACTAGGATTTAATTTTGCCGAGAGTACTCAAGGCAAACAGGCACTCAATGGATTTTTTTCATGCCGTAGGGCATGAAAGCTGTCGATTTTGTGCATCATGAAAATCCACCGACTTGGCTGCGGTCGAGTGAGTGAGCGAATATTAACGTCGCACTGTTGGCGACGGACCTCGTTATTTTGAGCCATGGTCATTTGACGAGTGCGACACCTGAGCTGGCACCCCACCTCTCCTAATTACCACATCACACCAGCGGGAGAACGTTTGAGCTCTCGACAGATTTAACGTTCATCGCTCCCCTACACGGCGAGTCTTTAGTTGTACTGGGCTCGAACTCGTGACAAGGCTAGCCACGATCCAATACCTTGACCATTAGGCTACCACGGCCACTTGGCCGGGGTCGAACTCGCAACCTTAGGTGCAGAAGGCCAGCGACAAACCAACCACGTCAACCAGCCAGCGTGTTATAAAAACTAGTAGTGAATATTTTTTCTCTTTGAAAAAGAAAAAAAAATAATTAACCAAATCAAAAAAATGGGGAGAGGGCTAGGATGTACTAGTTTAACTATAGAGGACGAACAATTACAACTGTAAATAAGTAAAACACAACAAACGGATAAAAATCCTATTGGAAAAAATAACCGAGGAACATAACATTTTCCAACCTTCTTCACGGATCCCACACAAAACTCCCCAATCCATGAGAGCAAAATAAATATTGGGGAGGGTTCAAATAAATTCCGGAAGGAATCGAAAACTCGAAAAAGAAAGTCAAACACACATCACACCCTCCTTTAAATAAGCGCGTCTCTTATCTGTTATGCATGAAATATGCGAGGGGTGGGGGGTAACCGAGGACTGAGGATATTGAAAATCCATTTCTCTTACAGTAGGATACTTTCTAGTAAGGAAGAACTCAACATAAAGCGGAGGGGAAGTGATATTGTTCGAGGCCGAACTTCTGCAAGTATTGTGTCACTTATTGAAAACAAAAATTTCTCTTTTACACTTTATAAAATAAAATAAACCGTCCGAGCGTGAAAATAAACATATTTAGTGAGAAATGCATCAGAGCGGATTTATAGACCATGAGATACGAATGCTGTCACAGCTTTCAAAAGACAATAAAAATATACATCGCCTACATTTTTATATGTTAATGAACGAAGTTTTTTTTTTAAAAGGAGTTAAAAAAGCACACATATTTATTAAAAGCGGATTGAGAAAATTAACGTTTGATTTTTAAATATATAAATGCCAAACTCACCCCCATCCCCCCTTTTTTTAAAAAAAAGCAGAAAATCGGCTTTCCTGAACAATCCAAGGAAAACACACGAAAATAACTGGAGAGTTTAAAATTGTTTATATTTATAAAATCCATATTTAAAAAAAATTTAAAAGCAAGGTATAAACCCCCTCTCTCCTAATTTTCTTAAAAAAAAATTTGAACACTTTTTTTAATCATCTCTCTTTTTTTAAAAAAAATAAGTCCAGAGCATTCAACACCTTTAAGAATATTGCGGACACTTTCAAAAAGAAAAATTATCTGTGATGTGTTTTACAAACCCATAAAACATGAAAAAAGATTGATTTCGGTATGAAAAACATTCGATACACAACTGAACCCACTACAAAGTAATTCCCCGCGATGACAAAAGCCCCAATCAAAAACACGAACAATCATTATCAAAACAGATTAAAAACAAACACATCGATCTAAAAAAAAAATTAAACAAAGTTTTATAGTAATATCAACAATTTCCTTGCAAGCGTATATTTTTAGGGAAAAATTACTTTCTATTTTGATTGACGAACAGAGAAAGTACCAGGAAATCCCTGTAGGACATGGTGATTTTCGAATATTCAAGAACACATGTAAACGTCAATTGAGAAGAGGGATAAACAAAAACGATCTTGAACTCGTCAATAACGCACTGGTGTATTCTTGATAAACGGGAGGAAAACATGTGTATCATTTGATTGCAACAGAAATTGAGTCCGGTATCTAATATTATAAGTGTCAGCATTCATTCTCTAGCTTAATGATCAACACCCGTGGTGAAAAGTGTGGAATCTTGCACGGTTATTATACAGTCGTTTAATTTGAAAAAATTGAACAAAAATTTTAATAAATTAACCGAATGGCTTGTATGATTACTTTTAAATAATTAATCCCATAACGAATCAACAACGGCCCCTAGCGGACTCCGAGGGAGACTCAAAGGGGAAGCAGGTTGCTTAATATAGGGTGTTTTTTTAGAGGTATAGAACTTTAAATTGCAATAAAACAACGATGTATTATTCGATTGACATGAATTTTTTTATTCGAAAGATAATCTTGTGGCATTACATTTTAAATATGATCAAGCAAGGCGTAGATTCGTCGAATGGGCCCAAAACGAGATTGCCGTTGTTCCCGATTTTCATAAGCGAATTTTGTTTAGCGATGAAGCGCACTTCTGGTCGAATGGCTATGTCAACAAACAAAACTGCCGCATTTGGAGTGAAGCTAATCCACAAGTGTATGTCGAAACACCGTTACATCCAGAAAAACTGACTGTTTGGTGCGCTTTATGGGCTGGTGGAATCATTGGTCCGTACTTCTTCCAAAACGATGAAGGCCACAACGTTACAGTCAATGGTGATCGGTATAGAGCCATGATTACTAACTTTTTCATTCCTGAATTGAACAATCATGATGTCCAGGAGCTGTGGTTCCAACAAGACGGCGCAACATGTCACACAGCTCGTGCTATGTGTCAAGCCTCCTAGTGCACTATGTGCCACGCCGTTACAGTGCCAACTCAGTTTCAAACCTTCCAAGATTAAAAAGAAACATTTTTACAAATTAAATTTCTTTGAAGCCGGTTCTCTTTTCGTGTAAATTTTTATTACTGTTTCACAAAATACGATATAAATGAATTTTTTTTAAAAAAAAAAAGTCCTCACAAAAAATCTGACAAGAACGAAAAGTAATAAAATCAACCAAAAATTTTGCAGAATGCATTTTGAAACAAATTTTACAATAAGAAATGCATTACACAGGATTAGAAGCTGTAAGCGCTCATACTATCATCTGGATATCCTTGATATAAAAATGATACATACATAAGAAAACTGGGGAGATCCTGAATAAATTTTCGAGCATATCAACTAATACAAATATTAAAATACAATCAGTGACGTGCACAGACCTCTTTTACAGGCGGGGGAGGAGGGTTACATTCTAAAAAACACGTAGAGGGGAGCGCTGAGGGGTATCCCTGAGGTAACCTCCTTATGTGTACGTCACTGAATACAATATGAAAATTCAATATATGATTTTACTATGACTGAGAATATCTGAACCATCACAGAAAATAGCAATACATAAAACGCTTAAAATACAGCAAAATAATGTAAACGAAGTTTTAAAATAAATGAGTTACATAGGAATTACTATTTAGGTCTTCAAGTGAAAAAGGGCGGTATCAAATTTGTAATGCCTTTGATGAATAACAGAATATTTTTTAAAAAATAATAGAAAAGTTTTTTTTTTTACCCTATAGAGACTTTCTTCATAAATAAAGTTTAGATATAATTTTTCTTTAAATTTTTAGGTAAAATTAAACCGAACTGAAGACATAAATTTGTTATTCATGCTTAAGTAAAGCAAATTTCCTATCGGACAAAAGTAAAAGCAATATTATGTAAATCAAGGAGTTTCTAAAGTGCAAATTTCTTTTTTTTAAATGCTTTTTGAACATGAAAGTCTTAAAAAAAGTGTGCTTTATGTTGATGAGTAATTTTTTGAATATATTTCTAACGTTTTAAATATGGTACTGTTTTATTTATATATATATATATATATATATATATGCTTTTATTTTCAAAAACCCCAACAACGTATTTTGGAATAAATGGTATCACATAATATTCCAATGCAATTAGGGAGGCATAGGATTCTCTATCTCAGGGGTCATCCACCTGGGTTTCCTAGAACTTTGACAGAGAATCCGCAAGTAAACACAAAAAACAGGCAAAAGTTTAGGTAAAAATCTAATTTTTATGAGATCGAATTCTTAACGACAGTTTGCTTGTAAAAATGAATATAAATAAGTATTTTACGAATATAAAATCTTGAATCTCGTAAAAGTCAAGTGCTTCAAGCATGAATGGATAAATCAAAAAGCTTTTATAATAAAGGAGTAAAAACACAAATCGACAAATCAACAGATTCGACGTTAAAGTCTAAATTAAAGCAGGAACACCTCCTAAATCTTAGGTTGCAAATTTGCAGTTCTAAACATTTTGAAACCATTCACATACAAAAATACATTTAAGATAAAAATATTTACAACCTAACGCAGAATATTGTTGTTCTTATTACTAATGCCACCTGATCAACCACAAAATTCATCGCGGCTAAGGGCTAGATTTTTACTCCTGTCGCTAGCCTTAGCTTTGAGCACCATGCAGGTGACAATACGATTTTACTCGGTTCCACCCCAATTTTGACGGAGAACACCCTGGGGGTGGTCAACGGTCTCCCGCCTCTCTTCCCCTTCCGCCAACCACACGAGATGACTTGCGGTTAAACGGCGATTTAGAGTACTCCCCATGCTGCGAAGGCACTATACACTTACAAACATCCATGCCTTTTCCGGGATTCCAACCCAGTCCCTACGGCAATGCAGTCAACGTCACTAACCACTATACCGTATGGGCGGCATGCAGAACGTTAAATGCGACTGAAGATAGTTTCAATATACATAGACTTTTTAGTTTGCGTAAAAAAAATGCAAACACATATCCGAATTCTTAAATACATTTTATGCAATGTTAGAAGACACCTGGAGCATGATTCAATGCATAAATTACATTAATATTGCATTAAATATTTGTAAAAAAAATAGTCTTTAATTGTTCTTTAATTAAGGTGTCCGACTACGCGTTCGAAACCGCGATTTTATAAAAGCGCATAAATGGATAATTTTCGCGATATTTAGTGTCACTTAGATTAGAATACATGTATAAAATTGTTTTAACGACATTTTGACAAAAAAAAATTAATAAAATATTTTGGCAAAAAATTAACATAGAATAACCTTTTTTCAAAATGTTCTCCTTTCATAAAAAATGCCTAAAAAATAAAATATTTTGCTTTTACAAAGTAAAGACTTCTCCAGAGAGTCTGAACTATTTTTTTTTTTTTTTGAAAAATTCACATTACTTTTAGATTTACAACCAATTGAAATAATTATCGGCGTCTTTTCTTAAATTTTAGATTTACAACCAACTGAAATAATTATCGGCGTCTTTTTCTTAAAATTTCTCCCCTCTGTTGTCGTAAAACACATGGATAAACCCACTTCTAAGTTGTATATTTCAAAAATTCTAGTTCAGCCTCTGTACAGAGGTCTAAGCTATATACAGGCAAAATATTATTAAATAGAAGCATTTTTTACAAAAGGAGAATATTTTGAAAATGGGTCATTCTATATTCCTTTTTTGTCAAAATATTGTGTGTGTGTGTACTTAAATAATCTTTTATTGTAATAGTATTCTAAAAACAATTTTTTATACATTTTCTAAACTAAGTGACACTAAATATCATAAATATTATCCATTTATGCGCTTTTGCAAAATCCCAGTTCCGAACGTAGTCGGATACCTTAAGAGTACCTAAAACACATGTTGCTCTATTTCAAATATTACTTTTAAAATATATTCTCTTCTTAAGGGGTTTTTTTTTTTTTTTTTTTCATTTTGATGGAGTTCCCCGGAAACATCTCAACACTTTCGAGTGTTCAGTGAATCGACAAAGTTTGAAGATTACTGATCTATTTCAATCTTTTTTTAAACAAGACATCAAGTTATATCACAGCTCAAAACATTGGCACTAAGCAACATCAGAGATAACTCGCCAAAACTGAGAGAGTCCGACACGCCCATATCTCAACTCACGTCCACCCGGCAGTTAACATTTGCCCCCTAAATCCTACTAATCTTAAACGAACGGGGAGGCAAATCTTTGCGAGAAACCTTACAAGATAAAGTGTGATGATCTAACATTCTTCACCCCAGCGCTAATGAAAAAGTTACTTAGCTTTTACGCAATGAAAAAGAGGGTTAAATTATAGCAGATTGAGAACACACACACTGATACTTGAAATATAAATCAGTTTTCTTTTTCTATGTCACGTTCACTGATTAGCGAGCTGCATTTCATCAAACTCGAGTAACATAAAATACTCCAGCGTTGGAGTGTTTAACCCCCCGACAGTTTATTAGTTAAATGTAAATTGAAATGCAATGTAAAATGGGCGATATTTCTTCCCGTGTCGACATCAGGTTTTTTTAACGTAGGTTAACGTGTAGGAAAATATTACTCACTAACTTGGAACAAAAATATTATATGATGTGTAATACAAATGAAAAGATCTTATTTTAAATAAAATTCTAATAGGTTGTAAGCTAGTGAATTTAAACACCAATTTTTGAAATTTATGTAATTATGAGTTTGAAATACTAAATTTATTAATAACTTTATCAACTTTACGGGGTTGTAATGTTTTCCCGTCACACAGCTAAAAAGTCGGCTTCTTTTTGAGGATAGGATATCCGCGATCCTATGCACGCGTGCACCCTTAAAGTATTGCGAGGCAGTGGCGCACACAAGGGGGGTCTAGGGGTCTGGACCCCTCCCAAAGCCCTTTATTATTTTTTCGATTGATTATAATTCTAAGTATATAGTACGTAAAATTTAATTAAGTATTGGTTATTAATTAATGCTAATTATTTAGTCAATAATTAGTTTTTTTACTGTTTTTTTTTCCAAAAATCGACAAAATCAAAAGGAGCATGATACAAGAATGGTGGACTTGCGACCCTGGACACCTCCTTGAAAAATTTCTGTGTGTGCTACTGTTGCGAGGTCTTGTCTTCGTCCATCGCCTCGGCAAATTTTGACACCGTGAGAAACTTCCTACTCCACCCACGAGCCGGATGGATGTAACTCGAGGATAAAGAGGCCGACCACAACCATCCCGAAACCCTAGTTAGGGAAGCGAAAAATCCGTTGGAAAACTTCGAAAATAACAGATGTAATCTCCCCCCTCACAAACAACAGAATTTGGACTCTAATGAAATAACCAATCTTTTTAATAACTTCAATGTATACACCGTAATATATAATAATCATGTATATATGTATAAATAAATCAAATATTTAAATGAATAAATATCACGCAGCCATTATTTTTCTCAAACGTCACAGGGTGAGTTTTTCAACATCGCACTCTTAACTCAACATGAGGACAATCAGAGACAAAACTCTGAATTCTGAACGGTAGTCAAATGATCAGAACGACACTCCAGATGGCATCCCAGTCTCCTTACTTCTACAACACGCTAAAATAAGGGTTTTGAGCTACGACATATTTAACGTGAATCATATCTCCAGTGGTACCCAATCACCGTCCAAAGTGAGGATTTGATGTGCATCAACCACTCTTGACCGCTCTCCATTACTTAACCGAAACAGCGTCAGTCTGTGAAGTTCGAGATCATGACCACTGGGTTACCATGGCAACCGTTTAATTTCTAATTAATGAACACGTGTCCGAAGCAATTAACTTAATTTGAAGCTTTTAAATCTCAAAATACAAACATGTTTATTTAATCGACCACAGTGTCCAAATCATAAAACATTTCCAAATGTTTCCCCGCACGATGTACATCAAAATAATTCTTAAATAAATTAAATAATCATACAACTGCTGGCAACATATGTCCTATCCGAAAAATAAATTACAAATTTCGCACAAAATCCAGACGCTTCGCACAACTAAAGCAAACCCGCACAGCAGTTTCGCATCTTCAAAGTAAGCACAAATCATTCTCAAACGCAATTGATACTCATTCCAAAGACTTATTCAACGAACACACACAACAAATCCTCCGCAATTAAATCCAGCGAAATCACTGTCACATTATAACACGGACAGGCAAACAATCTATTCAAAAATTATTAGATTTCAAGTGAATTAATTTCAGAAAACACTTTCCAAGCCTCATCGTTTCTATGACGACTGAAACAACGAAATGCAGGTAGCGCCAGGAACATTCACTAAAGCGGTAAAAGCGGATTGAGAGAGTAAATATAATTCATCGCATCGCATTATTCGGGCTTTTATTATTCTAAACAGATGCGCCATCAGGATGAATTCCCGACACCTTTAATTTCGAACTGCTTTTGCGCCCCCCAAATGACATTTCTGCTCCAACTCAAAGCATCCCTGAATAATTGTTTCAGGGAACATTTATCATAGCGAGTTAGGCTTAGAGCAGAGCTTATGATATGCGCCATGCTGTTTTACTTAAATATTATAATCTGTGGGGATTATTTCCGATAATATACATGTCCAGTTTAATATTCACTTTTCTGAGGTAACAATTACTCGTTGAAAGAAGTGTAAGTTAATGTATACATTAATAAAGAATTAGTAAAATTAAGAGCAACCTAAAATTCTTATGCAACATAAAAATTAAAATGAACATGTGCCGAATTTAATGGTTACTTTAGATTTAAATAAAAGACTAGGAAATACTTTACAGAAATAGTGTTAATATTCTGAAAGAATAATTGCTTGCGAAGCTTTATACGAAAGAGTATGCATAATTAAACTCTGTTAGGAATTGTGTGATAAATGTTTAGATACAGAGCTAACATCTCATATTTTTGACTGCACAGCTATTCTTGCTGCTCTACAAGAAATAGGGGTCCTTTTCTCGTCAACAAATCTCTATGTAAACAATATTGAGCAGATTGCCAGAACAGTCATCTGGGCTCATAATACTGTCTAATTTGGCTGGTAAATGGTACTGTCTAATTATTAGACAGTACCATTTTATCTAATACGACATCATTATCATCAATGCTTATTTGTATTAATTCGTATAGGAGTAGTGCACACAAGGGGAGGGACCAGAGCCGGACCAATCCCATAGCCCTTGATTTGTTTTTCGATTGATTATAATCCTATATATATATAGTACGTACAATTTAATTGAGTAATTGCTATTAATAATTAATTTTATTAATTAATGCTACTAATTTGTTCAATAATTAATTTTTTATTGTTTTTTGTTCCAAAAAAATCGACCAAATCAAAAGAATACGTTGGGTGGCGTATTCGAGATGTGACCGGCCTTCACCAACTAATCCCCTTGGGGAATGAATATCTTAGGGCTAGCATTCGCGTTTAATTCACAGCTATCCCTCTCAAGAAAAAACCCTGATATGCAAATTAGTTAGAGTACATAAAATTAGAGTTTGGTAATTGTAAAAGCAGAAGTAGCGGAGCTTTACTAAGGTGAGATTTAGATGATTTACGCAACTTAGTTATGGACGGAGTTTTGCTACTATACTAATTTGGTGGATTAGGAATTGATAGGTTAGGATGGATTAAGGTTAAATTGATCTGTTTGCTTGCGCTTATTCACTTAAGAGAGTTGTTGCTTTCTTTATATCACTCCTATGGCTTCCTTTTGTGGTTTACTTTGTGGTTGATTAGTGTGATTGAATAATAATAATAAATTAGATTTATCATGGAAGTTTCTGGTCAGGCTTTGTTTCCTCCAACATCTTTAGATAGGCAGGACGGTGAGGAAGCGACTTCAGGGGGAAGTCGCTTACAGAGCATGATACAAGAATGGTGGACTTTCAAACCTGGATCCACCGTGAAAAATGTCTGTGTGCGCCACTGTCGTACAGGGATTTAAAAACATTCGTATAAGTCCTATAACATTATTATAGGTCTATTTATTAGGAGGCTGTTGTCTAATTATTGTAAATTTTCTACCCTTCTTGAACGTACGTGAAAAAAAAAACAGATGTAATAAGATATTAGTCATTTTAGTCTTCTTACAATCTTAAGTAACGTAAATATGCTTCCTACCGTGTGTTTCATTTTTATCTCTATTGTATTCTCTTATAATGGCCACGGTAGCCCAGTGGTCAAAGTCAAGAACTCGTGGACGGTGGTGCCAATATGCGGACTAGCGTCCCGATGACACTAATTTGATTTACTTTTAATTACGTTAAGCCCGTCTTAAAATGTTCTGAAGCCCTGGACCCCTATGCAAAAGCGGGCCCCCCATGACCCTTTTAAGAATTTAGAATGTAGTATACGTTACTAGGCCGAAACAAATAAATGAACATTTCTCAAACCTAGGCACAAATCGGCTCGACCGACTGCTGATTTTCTCCTAAACGATGGTGGTAGGCAAAGACTTAAATAGAGACGAGAGACGGTAATCAGATAATAATACTGTCACATCTATTCTCAGTTGAAGTATAGTTCGGAATTCTCAGTTTCTTGGAGACTATGCCCGGAATAACATTACACCATTAAAAGTATTCGAATCATGATCTTATTGAGGTTAAGTCGAGGCCCCCTGAGAAACCGAGGACCTGCCTTAATACATCCCTGAACACGAGGACCGTTGGCGACGGACCACGGAATTTTGAGACAAAGTCAAGTGACGAGGACGAACGACACCTGAGCTGGCACCTCCCTCACCAGGCCAGAATGAGGAATTTGAACCCCGACAGATTTAACGTGCGTCAGCCTCTCTACAAGGCGGGTCTTCTGTGACATCAGGACTCAAAACCATAACTCAACAACACTGACCACGATTTCGTGACCATGCCCACTGGCCTAAGAAACTTACCTCGTGAGCAATGCAAATGCAATTTTTGATTCAGGAGTTACCAGTTATCAAAGAATAATCAACGTCCGATTCAAAAACTTTTGCAGAAGGAGGGAAAACCTCCTACTCGTACATAAAAGGTACATTAAAACTTTTAGTTATAATCAGGGGTACGTCAAAAAAAAGGGTATCAGTGAAGAAGTAATAACGAAGAGGGATATTATATATATATATAGGATTCATTGGGTTAATATATTACTTTTTTAGACAGAAAAATATAATAATGCATCAATCATTCTTCAACTATAAATGCAGATGTAATTTACATATACCATCTATCTAACACTTTACTCAGGTTTCTCCAATTTCTTTTTTTCGCATTTGTTATTACACCCTCTTCCTCTAGGGAGAGGAGGGGGTGCAGTAGTGTATTAGCATAAGGTAATATACCATCCTCCGGACAGTTTTCATTAGTCTGCGAACAAGCAGTCTGTGTATAGAGGCGCAAAGAAACACAAACCATTTCCAAAACAAACGCAGAAGTAATCAACCCTTCATAAAGGATGCAGCACCAATACATCTATCACGGCGGATGGAAGGAAACTGTTGACCGTGCAAGCAACCAAACACCTCCAGAAACGCGACGCCGCCGTCCAAAAATGATCACTTTAACCGCGAGAGAGTGAGACTTAAAATGATGACACCGGCTGCAAATAAGCATTAATCTTCGGCACCGGTGATGAGAGTATGCGAGTGAATATGACAACGCTTTTAAAGTGAAAGATAAATTTAGAAGAAAGACATGGGCCATATCGATTTTGCATTTCCCTGCTTGCCTCTCGCTCTTGTTTTGCTTTATTCCATCGATTGGGTCGTCCAATTCCAATTCCTCTACTTTTTTTTATTATTACCATGTGTCCCTTTTCTTTAAAAATCCTATTTTATTCTTATTTGGAAGAAGGAGGGAAACAGCTAAACTTAACGATGGCAAAACAGCAGAGGCGGCTAATGATTCCATGTCGAATGGTTACGTGCAAATGTCGTTCTACTAAGCAAAATTGCCATCTATGTCGACAACAGAGAAGAAAAAACAGTGCTTTTGGAAGACTTAAATTGCGCTAATGGATCAGGTTGTGATGATAAAAATCATAATTACACGCGGGAAAGGGTTTTTTTTATTTCACTTCGGTATGTATTAAACAAGGATTAGGAAATTACACAGCCTAATTGCGATGATATTCATTCAAGGAATAATGAAATGTACAGAAAGCATCAATTGTTAAAAGGTTTCAAATTATGCACTGGAACAAAAATCAATTTTAAAAGGGTGCTTTTAAAAAATTAGTTGAAATAAACACATGAACGGAAATGTTTTAACAGTTCTCGGTGAACGAATCAAATTTTTATACATTTTTAGAATAGGCAGTTACTTATTTCTTTAAATGATTCTTATCGCTATGACAGAGATTAAATTACTTATGATGAAAGGGCCTTTTTAACAAATGCAAAAGAAAATATTTTAAAAAATATGTTTAACTTTTTTTTTTTTCCTTGTCGTCCTTAACCTCCCAACCATACTTTTCCACTTATCTTAAGGCATTTCAAAATTCTATCCTACAATCGTTCGTTCATCAAACAACTAGGCAAAACGTTAATTATTTACTAAGAATCGAACTTAACTTCTTCCCTTGTCCTCAATATATCCTATACTGATGTTTAAAATTAAAACTTTTAGATTTTGTCGATTATCTCAAGAACTACTGGACAGAAATAATGAAATTCGGTATGTGTATAGGGCTGATATTATGCAAAAAATAACTTTTCAACCGTTAAAATACACAAACGCGACCAACGCTTGCTCTATACCAGTGATTCCCAAAGTGGTCTATATCGATCCATCAGCAGAAAAAAAATTGGGGGTCCATGAGGTATAAATGAGGGTCTACGATTGTCGCTCTCATTTAACCAGTTCCTAACTTTAATTTTAACTTTCAATTAATTGGATAAATATTCCGTATACACACGAGCTGTTACTTATATACTTACGTAATATTTTAATATAATATAAACCAGTAGCGCAAACAAATATTTTTCAAGGGGGGCAGGGTCGAAAGTCCACCATTTTGGTATCAAGCTCGAATACGCCACCCAACACAACCTTTTGATTTTGTCGATTCTCGGGAACAAAAACAATGCAAAATTAACTATTGAATAAATAATTGGCATTAATTAATAAAATTAATTATTAATAACAAATCTATATATAATTAAATTTTACGTAATATATACATAGTATTATAACCAATCGAAAAAAATCAAAGGCTATGGATGTGTCCGGACCCCTAGCACACCCCCCTTGTGTGCGCCACTGATATAAACATATCTATCTCGAATTATGGAATAGCGTGAGAAAGTTTTTAATTTATTATTTTTTTATGAAAAGGACTTTTAGCATGGTTGCCAATCTTCAGAACAAAAAGAAAAAAAGACCGTGGGGGGGGCAGATTGGCCGCTACTAACTGATGATATGTAGGATTCAATCTAAAAAAATTGATGCAAAATGGTAAAAATTTGTTAAAAAAAAAAGCATCATATTCATCCCTCCCGTTCTAACCATTTATATGTTGCTCAATTATTTTATGTAATAGGTATTAAAGTTTAATTTAATTAATATATGTTTAAAATTACGATGTGCTTGTTTTCTTAAGTGCTTCACACTACACTTCACGACACACCGACTATGAGTTCGTGACAGTGGCGTAACGGAGAATTTTCGGGGCCCCCTGCAAAATAAGATTTTGAGCCGTAGCCGGATCTTACGCAATCGGCATCGCGCAGGCTTTGGGGCTCCTAGAGTCTTGCCCCCTCCCCCGCGGTGCAGGGGTGCCGGTGGTGTACGTTACGCCACTGGTTCGTGACCACAACCACTAGGCTACCGCTGTCGCCATGACAACTGCAGCAATGCCATCCGCAAGCTCGCCATTATAACCCCTTGACATAAAACAGGCAAAAACCAATGTTTTAAATTGCAATTAACGCCTAACGAAGGTTACTGCCAACCACCGTGACAGTCATTACGCAGATTTTAATTATAAACACAACAACCTTAGGGTAATTTCTATCTTCGTACATTATTTGAGACCAACACTTCTATAACTTGACCATTACTTGTGTTTCTAGAAATAGGAAAACTATTTCTGAAAGAAATAGGTATTTTTATAGCAAGTATTCAAATCATGCAGGTATTCACAAACACAACAAAAGTGTTATTTCTAGGAATTTTGTGTGATCAACCGATAACAAAAGGCACGAAAATTGTTTATGAGATTAAAGAGTCATTTTAAATCACCAAAGGGAAAGGTAATTCATAAGAGTTTTTACACTCTATCACAAAAATACTTTTTTTGTTTTTATTTTCCTACGTTTATTCATATAATCTTCCCTATTCATACATTTGGTAAAAATGTTTATTACAACATTTTAAAATGTTATAAACATGAATAATTATAAATAAGTAAGAGTGTACACAGTAGAACCTGTTTTTGTATTTTGTATATGAACCTGTTCTGTATATGAGTTTTAACGGCTTTGGCACCACTGTAATGTTTTTTATCAATGTACCAGTGACGATCGGAGAATGTTAGCCCCTTGTAAAGTCAGATTTTGCTTTTAATATTTTATAAATTGGGTAAATACGTACTTGGCGTTAGTCAGGCCTTGGGCCCCCAAGAGTCCTAGCTTGACAACTAAATTCGTTAGCTTCATAGCTAAAAGTGTTAATTATACAAATATATCAAACGATGGACATAAAAGTATTTTTGAAAAAAAAATTAATCAATATAAATATTCACGATTTCCAAGGGAAACGCAACTCAGTTTGAGAGATAAATTTGATTTATATTAGAAATGCGACTTCGATGCCAACAAAAACTTTCAAACTTCTCACCCGAAAATAAGAAATTCGCTGCTTCATGAAGAATTATCAGTTTGCAGAAGTAAAAAAGACATTATTTGTTTACAGATTTATGGAACGGGAAAAAACATTTGACAAGAGGATGTTCAAAGAATTCAAAACGGGGTAAGATGAGTAAGAGTTCAGGGTTAAAAAAAAAAATCAATCCTATAAATCAAATTAAAGCTTTAACGGCAACAGTTATTTTATACCGAAAGCTGAAAAAAAGGGTAGTTAAAAACGTTTTTTTTTAAAGTTTTCAACAAACACTATTTCGTTATTAAGGTCATAGTAATGTTCATTTTTGGTCTAAAAATAAAAGGGCAAAACTCTATTCTAATTTCATTATCATTAAGTAATAATTGACTTAACTCACAGTGGCGCGACAGCTCTTGAGGGCCAAGGCCTACTGTGCCCAACTCAGTATACGCGACCTTGGGCCCAGAGGTGCAAGAGCAGATGTTAATGTCAGGTGGTTAGTTTGACGCGAAAACCCTAGTGTTAAGTTCCCAAGCAAGCTTGGTACTCATTTATCGACCCACTGAAGGGATAATAGGCCGAGCCAGCCTTGCCCAGCCTGAGGTTTGAACCTCGGACCTGTGGTGCGGAAGCGCGATGCACTAACCACTCAGCCACTGGGCTCCTTAGTATTAACTAACACAAAAAAAACTAATTCAATTAAATTTTATAAATAACTCTAATGAATTACTTTTTTAAAATTTATAACATTTTGTAGTGTATCGTGTTGAAATAAGTAAAATTAATGTGCGTGTTTTTTTCGTACCACTCGCATCAGTTTCAAAGTAGATCAGGGGTGTCAAACTCGCAGCCCTAGGGCCGCATATAGCCCGTAACGAACATTTTTGCGGCCTGGCCAATATGTCGGCAAAGAATATAATGAAATAATAAACCGACTCAAATAAAAATAAAACAAGCAGGATTCGTGAAACTTTTTTTTTAATTATTGTCTTAAGATTTTAATTCTTCTGAAGACAAATTTTGTTCGTTTTCTTTGATTTTCTCAATAAATATAGATTTAGCGCCCGGCTGTATGCAAATGTAAGTGATCGAGATTACGTGCGACTCAAAAATTTGAATTCAATATTCATTGAAGTTGTGACAAATCTATACGGAACTTTATCACAAACCTTCTGAGACGTCTTTTTTAGGGAAATTTAATTCCCCTACCTATTTCCAATCAGCTCCAAAAAGAGAACAGGGATTCCTTATTATGCCAGTGTTTCTCAAACTGTGGGGCGCGCCCCCCCTTGGGGGGCGCGATAACCTTACGAAGGGGGCGCGAGCATATCGAAAATAAAAGATATAAAAATAATTAATTTACTGGAATGAATTAAAACAAAATACTTTCACACATAATAAAAAATGCACTTTTACTCTGATATAATTTATAGGCGCGCTATATTAAGTCATCAAAAATAAAAACTTCCATACCAAATTAGCTATCTTTGAACCCATAACCAAATAAAAATACTTTTATTTGATTTGCTGTAATCCCATGATGAGAGATTTTTTATTACGCTTTTTTTAAACCTAACATACTACTCTTTCAGAGAAAAAACAATCCCAGACCCAGAATCAAAAAATTTAGGAACATAAAAAATTCATCACTGTCATTATTTTTGAAATACTGCGCATTATAGCTGTAATCTGTTTAACCTTCTAAGTTATTGGTACAGTTAGTTATGACCCCTCTCTAATGTGTTTGTTTCTCATTTAGGGAAGTTGTAAGTAATGTATTTCTCTATTGCGCATTTTTCCATGCAAAAGAGTTTTATGATATTTGGAAAACCACGGGCACTTTGAAGGATTACTTGGCCAAGACTTCCATGGGCTTGTCTTGCACAGCAAAATTTTTATAAGAAATGCTTATGATTAGAAATTGACCCTCTGAGTTCTTTTTCTAAATTTAGCAGATATCAATATTTTGTCTTCTAAGTAGCCACCGTATTTTGCAATATATTCAATTTAAAAATTAGAGAAAGGAAAAGTAACATAATAATTATCCTATTATTTTATTTATTTATTTGCTTAAAACTAGTACACAAAATTTAATACTTATGTTACTAATTTGTATGGTTTATAATTAAGATCACCTATAGTAGCTTTAGCGTCAAAGTGCATTATTATTGCATTCAGTACATTATTAATGTATTAGGGGGGCGCGATAAAAATTGTGATCGAAAAGGGGGGTCACCAGTATTAAAAGTTTGAGAAGCACTGTGTTATATATGCAGATTAGATAAAGTATTTAAGTCAAACAGAATAGTAAAGTAAAAAGCAGTAGGAGAGAGAGATTGAAGCAGGAAAGTATAATAGTGAAGTTAGAGATTTATTATTGAAGATTTCTAGGTGGATAAATTAATCTCAGGAAGAGCTGAGCTGCAGTGTGGTAAATATTGATTTATAATTAGTCTCATTATATAAAGTTTTATATTAGGAGTGAGATTAAAGTTAAATGTTCAATAGGAACATTATTGAATATAATTCTGGGATCTCTTATTGCGGTGATCGATATTCTAATTGTTAATTAATTGGATCATTAAATATTTAAGTTAATATAAAGGAAAGTCCCTTTTAAACCTCATATATCTATTTTAAATTATTTGTTATTAAAAGTATTTCATTCTATTTGGGAAAGATAACCAAATAAAGAAAGTTATTCATTAAAATGGCTACTGGTTCTTCTTTGACTCAAAATCATTCTCGTTCTCAAGGTAAGATCCAAGGGGATCTTCACAAAGTGGGTGTGCCTGAATTTTACTGGTATTTACTAGCAAGGCTTGCAAATACTCGAAAATTCACATATGAAATTATCTCCATATTTGGAAGAATTTATCGGTGCAAGAAGAAACTTTTAGTTATGAAAAGAAATGTCTCAAGTTAGAAATAGTATTAAAATGACGCTTAGTTTTGAAAGTAATCACTCCGAACAAAATTTCTCCCGAAATACGAAAGCTAGTAGCTGAGAAGAAATGTTTAGTGTCAGGACGTAAAAATTCAAATTTTCTTGTTCTTTCATACACGTTAATTATTATGTATTATTCGAAATAAACCAATGTTTGTAACAATATTGATTTTTTGCGGCCCACTTAATGCTAAACCTTAATGCTAATGTATAGCCTAAGTCAGCCTTTGAGTCTGACACCCTTGATGTAGAGATTATCTGAGGATTTCAAACCAAATATAGCAGAAGTCACTTCGTGAAATGGGTCGTCACTTGACCAACGTTCAAAATTACAAGATCTGTCGCCAAAGACGAGTGTGACTAGACAGGGGTTAATGAAAGTCAACCGTCACTTAGTGTTCTCAACACAAATTATTTTTAAAAAATGTTCTATGGAACGCGTTTTAACTTAAATTCAAGCGGAGAATATGTGGCTTTCAGGTTGTCGCCAAACGTTCCGGAACTCGGAACACAAGTGACCCGAATTTCTAATCATTTCGAGAAGTGTCTCTTGTGCACATTTATTACAGTAAGACGCCATATTTTTTTTCTTTTCATTTAGCATTATAATATAGAGTCAGAACATGGAATACATTTTACATCAGAAAAATAGATCGGTTGAGAAAGTAACGATTGAGTGTTCATTACCGTCGTTCTTCAAAGCAACTTGAAAGCTATTGGTGACGGTCAACAAACCAGGGCGACTCCTGAGTGAACTGGCCAACACCAAGCTTCCACACCACGCAAACGTAGAGATTCTGAACCTCGACAGATTTAACAGGTCTCAAACGCTTTATACAGAGTGTCTTTAATGGTGGTTATTTTGACCACTTGGATACTACAGCCATTCTGACAGAAATCAGTAAGTTATAAATAAAATCTTCACTCTATAGAATAACAGAAGAAAAGGTACCGTTATACTCAACGTTAATATTGGATCATTGTTTAATTCGAAATAATGTTCTAATTAGGAATAGAAATCTTTAACATTACGCAAAAAACAGCTTTAAGAAGCAACCAAAGGAAATTTGAGTTCCAAGGGTGAGCTGGAAATCACACCTACAAAAGTTCTATGAACTTCGATTTTACTACATTTATATACATAACTTTTTAACAAAAAGGGAACGACTATAAAACATATTTACGTTTATTTATACAAAACAAAACAAAAAAAACTAGTAGAACGAAAATGGAAAACACCAGGTCAACCAAGATATACCACATTTTGTAGAATTAAAAAAAATTCTCCAAAGCTAATATGACATTCTGACTACCCCATTGCCTAGACAGCAGTATATTTTTTATTACTTTTCTCATGTCTATTTCGAATTGATCTATATTTTCTGGTGTAAAATATATTCCATGTTTCGTCTCCTAAGCCGTAACGCTAAATGGATTTTTATATTACACGATAAGGGAAAGAATTGCTTATTTATGGAATGTTTTCAAATTTTAAAAGATAGTGTGTTATTAACACATTTATGAATTGCAACATTCTGAGAGTTTATATGAAAGTCAAGACGTGTGTGTGTTTTTCTCTCTAAAGAAAATGTGTTTCGAATTTATTATAAGTTGTTTTACACTAAGCGAAAAAAGTATATTAAGACATGTTTATGTTTTATATGCCTTTTCAATACAGGTAGTAGAAACTCGTAAACATGTCTCAATGCAGCAAAAATAGTTAATGACTTAAAAGAAAATGACCAGTCAACTTATAAGGAAAGGTGCAAGAAATTGTGTATCTGGACAAGTATATAAAAAGTTCCCTTCGGGTCCAAAATGAAATTTCTTGCAGATTTGACACTATTTTTCATAATTATTTTTAAATCACATTGCCTAAATTTGAAAAACAGCGGTAGTCTAAATGGGAAGAATTTTTTTTTTTTTAAATATACCTAACGAATTCACCGTTTGAAATACAAACACTGGATATGGAAGGATATACATGTTAATAACTTACAGCATTTTGCCACAGTGTGGCTTTATGTACTAGGAGAGAGAATGCTGTATTAACTTACAGAAGCCATATGAATAGTGGTTTAAAATTGCACGGGTTACTAAATAAGCTAATTAATCATTCAAACTGAGCAACCAGAAAATATTTTTAACGCAAAATGGAAAGTATACACCTAATGTTACTGTCGAACATTCATAGGATATTACTCTCGTGATTTTTCGTATACCAATCAATGTTTTTAAGAGTACCTATTGCTTACAGATCTAGCGCCTGGATAAAAATTCCAAAATGAAATAAAATTAAAAGTTTCAGAATAAATCTAATGAATATGAACTACTGAGAGTATCAAATAATCCAGAACACTTCCCTAACATAATGAGAACTCTTTTTTCCGAAACTAGAACGAATCAAATATCGATCGGCCTGCTTTTTACGAACCAAACTGCGATATTACTTGAACACCAGCCAAAAAAAAATTGACATCCGCTCCAGTATATATCAATAAATTTCAATTTTGCATTCTAATACCCATAAGAACGTAAACCTCAGCCATGGAGAGTGGGCATTTTAAATCAATCACAAATCTCTTCAGACCAAGTTCCGGAAGGTTGATGATATATGTTTTATACAAAAGAATGAAATGAAATTTAAATATTTTTTGGAAACAAGGAATAAAAATACGTTTCTTAAAAAAATTCAATATCTTCCAAAATGCGACAGAAGGCATTTTTGAAGTTTTAAAAAGCTTTCCACCCCACACTGAACGACTAAATTTTTGTACTGACGTGTTGTAATCAGTGGCGTACACAGGAATTTTTCGGGGGCAGGTTCGAAGTACACCGTTCTTGTACCATGCTCTAATACCGCAAAATATTTTGATTTTGTCAATTTTCAGGAACAAAAAACAGTAAAAAATTAATTATTAGCAAATACTTAATTAAATTTTACGTATCATAACATGGAATTATAATCAATAGGGGGAATCAAGGGTGACGGGAGGGGTCCGGAGCAGTGCACCTCCCCGTGTGCGCCACTGTAGGATACCAACTAAATAGATACAAGGAAAACCATACAGTACATCGCGAACAACTTGTTAGTATTTTGTTCTTTTTTTTTCAAGACAGTGCGCGATCTCTAGCGGATTGATTGATTGATTTAATATTAACGTCGCACTGTTCAGCAACACGAGGGCTTTTGGCGACGGAGATCTCTAGCGGAAGACGGACAAAAAGCTTGGTGAGTGAGTGAAAATTAACGTCGCACTATTCAGCTGTTGGAAGGCTTTTGGCGACGGACCTTGCATTTTGAACTATGGCCAAGTGACGAGACACCTGAGCTGCCACTCCCCTCTCCTAACTTCCACATCACACAAACGAAAGGACGTTTGAGCCTCGACAAAGTCAACGTGCGTTGGACCCCTCTGCAGGGCGGGTCATGAGAGGTAGTTGGCTCGAGCTCCTGACATGCCGGTCACGAGTCCGTTACCTTGACCATTAAGCCACCGCGGCCGGAAAAAAGTTGATTTGATGGTGCGGGGAGAAAGCTGGGGTTGTGCAATGTTGCCATCTACATAGTACCGTATATTCAAATTCCACTATGGTAAAAATATCTTAAACACCCTGTTTTTTACATACATACAAAAACAATCACAAACCATATGTAACATTACGATGTTAATACACATTCTCTTACAAAAAGAATTACAAATTATAGCTATTTGAAATCCTACAGCTCAGTACGTACTCACTTACCAGTAATCATTGTTTTTGGTTATAACGTAGAAAAATAATTTTAGCTATATCTAATCATATAATTAAAACTTTCCCGTTATTTTCGAAAATTCAAACCCTTTGTGGCAATATTAAATTTTGAAATTAATTTTTTTTTAATTATTGTTCTCTTAATCTCTGTACCATGAAACATTTCGTTCGCAAAAGGTCAGTTCCAATTAATGGTTTTGTCCTCCATAGAAGCGCGGTCCGCCCTAACGTTAACTGTTATGCATCTATTTTTTTAAAAAAACTGTTGTCCGAATAACAACAAAAAGCGTCCCCTGCCCTTACCCTTTTAAAATAAAAAATTAGAAGGTCTAAGAAATGAAAAAAGCATAAATATACAGCGATTCTGAATGTCCTTATATATTTTCAAATACGATTTTATTTATTATGTACGTTTTCGCATACTTTCTAACGAAACATCAAAAAAAAAAAAAATTGAATTGCATGTATGATTTAGCAAAATAGGTTCATTTATACATGCGCGTTGACCAGTTTCTCCCTACCTCTTGAATGACCTACTAACAGTGGTTCAACTCTTCATTTGATTCACCTTTCACACGAAAATTATACCTTCGTGCGAAAATCTTTTATGTTTTTGGTCCGATATAGTGTTTTCAGAAATGGCTAATGCAGAGTTACACCGAAATAAACGACTAAATTATAAAATGCACTTATAAACAGAATAATCACAGTAACATGTAACACTAGTAAAAAATAGTATGATTGTCACCTATTATTCAAATACAGCGGTTTCGTGATCAAATCGTCCTCCACGAGCCGTAGTTACTTACCCATTGTGTTTATAAATGAAAATCTAAAGCCCGATGTAAGGCCACACTCAAGTCACGATTACAATAATAACAATCCTGTACAGTCCGTATCCTTACACGCAAGTAAACATACATAAGTTTTCCTTAAAAAAAATAAGCAAAGGAGACGTAACAGAGAGAGATAGCTATAGAGCAAATCTTATCAACCTGGGAAATTTAAATTATAAAACATTGCGATTCAAATATAAATTTCATTCCTTTACTATTTTAAATAACAACCAAAATAACATCATTGAGTTTACTTCTTTAATATAACAACAGAATTAACATCTCAATGCCTTAAAAATGAAGTACCTCGTAATTTGGAACAGTTGACGTAAATGCTAATATTGTACAAGTCAAAATTAACAAAGTTACTATATATGTAGTGTGACATCGTCGATTGTTGTGAATCCCCATCTTTCGATTCACGATAAAATTAATAGTTTCACCAGCTGTTAAGGGACAAGTACGACGTCTTCGATTGTTGTGAAGTCACACCCATCGATTGTCCCTGAATTTTTAAGATCCACCTGCTGTAAAATGACCAGTGCACGTGGCTAAGGGTCATTGTTTATTGTTTGTCCTCGGATCCGTGACGACACTCTGACTGAAAGTCATAATGGACATAAGAGTTCCTGCACCCATTGATAATAGACGAAGCCTATATCTAACGGAGAACACTGTCGCCTAAGCAGATGATTAGAGAACGGCTCTAAGGAACAAAGGCAGTGCGATGAACAAAATGTCCAGATGTCGAACGAGAAATCTAGCGCCAGTACATTCCAGACGGGGCAGAGTGTGATTGTGAGTTCCGTACGAATAGGACTCTAATGAGGCCGTGGGCAGAATTTTATGGCCTGCCAATGATAAGTGACGAGGGGCATGTTGTGGACCCACCCCTGGTGTTTAAAAGGATCTTTTTTAGCAGAGAAGAGACCAGAAGAGCTTAGAGAACAGAGGGAGGAGACTAGGGAGGCCAAGAGACTTTTGTGACCTGCCAATAAGAAGGGACGAGGGGCGTGTTGTGAACACACCCCTGGTGTTTAAAAGGGTTCTTTTTGGAAAAAAAGAGAAGAAACAGAAAAAGAAGAAAGGAGATGAGAGAGAAAAAAGAGGAAAAGAAGAAAGGAGACGAGAGAGAGAGAGGAGCCCGGCCTTGGATGGAGAAAAGGGAAAAGCCCTGCCCTGGATGGAGAAAGGGTGAGAGGAGAACCCTGGTTGGAACGGACGGGAAGAGAGCGCGAGAGAAAAGGGTTGAGTCCGAGATTGGAGTGGAAAGACAATGAACGCCGGTGGCGTTGAGAAAAGAATATAGACTGACTGCATCGGCTTGGCATATGGACTGAATTATATTGCTTCAGTAACAAATTGTTTAGCAAATAAACAATGCTTTTATTTTATATTAGGCTGTAAAATTTTTTTTATACTAGCTATACACGACGTTACAGTAGCAACAACTGGGCAAAATGGACATTTTCTGGCGTAACTGGTTGCAGCGCATGTCTAAGTTCACATGCAAAACAATTAGCTTTTGTGCAACGATTTAAAAATGTATACACATGTACATGAAGGTCAACTTATTTCGTCATCTTATGATAATGATTCGTTTTGAAATATGCAAATAAACTATAAACTTTTACATGTTAAAGCAAAAATATGTTTGCAATGACAGGTTTAAGACAGTGTTTTATAAGCAATACTGATTTAGATGTAATTTTCCAGCATAATAGTCAGGTCATCCCAAATTTTCCGACTCATTCGGTCTGGTCATTGTACCTACCCATTTACCTGATTGCTGCGCATAAAGATGATACTGGAGAGAAAAGTAAGTGGCGAGATTGAAAAGTGGCATCTCGACAAAGCAGTGGTCAGATACCAAGCTGGACATGCTGAATTTGGAAAAAGACATCCGTAATTTCAAAAGATCCTAGAAACCCATATAGCATAACTCTAACCAATACAGTGGAGCAGCTCAACAACCTGCTGTTAACAGACGAAATTATTTCAGCGATAACAAATCACCATCTTTTATAGCAGGGATGGCGAACCAAGGGCACACGTGCCATGCACAATTAATTTGGGCACGAAACGGTTTGCATTTTAAATCAAAATAACAAAGTTTGCTATGAAATATTACGAAAAGACACGAGTGATCGGTCGCGGTGCGTGGGGCGACGCGGAGCACACTCGTTTGTTATTGTCTTACAATCGTAATATAAGTTTTTTGTCATCTAATCCGTAATAACAGAAGTAACACTAATGTTACTTTAATTTGAATTACAAGTACAACGAAAACATTTACTACAAATGATGCGGTGCAAAAATGTATTTTTTTCGCAGTACATAAATATTTTTGAGTTGTTAGTATTTAGCTTTGTGTTATTTTTCTAATAATCACTTCACAATTATTTGATGACACGTCTCTACCTCATTAAACATTTCTTCAGAAAAAACAGCACGCAGATCCATAATGGTTCGCCACCCCTGTTCTATAGCATCGCACAGTTCCAAAAGTACACAGTCTAGGTTCGTTGCCAGCCTAAATTTTGAAGTCAAACAAAGAGACAGGGACGTCTTAAGGCATAGGCCTAGAGCATGGGCCAGAAGGAGGGCCTCGTCTCATTCGAATTATGATCTGATTAAGGCTAATTTCAACGGTCAAATGTTTTTCCCGGTTTTATTCTTCGAAAAACTCGGAATTTCGGACGATATGCCAACTAGCTACACGTGATGACCGTCGTCCATGTATAGGCTTAGGCCTACCACCATACACCATCATTACTTACTCCCTCACTCAAAAGGTGGCAGTCGGTCGAGCCGGTTTATGCGTTTGTAAGTCATGCACATTTATTTGTTTCGGGTTATTGTTTGTATAGCGTGTTTTTTCAGAGGTATAGAACTTTAAATTGCAATAAAACAACGATGTATTATTCGATTGAAATGAATTTTTTTTTATTCGAAAGATAATCTTGTGGCATTACATTTTAAATATGATCAAGCAAGGCGAAGATTCATCGAATGGGCCCAAAACGAGATTGCCGTTGTTACCGATTTTCATAAGCGAATTTTGTTTAGCGATGAAGCGCACTTCTGGTCGAATGGCTACGTCAACAAACAAAACTGCCGCATTTGGAGTGAAGCTAATCCACAAGTGTGTGTCGAAACACCGTTACATACAGAAAAACTGACTGTTTGGTGCGCTTTATGGGCTGGTGGAATCCTTCTTCACAAACGATGAAGGCCACAACGTTACAGTCAATGGTGGTCGGTATAGAGCCATGATTACTAACTTTTTCATTCCTGAATTGAACAATCATGATGTCCAGGAGCTGTGGTTCCAACAAGACGGCGCAACATGTCACAATCGATTTATTGAAAGACACGTTTGGTGACCGCCTAATTTCACGTTTTGGACCTGTGAATTGGCCTCCAAGATCTTGTGATTTAACACCGCTAAACTATTTTCTGTGGGGCCATGTAAAGTCATTGGTCTATGCGGATAAGCCACAAACGCTTGACCATTTGGAAGACAACATTCGCCGTGTTATTGCCGATATACGGCCACAAATGTTGGAAAAAGTCATCGAAAATTGGACGTCCAGATTGGACTACATCCGAGCCAGCCGTGGCAGTCCTATGCCAGAAATCATATTGAAAATGTAATGCCACAAAATTATCTTTCGAATAAAAAAAATTCATGTCAATCGAATAATACATCGTTGTTTTATTGCAATTTAAAGTTCTATACCTCTAAAAAAAACATTCTATACGAATATTGGACAACGTATGCTATGCACTGCTTACTTTTAAGGGTCATATGTTGGGCCAATATTTGTGCAGAGCCCCAGGGCTACTTTTGAGCAGGGGTCTAGGGCCTCAAGAAGTCTTAAGACTTTCCTGCACAGAGATATCTCATATTAGTTCATGTGAAAGAACCAACATGCTCATGGACACAATAAGAGTGACATAATTCAGCGATCGCCAGCCTTCGGAACTTCACGGACGTCTAAATGTATAATTTTATATTTGCTGACCACTCTTCCTACATTGTTTCTTTTTTGTGTCTTTCATATTTCCCCATATTACTGAAATGGAACTTAACGAAAGGCAAGAAAAAAGGGCCGCGCAAAAAAATATCAACTGAAGTGATGTTTGTCTATCAGCCCTCACTTAAAAAAGTCACACCAGCAAAAGTTGCTAAAAAAATCACTAAACCCTGAAGGTATTTCGCTATGTAGTAGCTACGATTTTTAAAAAAAGTATAATCCATATTCCATAATACGTTTTGTTAATTGTTATTTTTGAAATTGAGAATCTTCATTAAATATATATATATATATATATATATATATCTGCAATCTTTCTGGATTGATTTCTGGATTTCTGCAATCTTTCAAGGACCACCGGTTGGTGACTGCTGGTATAGTTAATTTCAATTCAGCCAGCGCTTAACATATCTTTGATTTCGTATAGGAAATGAAATGTACAAATACCACTATTGCGTTAATTTTTAAAACAAGATTTTTGTCAAAATAAATAAATTATTGTAAATAACTTACGAGTTCATCTTATATTTTTTTTATTAAAAACAATTATAAAATCCCCGTCCACCACAAAGTATCACACAGGGCTCATAGAAGTAAGTATTAATCACACATTACAAAGGAAAAAAAGGAAATTATGAAGGGGATTACAAATATTTTCAGCACATTCACACAACTTTTTAAAAGCACTTCTGATAGTTTGAAAATTCGATGGCCACAATTTATATTAAGTCCTGTTCAGTGTTGAACAAATGGTTTTTGTGACGCCCACAACAACAGGTGCATATTTGTCGCGAGAGGGCGCTAGTGTGTGAAAAACAGTGTGAAAACAGTGTATGTGTAGAGTGAGAAGAGAGCGTATGGAGAACGCTCGAATAAAATTCTTTTTTAGCAGTCTCGCCATTTTGTGTGTGGTGTAATCTTTTAGAGATTTCAAATTAATGTGTAATGAATCGGTGCAAACTAAACATTGGTCCGTCGAGCCGGAGATGGCCGGGACTGAAAATAAGGAATTGTAGTATACTCAACGATCACGAATGAAAAGAAAGGAAGAGTCCTTTTAGTGGAGAGAAAGTTATCACTTGGTGAGAGTCAGTCTTCAATTTTCCTATATTTTGTGTTTTGAGAAAATCATATGTGTTTCATAAGTGGTTAAAATAACTTTAATTTGTGATTGAGATAGTTATTTTGTGACTTATATGTGTTTCATTTGTGGTTGAGTTAACTATATTTTGTGTTTTGAGAAAAATATATGTGTTTCATAAGTGGTTAAAATAACTTTAATTTGTGATTGAGATAGTTATTTTGTGATTTATAGGTGTCTAATTTGTGATTGAGATAGTTATTTTGTGATTTATAGGTGTCTAATTTGTGATTGAGATAATTATTGTGATTTATAAGTGTTAAATTGAGGTTGAGTTAACTTTAATTGTGTTTCGAGATAATTATTGTGATTTATATGTGTCTCATGTGTGGTTAAGATAACTTTAATTTGAGGTTGAGTTAACTTTGATTTGTGGCTTAGATAATTAAATTGTGGTTTATTTGTTTTCATTGGTGATTGAGATAACTTTACTTTGTGAAAATGAGTATAGGTAAATTTAAAAAGGATGAACTTCGAGTATTGCGGATGAATTAAAATTAGTTGTTCCAGACAATGCTAAAGTTCTAGATTTAAGAGAATTAATACAGGAGAGTGAGATTTATAAAAATGATAAGGAAACGTATCAGGCTATTGTTGATTGTGTGTTGGAGGAGATAAATGATAGGAGAAATGAAGACGAAAATAGAAGAAATGAAAAAAAAACGAAAATAGACTAGAAATTGAAAAAATTAAACTGTCACAGTTAGAGAAGGAGTTAGAAATAGCGAAATTACATAATCAATCGGGCAAAAGTTTACCTTTACAAAATGAAAATCAATTAATTACAACCGAGTGTAATATTGAAAGTTTGATTAAAAGTATCAAAACCTTAACAATCCCGGTACCACTAAGAGCAGAGTCATTTAATTTATTTTTTCAATCTATAGAAAAGGCATTTAAAACTAAAAATGTTCCTGAAAAATTAAAACCCGAAATTCTTTTGAATATTTTAGGAGAAAAGGCAAATAACTTAATGATTTATCTTCGAGATGAAGATTTAAGTGACTATAATAAGTTGAAGGCAATTGTGTTAAAAGAATTTCAACCGACCCCTATGAATGTTTAAATCAATTTAAAAGGGCCCAAAAATTACCTAGCGAGAGTTATGTTCAATTCGCGTCTAGATTAAGTGCGAATTTTAATTACTATTGCCAATTACGGGAGGTCAATGATTTCAAGTCAGTTTGTGAGTTAGTAATCTCAGATAAGATAATAGAGACATTAGACCGAGAATTAAATACGCATATTAGCATTAAGCAGGGCGAAATGTGGTTTAAGCCACAAGATCTAGCTCGCGAGTGTGATATTTTTATATCATCCAAGGGAAAATTAGAGAACAGAATTTATTTCCTAAGTTTAAACGTAATGAGACCTATAATCATCGTGGAGCAAAAAATATTTCAAGCGTAAATTTGTCTTCTGTTAAAAATGTTAAATGTTTTTGTTGCAAATCACGAGAATTCCACCCACTGTATTCATGCTCAAAATTTAAATCTCAGCGTCAGTGAAAGAGTGGATTTCGTAAAGGCTAATCATTTGTGTTTCAAGTGCTTTTCCCCTAACTGTAGTGTGAAAACCTGCTGCGCGAAAAATTGTTTTTGTGGGAAACCGCACCATAGCTTGATTCACTTTCTAAAGCGGGACAACCAAACAGTTCAAAGGTCAGTTCTCAACCCGCTCGCAGATGTATTCGGGGACCGGGAAGATCGAATTGCGTCGTTCCACCCCAAGGTGAAAATGAAGAAAACAAGTCGTTCGTAGCAACCAGCTTTTTAAAGAATAAAACGCGAACCGTTTTACTGAGTAGCGTCCAGTGCTTCTTAAGGGACAAATATGGCCTTTTACATGAGGTAAGAGCGCTTTTGGACGTAGGGAGTCAGTCACACTTCATTACGAAAGACTGTGCAGATAGATTACAATTAAAAAATGAGAAAATTAATTTGCTAGTATCTTGTTTAAATGAGTCAACAATGACAATAAATGGAGGAGTTACGACCTCCATATTTAACGGTGACTTAAGTTTCAAAGGAGCTAAATTTATTAGTTGTAAGAAGGATAACCGATTTGACTCCGTCACAAATAATAAATGTGTCGCTAGATATGCCAAACGAAATTAAACTAGCCGATTATAAATTTAATATTCCTGGTAAAATTGATGTGTTGTTAGGCGCGGAAATATTTTACGAATTATTGAGACCAGGCCAAATTTATTGTGGAGATTCAAGACTACTTTTACAAAATACTGTTTTTGGATATGTAGTTAGCGGAAGTGTAGGAGATGAGGTGAGGGATAACAATATTCATTGTGGATTAATTAGAGATGGTGATTTAAATACAACATTAAGGTCTTTTTTGGGAGTTAGAATCGATTGGTGTCAAAAACGAGAATTGTAGTGAGGAGGACGTTAGCTTTGAAATGTTTAAGCAGAGAATACATTTTAAAAATGGTAGATATGAGGTAGAACTCCCGTGGAAAAGAGATAGTAATGAGTTAAGTGATAATTTTAGTTTAGCGAAAAGACGACTTGGAAGTCTTATGAGAAAAATGCAAAGGGATAAGGTGTTGTATTCTGAGTATTGTAAGGTCTTAAAGAATTATTTGGATGAGGGAATAATTGAGAAGGTAACAAATCCCTTTATTCCAACGAATAACCCTGTGTTTTATCTTCCTCACCAAGTGATAATTAAAAACGAATCTCTCACAACGAAACTGCGACTAGTGTTTGACGCTAGTGCTCATGCAGAAAACAACTTTCATTAAATGACTGCCTTTCCCATGGAGTCAATTTGAACCTAATATTTTAGACCTATTGATCTCCTTCCGTTCGAACAAAATAGCTGTTTTAGCTGATGTGGAAAAAGCGTTTCTTCAAATTTCCTTGGCTCCAAAGGATAGAGATGTAGTACGGTTCCTTATAGATGACGGCGAAAATGGTGTGCAGGTGTACAGATTTAATCTGAGTTCCTTTTGGCGTGAACGCGTCTCCGTTTCTTTTGGCTGCAACGATTAAGACGCATATAGGGAAGTACATGGAAAAGTATCCTGATACTGTGCGGACACTTGATCATTGCTTTTATGTGGACGATCTCGTCACTGGTGAAGATGATGCAAAATCAGCATTCGATTTGTCGAGCAAGGCGGCAAAAATCATGAGTGAAGCAGGAATGAACCTGCGGAAGTGGATTTCAAATGACTGTGAGTTAATGAAGCAATGGCAGTTGGAACATTTTGATCATTTAAATATGAACGATTTCGTGAACCATCCACATCGTGTTTTGGGGCTTTTATGGCATCCTCAAAAGGACTATCTCAGTCTTCGTCTGACCAGTCTCTTAGACTTCCTTCAAAAAAGAAAGAACACTAAACGATTTTTGTTGATGGCTGCAGGCAGGATATTTGATCCCTTGGGATTTGCGTCCCCCTTCACCATAAGATTTAAAATTTTGTTCAAGAAATATGGCAGAGAAAAATTGGGACGAAGAGTTGCTGCCTGATATTAGAGAGAAGTTTGAACAATGGTGTTCGGAAGCGTCTTTCTTATGTGAACTTCAGATTCCTCGATATGCCCTGCAATGTGATAGTGTGAACTGTCCGGTGTGAAATACATACGTTCTCAGATGCTAGTATTAAGGCATATGGAGCTGTTTCGTATGTTAGATTGAGAATTTGACAAAATCTCTGTACATCTTTTAGCTTCCAAAAGCCGTGTGGCTCCTCTAAAGGTATTAACCCTTCCACGTTTGGAGCTAATGGGAGCGTTGCTTGCTTCGAGGTTGGCGAAAGAAATCTCACGTGTTCTCAATGAGAAAATATCTACAACCAACTACTTTTTGGACAGATTCGACTATAGCCTTGAGTTGGATTCAAGGTCCCAGCAACAGATGGAAGGTTTTCGTCGCCAACCGAGTGAAAGAGATACGATCTTTAACAGACAAAGATTCATGGCGTCATTGTCCTGGAAAGGACAATCCATCAGATCTTCTAACGAGAGGCATCAGTGCTGATTCACTGATAAACTGTGAAAAGTGGTGGAAGGGACCGAGTTTCTACAAGAAGGAAATACTGTTCCTTTGAGCAACAATGTGCTACTTAGTGATGAAAGTGCCTATTTGGAGGAATTAAAACCTACTGAGAGAAAAACTTTGACTGTGATTTTAGACAACAACCTTTTGAACCATATCCTTCTGTATCTAATAATTTTAGAAAAATTTGTGTTTTTCAGTTATATTTACAGGTTCATCAATAATTGCAAAGGGCCCTCCAACAAACAAATTGGGCCACTAAGGATGTGTGAAATTCAACGAGCTGAAATTACCCTTGTGAAGCTGGTCCAGCAAATGGAATTCAACTCGGAAATAAAAAGATTTGTCCTGTAAGGGTATGGTTAACCCTCAAAGTAAGATTAGAAATCTCTCACCATTCTTAGATTCCGAAAATGTGCTCCGAGTAGGAGGTAGACTGGCCCACAGTAAATTGTGTTTTGATAAAAAACACCAGATAATTCTTCCTAATAATCACAGATTAACAAATTTAATTCTTGAAGTGTATCATGGTAAAGATAATAAAAATTCGAGTAGTTGAAAACTAAAAATGGAATTTTTAAACGTCCAATAACTAAACTTTGTATTTTCCTTTTCAATGAATAATGTATGTGAAAATTTCAAATTTGTGTATTTTTTCAATTCAATATTGTGTTTGAGTACTTTATCTTTTGTGTATTGAACGATATTACTTTATTGAGTATTAGTGTTTTCTGTATTGAGTATTATTGTCTTTGTAATATGTGTATCATTGGTTTTTGCATTATTGTGTTATGTGAAAAGTTGTTGAATGTGATTCAACCCGGGGGTGGATGTTCAGTGTTGAACAAATGGTTTTTGTGACGCCCACAACAACAGGTGCATATTTGTCGCGAGAGGGCGCTAGTGTGTGAAAAAAGTGTGAAAACAGTGTATGTGTAGAGTGAGAAGAGAGCGTATGGAGAACGCTCGAATAAAAATTCTTTTTTAGCAGTCTCGCCATTTTGTGTGTGGTGTAATCTTTTAGAGATTTCAAATTAATGTGTAATGAATCGGTGCAAACTAAACAAGTCCCTTTGAAAGCCAGTACTAGGATCTTTCGTTCTCTGACGAACTTGGAACACAGAAGAAGCACATGTGTTCTACATTTTCCTCACCACCAATATTACAATCACAGGAAGATGACGGAACTAAATTAAATTTCTTCAAGTAGCTTTTAAAGCTACCGTGACCAGTGAGAAATTAGGTTATTTTGTAATTACTATAAAAATAATGGCATGACAAGTCTGTTACTAATGGTTGGAAAAAATTTCTTTCTTAAATTTCTTTTATTTGAAATGGGATATTCTTGGTTCGAAGACTTCGCCACTTTCTTTCGTTCTTCTTAATGTCGCCAAAATTGCTTCAAACTTGACACTCCTTTCTACGAATTACAAACCACATTCAAATATTTTTAAAAAAATAAACTAGCCAAAAATCCAACTCAAGCAACAATGATGTACAAAGAAACACTTTAACCCGACGTCAATCAAAAGTAGTATATATATATATTCCATGATTCTACTAATAATTCAGATAAAAAGATATTCAGAATCAAGCGCACATTTCCAAACTTAACATCCCGTTTCTATTTAAATGAACCCGATATCGATTACGGACCCGGAAAGCAAGCACAGCGTGGGAGCCGGTTCTAATGAAAATGCAAACCACAAAACCAATCCCGTTAACCGAAACCGCAACTAGTGCAGGGTTCACACACTCAAGAAATAAAGTCGCCGAACAAGACAAGGAAAACTAACACGCCAAACGATCTTGCACTTGTTATTATCTTCCACTTTTTTTTAAATCTCACTGGCATTTAAAGTAGGGCGGAAGTGAACTAACTGAAAGGTAAAAAGAAAATAGAGAAAAAGGACCGAGAAAAAGGACCTTTTTTTTTGTCAAGGTTCCACCATCACGGCCTGCGCAGAGTGAGCGCAAAACTGTCTTAATTTGACGCATCATCCTCTCAACTCCACTCATCTGACATTCAAGTGCAAAGAGGAAGTGGTCAGGAATAAGTGAAATCAGAACGAATTTCGAAATAGAATTACAGGGAAAGATTTCTTCAGAAACACAGAGGTCCCTCTTTTCTTCAACACCAAAAAAAAGTTGACGTGTACAATAAAATCTTTATCGCACAACTTTTTTTTTGTTACTTTATTTCATGGAAAATAAGTGTTCTTTGCTTACACTTGAGGAACATGTGATGCTGTTTTTCGGTAAACATTTTAAATCATTTCAGGAAATTGATTTAGATGAGCATAAACACTGATTTGAATAGACGACATTGAAACCACCTGCTCAATAAGCACTCAAAGAAAAATCACTTCTCACGTAAGATTATTCAGCGCGCAGGAGATTTTTTTTATTCTACACTTCCAAAACATGTAGTAAACACTGGGGAAAGAAGGCATTAAAAGAAAAATAGTTATGTACTATTTCGTAACGTATATGTACCTATTAAAATTAGTTACGTACCATTTAATACACAAAATAATCAAAGGGAAAACTTTTTAGAAAGAAAAAAAAATTAAATTATCTCAATTATCTAAGTAGTTCACCAATTAGGTGTAGAAAAAAAGAAATTTAATTTTTGAATAATAAACTTAAAATGAGGACGATGTTAGGCAAGGACAAAAAAGTTTCGAACAGCTTTCTTAATAAAAGGTAAAGTAAAAGAAAGAAAATGCCATATTTAAAGAAAAATCTCCCTTCTACGCCCAAAATCAAGCAAATCTCCCAAATTAGAAGATCGGAGAAAAAAGACAGCAGAGGAGGGGGATAGTTTCTCCAAACAGTAGATTCGACAGCAAAATTTATCCATTAATAATCACATTACAGTCCCACGACCAACATTTAAACCTGTGCAATTACACTTATTTTATCAAGCAAAGCACTGATGAGGCAATACTATTTCCATTGTCAGAGAAAAAAACTTTCCCATTGCGAAATTTGCTTAACTTTCATTACGAAATCCTTATTCGAAGAAACTATGGGGTGGAAAAAAGACAAAATGAAGTGTAGTAAACAAGAACCGGTATTGTGCAAACAAAGCGCATCAAAAAAAAGTCGTCCTCCTCCACTCCGTCCATTAAAACCTGCCAGAGTGCGGGGGCGTACAAGGTTATTGCCTTTATTTTATAAAAAAAAATTCCTAAGAGCAGAAGTCATAAAACAACAGACAATATTGCTATAGGTACCAAAAAAAGGGATTCATTTCATTCTGTTGGTAAACAGAATTCAATAATGAGCATAATTTAAGAAATGAGATGCAAAATAAATCTTCAGTTCAGTCAAAACAGGCTTCTGTTATTTGCAAAAACATCTCGAAGATGAAACATAGGTAGAAAATTATGAAGAATATACAGTAAAATTTAGATTAAAAATTTCAAATTTAATTTCTTTCTAAAATATTGGTAGAAAAAAGGCAAGTATAAGGATTGCTTTTCTCGTAGATCTAACCAAGAATTTAACAAAGTAACATTAACCTGCCTAACTAAGTGTCTGCCCAATATCCCTTGCTTAAGAAGCATATGTTTTTGTGTACAAAGTTAATAATACAAAAGGCTACAATCTCGTCTTTTTCAACTCGCTAAAACACTGCTTGATTTATTTGAACGAACTGCCAAACGTATATAGATTATTTCTTTTTCGATTGCAACTTCGGCACAGTGTGTGTGACGTTTTATTTTTCTATCCTTTCGGTTAAGTTATGTGTCGAAAGATTTACATTTTAAACCCAAGTATTGTTTTTGTTATGATTTTTTAACGATTATTCACCGAGTAAAAAAGTTGAAGAATTTTTCAGCTGGGAGCCAAAAGGTTTTCAAAGCTCCAGTTATCATTACTCTTGCTTTATTTTTAGTCTATGCCTTTTCTGACACTCAAAAAGGAGTTAAAGGTGATGCCCGTAGACAGCAGGCAATTTGAGAAAATGAAAAGATAGTCGTTAAAACTGTGTGTCAAGAAAGAAACCGGCATTTTTTCACCCACGGTACAACACGGTCAGGACAGAAAAGAAAGAGCCGATTATCATCCATGGCAGAAGTTGACCAGCAGAAATGAGCCGAAGGAACAAAGAAAAAGCAGATTAAAAGCAATGGCAGATGTAAGAGAACCCTGTCTAAGTACTACTGAAGGAAAAAATCGCCTTGGAGGACTTACAGCAAAACGAGTCTACCGAGTGTAACGGCGTGGCACATAGTGCACTAGGAGGCTTGACACACAGCACACGATAGACTAGAAAGAGAGCGCTGCAGTGAACTGTTTTGGCCTTTGAAAGGAAAGGAGAGAAAAAGGTGGTCTCGAACGTGAAACTGGAGGACGATGCCTGTAGTTCCCTATGCGAGTTATAATTGTAAATAGAGTTGTAGATATATAGTGATATGCTTTGAAGAAAATAAAACCGGTAAATCCGGTTAATTTGAGTGATGATTATTCAACTACAAGACGATCTTACACGAGGTAGCACCAAATCAGCTCTATCACAGCGGTTTTGAAACTCGGGTCCGCAGTAGTTTCTAGATCCGCAGAGTCTCATGTGTAACGTTGAGATTTCCCTCTTTCATAGACTCTGAAAGGACTCGTGGAAAAATTGAAAGATATGCCATACTACACTAGATAACTAAATTGTACCCAATGAAAAAACTGTATTAGATCATGTATTTAGGATCAAGACTTTTAAGTCGGAGAGGGATGCTCACAAAATCTTGGGGGGTCAGCGATGTCACGCTGATACATAAAGGAGGGGATGGGGGGAGCGCGGCGATCGAAAGTTTAAGAACCGCTGCTCTATCAGATTCAGGTCTGAAGAAAGAGGTAGCCATTCTATTTGCTCTAAACCATGATTTTCAAAAGGGTCCTAACAAGCACAGTTTGGTGAAGTCGTACATTTTCATCTATTAGAATCTTCCACAGGTGTTGTAGCTCCTGTTTTATCTTGAGCTCATCTATATACAGAACCTTCAAATTTATACTAATCCCACAGTCACCACTGCAAGACACATAGCGACGTCCAGCAGCATCATTTGTGCCAAACCTATTTCTATCTATCCAATCACCTGTCACCTTGAGGAATCGGGTAAACGATCTTTTCCTACACATTGCTAGACTCTCTTGGATATTTCTCGACGAAATTATCAACAACAACTGAAGATCAAAAATCATGTCTGAAATGTACAAAAATGCGGGCGTTTGATTTTTGCACATTTTCTCCAACTCCTTTAAAAATGTCAATTTCTTTAAAATAAAAGTAACAGCTATCGTTTTTGAATAAGTTTTCTTAAAGTCCATTCCTATAATTCAAATAAACTATGAATATTGTTGTTCTTGCCATTTTATTTAATGATGAACTTCGAAAAACATGTATCATTGAAGTCCATTGTGCATTATATACCAAAGCTACTTAAAATAAATGACTATGCGGAGCGACACTTCAATATAGAAGCCAGTTAAATTTCTGAAAGTTCTTGGATAAAATTCTTAAGATAAGAAAACTGATAAAGTTTACCACAGAAAAATCTCGGGAACTGAGAGTAAAAAAAAAAAGTAAAATCTTGTGTAAATGGTTATTATTTCACCGAAAAAAAATTGCTTTTTTTCATGTTTTGCCCTGATTTTATGTAGAATTACGAGTAAAATAATTTTTCAATTGAATTGAATTTAAAGAAAAAAAATTCGAATATTCCTCATTGAAAAATATATCTTCATTGGCCAGTTTTTTTACAGAGCAGCTGTCACCGACCAATGGTCCGTAAAAACTTTTTGATGGTCCGAAGAAAAACTGAGATATTGTTAATATTTTTATGAAGATTCAGTTTGACACAAAGACAACATATAACCAAAAGCATTAAGGAATATGGATTATATCTTAATTTTAGCTACTACTTTTAGAGAAATTCCTACCTAGTTAAGCGGATTCCTAGCTACCTCAGCAGGTGCATCTAGCGATATTTGAAAATGGGAATTGACAACCATGGTAAATATGCGGCATAAAACTTTAGTTTGTCGATATTACTTTGCGCTATCGGTTTGTTCTTGCTCTTCGAGAGGTTCCTTTTCATCGATATAGACGTAAACAAGTGACAATACAGTTACAGCGGTCCGCCAAATATAGAAATATACATTTAGCGTATTGTTAAGTTGATCGGGGTTCGAGAATTTTATGCAAACCAGTCGCAAAGAGAACAAGACAGTTCTTCAGGAGCGCGATGGAAATTTATTGTCGAAAAACAATCCTTAAAATAGAGGATACACAGCGAAATTTGCAGAATAAATCTCAGATGGTTTTCACACCTTCAACAGCGCTAAGACACAACTATTAGTGTCTAAAATACACGTATGTAAAAGATTATTCACAAGTACCACTCGTTCTATTCAACAGGCGGAGTAATCACTAATCGCTGATCGACTCTTCAACGGTCAAGGCAAGACCACTAATCACTAGTCAAAACAATACTACTCGTTTCGGCAAGCATATCCTTATTTATATAGGCCTCACTGATCCTTCGAGAAAGATCCGCTTGCGTCATAGATCTTGATATTAGCAGATATATCCAATAACTTTCAGAAGAATCCATAGGGTCACCAAGTCGCCCGAATGGTAGTCAAATATGATACCAACTTGGCTTTATCGCCAAGTTTCCATTGAATCAGTAGCGCACACAGGAATTTTTAAGGGGGTCAAAAGTTCACCATTCTTGTATCATGCTCCTTTTGATTTTGTCGATTTTCGGGAACAAAACACAGTAAAAACTAATTATTGTATAAATAATTAGCATCAATTAATAAAATTAATCATTAATAACAAATAATTAAATTTTACGTACTATATACTTAGAATTATAATCAATCAGAAAGAAATCAAGGGCTTTGGGGGTTCGGACCCCCAGGACCCCCCCTTGTGTGCGCCACTGATCGTCATTATAATGTAAGGAAGGGGATTGCTTGCGAATATTACAATTTTTAACATAAAATAAATGTAACGTAGAGTAATATAAACGTATTACACATTCAGATATAAATTATGTATACTATTTTACACAAAATTCGTAACAGTATATACTTTTATATTTGGCATACGTTAGAACTTCGTTTAATATAAAATTAGTATACTATTTTACACAAAATTCGTAACAGTATATACTTTTATATTTGGCATACGTTAGAACTTCGTTTAATATAAAATTAGTATACTATTTTACACAAAATTCGTAACAGTATATACTTTTATATTTGGCATACGTTAGAACTTTGTATAATATAAAATTATCAAAGTTCTAAAGTTTGGGACCTCTGATATAAAGCATTGTTGTTAAGAAAATTGGACTGATAAAAAATCCCCCTCCCCCAATATAAGGAAACTAATAAAAAAAATACGTAGGAAAAAGAAAGCAAAAAGAAAAATTTTCTAATTGATAGACTCCAGTTTTTATTTTCCAATATCACGTTTTTTTCTTAATTTTCAAATACATACGTCTTTTTTTTTACTGTAAATACCTTGGCTTTGCTTAATAATAAACGTCCTCATAAAAACCTTTTTTCATTTAACCAATAGTTCATTGACCACAACCTTAACTAAAATACAGTCGGACCTCTATTTAACAAAGTCGCTAAATCCCGAAAAAAGTTCGTTACATGGAAAATTCGTTAAATAGAGATTCATTTTTTAATGTACTTTAGAAATCCCATAAAAACATATGTTAAATTCTTATAAGTACAATATTTTCTTTAAAAAAGTAATTATTCACACTTTTTGTAAATTAATATCTGTTTATTTAATAAATTCTACAGTTCTAAAGTAATAAATCCATCAAAAAGATATCTGCAAGGAAAACAACAAGAGGAAAATCTTTGTTCCATGAATACACTGCATTTTCAACTTTATAAAATAATTGTATATTAAAATTAATTATGATATTTTCTAAAATTTTAAACCTACAAGTAATTTTAAACATATATTATCTTATAACCAATAATTTTAAGCACACATTACCACATGCCTTCCCACATTTAATTACTGATAAAATATGTTAATTATACTTGGGTTTTTTAAATATAAAATTACGGAAATTTTGTTGATCTAGTTGAGTTAGGCACCTGGTAAAACTAATTCAATTCCGTTGATCACCATAAAACGTGTTAAAAGAGAGAATAATTTGAAATGTCTAGAAATATACTTTAAAAATGGGGAGGAAAAAAATCGAATCACAAGAGTAAAAGTTCGTTCAACAGAAAATGCATTTTGCAATTTGGAGATTAGTTTTCGAAGAAAATAGTAGAATGTTCTTGGTTCCAGAAAAAATTTCGCAGAATTAGAAAAATTCGCTAAATAGAGGTTCGTAAAATGGAGGTCCGACTGTAATTCCTAAAGCTACTACTACTGTAGAACAAAAGAATGGAACAACAGCAACTACAACCCATTCGAATCCCACATGCCAGAAGATTAACGACATTGAAAAGATTATTCTCTCCAACCACACCACAGCACGAAATTCAAAAACCACTCCATTAACTAAGACACAGGCTCAACTGCAAAAGGCCTAATATTCAACTTCACTCCTACAAACGTTCCATTACGACATAACAAACCTCGCCTAAAATCCATCACTTTCACTCTTTTCCCCATCTTATCCTTTTTGCGTGAGAGTTGTGAAGGGAATTGAACGAAGATCATTGGTCCTTTTCTCTCTCTTTCCCCTCCTCTTTCACAATTTCGATCCAGTGCTTTCCTGCAGACTTTTTTTTTCTATGCATTCTTTCTTCGGTTACAGTTATTCGAATCCAATTCTCTTTGGAACTTTTTTTCTACAACACAAAATAAATTTGAAGAAAATATTCCCGAATTTTTTTCCCTCCATTCTTCATTCAGTAACAAAGCTGATATTTTATTCTACATTTCTGGCGGGGGGATATCGTCTGCTTTTAAATGTAAATCTAAACTCCTTTTTTTTATTATTAATATTTTTGACGCGATGTCTTATTTCAAACAAAATCGTTTTCAGTTTTACCGGAATTGTTCCAAGCAGAACAGAGACTTGTAAATGCTTATACAGGGAAGTGGTAATAACACAGATTTATATGCAAATACAACGCCGAAAATTTTTGAATTTCTAACACAAAAGGTACTGCATATATTTATCATTTATCCTCGATTTTACAAGAATGTTTTTCACATAGATCGTGTGACATTAAACTATGTTAAGAGTTATACACTGATTCTCATTCCCATGGGAAAAAAATGTTATAATGAAATGCTGTTCAAAGAATCTTATTATCATTCAATACACCATTAAATAATAAAAAAACAGAAAGGTTCTTGCTTACGTATAATGACAAGTGTTGATTTTTTGTCATTCAATCGCAAAATCTAATTTTCCGATACATAAAACCTAACCCAATTATAAAATAAAGAATTAATGAAGTTAAAAAACAGTAAAATATTGATTCGTAGATCTAGGTTCGAGGATTTTATGCAAATCTGTCGCAAAGAACAAGACAGTTCTTCAGGAGTGATAGAAATTTAACGTCGAAAAACAATCCTTGAAATACAGGATAGAGTACTCAAATTCGCCTGATAAATCTCAAATCACTTTCACACCTTCTAAGGCGTTCAGACACAACAATCAGTGTCGAAAACACAAGTATAAAAAAAAGATTATTCACAAGCACCGGCTCATCCTACACAACAGCTGAAGTAATAACTAATCGCGGGTCGACTTTTTACGGACAAATCAATACACTTGTTCAACGATCAAAACAAGGCTAACTCAATTTCGGCGAGCAATTTCCTACTTATACACCTCAAGGATCTTTCAAAGAAAGATCAGCTTTCTTCATAGATCGTGATATTAGTAGATTTCTCTGCTAATTTCCAGAAGAATTTATAGGGTTACGAACTTGCCAAAAATAATGCCAACTTGGCTCTATCGCCACGATTTCATTGAATTGTCGTTATAGTCAGGAACGGCGTTGCTTGCAAATATTACAATTTTAACATAAAATAAATACAACATAGAGTAATATAAACCTATTACACATCCAGATATAAATTATTTACACTATTTTAAGCATCCATTACACAACCTCGTAACAATATAAATTAAGTAATTGCAGGATGGGCAAATAGCGGCCCCAAAAGAGTCTTTTTAGAGGCCCACCAAGACAGACAGAAAACCAAATAGACAAAAAAAAAATCTCTCTATATTTGGGTCGGCATATAATTGTGAATAAAGCTTTTCTTGCATGAAGATTAAAAGGAGTAAATATAGATGCAAGTTGGCGAATTGGCAGGTTGCATTGGCGAATTGGCGAACTTGCAGGCTGCGATGAGAATTCCAACAAGCTATCTCACTCTTAATTTCTAAAAAAAAATTGTACAAAAGTGTAAAAGGGTACATTCGTTTCATTAAAATGATACTAAAATTAAATGAGCCTGCAGCTACGGATGATATGAAATCAGCACAATAAATTGAATAAAAATTGTGCCACCATTTCATTTAACTCATATTTATTGATTTTTATGGTGCAATTTACACACCATATCTGAGATGCAAAGCTAACTGTTGTTGTTTCTAATGCCACCTGTCTGACGTAGTCACATCGAGGTCCACGAAGTTCATCGTGGCAAGGGGATAGAAGTACGCCTGTCGTTCGTCTTGAGCACCATACAAGTGACAGTACGATTTAGCTCGGCGAAATTCCCCGAAGGAAAAAAAAGATGGCGACACCATCTATCTCCACCTCCACAATTTCTGCATTGAACTGAAGGGGAAGGAAATATTCTCCACTCCCTTCGCTCGTGACTCAGCCCACAAGACTTCGGACCCACTGATTTAACGAGCACGTACTCCGTGTGTACTCGGAGGGTATTTGGTGGCATCAGGCACCGAACCCAGGCCTTCCGATCTGGAGTCCGATGCTCTAACCACTAGGCTACCCACGGCTCTGCAAAGCTAACTAATGAATGCAATCATTTTAAAAAAGGTGTGGGCAGTGACCCTTCCCCCCAAAGCCCTTGATTTTTTTCCGATTGATTATAATTCTATGTATATTTAATTATCTGTTATTAATGATTAATTTTATTAATTAATGCTAATTATTTATTCAATAATTAGTTTTTTACTGTATTTTCCCCCGAAAATCCGACAAAATCAAAAGGAGCATATGGAATGGTGAACTTTCGACCCCGGACCCCCCTTGAAAAAGTTTTGTGTACGCTACTGGGTGTGGACACATCCAGTATCCTCCGATTCCATAATGGGCCCTCGAGACAAAGCAATGGGCTCAATTCATGTGACGTCATAGTCACATGATAGTAAAAGCCACGTGATTCTAGCCAATCAATTCAAAAACTCATGTGACGCGTCATAGTTACACGATGAAAACTATCTTGTGTTTCCAGCTAATCAGTTCACGCGCTTCGATGTTGCCAAGTTTTGCCCTTTGCAGAAACTTTCTCTAAAAAAGTACATACAGTGGCGCACACAAGGGGGTCCTGGAAACCGGACCCCCCAAAGCCCTGGATTTTTTCCGATTGATTATAATTCTAAGTATATAGTACGTAAAATTTAATTAATTATTCGTTCTTAATGATTAATTTTATTAATTAATGCTAATTATTTATTCAATAATTAGTTTTTTACTGAGTTTTGTTCCCGAAAATCGACAAAATCAAAAGGAGCATGATACAAGAATGGTGAACTTTCGACCCCGGACTCCCCCTCCTTGAAAAATTCCTGCGTGCCCTACTGAGTACATATGTGCACAAAATGCATTTTATTTAAAGTATAAGCACAAAATACGATTTTTTTTTAATTTTAAAAAATCTTTTTGAAGAATTTTTTTTTAACATTGAAACATTTCTATCCAAATATGAAAAATTTGAAATGTTATCACAGTTTTACAAATAGAACAATAAGTACTATTAGTTTAATGTTTGTTTTGAATTCAATGGAGAGCACGTGTTTGTCTTGGTCATGTGATGTCATGAATGAGCCCATTGCCCACACCTGGGTAATAGGTATTATATCCATATGTTTATAAAAACTCAAATAATTCTCTACTATTCCATAATTCATATGACTGTGAAATGAAAAAAAAAAGAGAGAGAATAATAATTTTCATAAATTTTAAGCGTTGAGAGAGAGATTTTTTTCTATCCTTTTTTTACAGGTTTATTCAATCACTTTTCAACGCTTTTTAATCTCACTCAGTTCTTTCTTTCGTTAAAGAAATTCAAATTCAATTTTCTTCTGAAGTATGTATTTCTTTCATTTCGTAAGTTTCAAAATATATTCAGAGAAATTGTTCTATAGAGATTCTTTTGATCTTTCAGTAGCAAAATTTATGTTTTATTACATATCCGAAAGGGGGGAAAAATATCGTTTGCGGTTTAAATTGCCTTTTTTTCCCCCTCTCTACTTGTCTATAAGAAAGATTTTTTTTAAAAAAAAAGGGGGGGGACGTATGTGTTTTAATAATTAATCAGTTTTACCTAACAGCGAAAAGTAATGCAAAAAAGATTTCGTACTAAAAATGTGGTTAGAAACAAAAAGCAAGGCAATGACTGCTACAACTAAAATATGCTATTTTTTACAGGAATATATCGCATAGTATAATTAAAACATTCCAAGATATTTCATTTTCTCATAAGATTTAAATACTTTTTTTCTCCTTTGAAGACTTTTAATAAGGTGTCCTTTTTTTATTCCGATCTTCCTTTTCAATGAGTACTTAGGTTTTATTTTTTGCAACACTCTACTAACAGTATAACGAAAATTTCAGAGAAAAAATTTACAAAATTTACTCCAGAGAAAAAAATTTACGGAAGCTTAAAAAAAAACAGTTTACATCATACCTCCATTTTTTTCCCCAGCTGCGCAAGAAAAAAAAATCACATGGGAGAGCTTTTTTATTGCATTTAATTTTTTTTCTTCTAAATATATCCATTACTTATCTTGTATCCATTTTTTTAAAAATTATTTTATCAGATATTTGATTTAAAGTGGAAGGGATTTTTTTTTATTATAACACTTCTTATTTTCAGCAGGTTTTCTAAATTTGCATTTCGTTTTAAGAAAATTGTCATTTATTAAATCGTGTTTATTTTTATTAAATATCTTCTCAAGAACGTTCAGAAAATGAATATAGCAGGCCACAATTCTTATAACTATATTAGTTTTCAACATATAACGAATTTAACATTTTTCAAACATTTATAACATAAACTAAACGTTTCCTAAACTAAGTAGAGTTACATATTGCAATGGGCAAAATTCATGATGGTCACGTGATAACTGTCATCACGTGTTCTTCACCGAATTCAAAACAAACACTATATTTGTACTTATCGTTCAACTTGTACAGTTTAAATGAAATTTCAAATTTTATGATTGGATAAAGGTGTTCAAGTATTAAGATTCTCCAAAACGTTTTTCAGAATTTAAAAGAAATCTTATATTTTACGTGTATTTTTTTAATTAATACGTAATAATTTTCTAATATATTACGTACACTTATCTACCTGTGAGCGTTATTATTTTAAACAAATACGAACTTCTTAAAAGAAAGTTTCTGCACCAAGTAAAAGTTGACAACAACGAAGAGCATGAACTGACGGGCAGGAAAAACGTGAATGCATTTATCAAGTGACAATGACATCACATGAAATTATGAACTGATTGGCTAAAAACACGTGATTGCAATTTTCATGCGACTATGACGATATATGAGTTCAGCCCGCCCATTTCCGTATCAATGGGCTACATTCAACCGACGTCATCGTCATATGATAACTACAATCACGTGTTTCCAGTCAAACAGCTCGAAAATTCCTGTGATGCCATAGTCACGTGATAAATCCAGTAGCCTGTTTCCAGCCAATTAGCTCATACGCCTCGCTGTAGCCAACTTTTGCTTTTTGCAGAAACTTTCTTTTAAAAGCACCAGTGGCGCACACAAGGGGGGGCGATCCGAAGGGTCCGGACCCCCCCAAAGCCCTTGATTTTTTCCCGATTGATAATAATTTTATGTAATACGTAAAATTTAATTAAATATTTGTTTTTAATGATTAATTTTATTAATTAATACTAATTTTTCAATAATTAGTTTTTTACTGTTTTTTGTTCCCCCAAATCGACAAAATCAAAAGGAGCATGACACAAGAATGGTGGACTTTCGACCCTGGACCCCCCACTTGGAAAACAAAATTCACTTGATACAAAAGTACACGTATAATATAAGAATTGGTTTTTTTTTTATTCCTTTGAAAACCTTTTTGAAGGATACCCTATTATCAAATTAAAAATTTTACCTAAATTTTACAAGTAGATCAACAAGTACAAGTATAATATCAGTTTATTTTGAATTCGATGGATACCACGTAATTGTATTTATCTTTAGACAGTCAAAATTTTAGCCCATTAATGACAATAAAATATATATATATATATATAACAACATGACAATAAACAAGCATTACATACTTTGTTTTTCGCAACATAAACTGTTAGACGCACGAATCAGAAGTAGAACTTCTTTAATAACTAAATGTTTAGAATAATTATTATTTCCCTTACTATCAAATAACTAATTTTCAACACAAAATCATTTTATTTCAAGTCCTATTTTAACTGGAACAGGATGACTTCTCAATTCCCAGACAAGGAAGTGGTAATGACACAATTTTCTGTGAAAACCCAAAGCGGAAATTTCATTGAATGAATTTAAATTCTTATTACAACGTCCAACGCATATTTATCACTATCAAACCCTCTCAGATACACAATTCTCATCGCAGGACCCTTTCCAATTACAGTGTAGCTAATTTACGTCACTTCAATTCCGGTTAATTTTATTAATCGAAAAATATATTGGCAAGAAGCTACTTCTTTTGCCACGTGACTTTAGCTTCATTTCACGTAAACATATAATTAGAAAAACGATGCCCTTGATTTCTAATTAACAGTGATTAACTTCTCTCGTACGCTTTCTCTTAACCAAATCACGTAAAATGGAGACTCGTTTTCATTATTAATAAATGTTTGTTCGATGGAAGAATATTAAATATTTTTTTCCCTGCTTATTAGTTCTCTAACAGTTGTTGCATTTTTCGTAGCGATACGAATTTTTGTTTTATTAATTTGTGGTGCTAACATTATTTACGGTTGGTGGTTAATAGAAAGTGAAAGAATTGTGGTTTTTTGTTCAAATGAAATCTTCCACAATCTTTAAAGAAAAAAATGTAGAAGGAAATTCATAAATGTAGGGGAAATTATAAAAAATGGGTAAAAGTTTCGCATTCCAAAAACGCATTATCACAATATACGAATGGATTTTTTTTTCGTTCCGAATGCAGAATTTTGGAAACATACCAATATGAACTATAGAAGTTCAAGCCTTACTATTATATTAGATTTACAACAAGTGCTCGGTACCTTTTGTGAGAAATTTTATTTACATACCCCACCTCCTTTCAAAACAGTACTCCAAAAATGAGTAATTTATATCATTTACATCTTCTTTTGTGTTTAAAAGGTTCGCTAAGAACAGGTTTTGATGAAATGGGGTACGGGGACATTACAGATTATTGAAAACTCGTTTTTTTTAAACTAATACACGAATACGCTTGGAATTCGACAGACTTGTTTCTTTTGCTCAATAAGCGCGGATTCAACAAAAATATGCTCCCAAAGGGGATTTCGGGAGGGACGAGGGTCCGAGATAAAAATCTCCCGTTTTTGAAATTCCAACAGACTTCAAATTTCTTAAGCATGTTGCCTTTGTTAAGAAGATATTCGCTACAAATGGGTTTCGCGCAAATTGACTTTGAAGGCAGAGGGGTAAGAGGGTGAAAAAGATAAATACATTTCCGTTTTAGAAATTCGAGAATTAAATTAATCCAAAGCATAGATGTTAATAACTTAAAAACACTGCACAACCATACAACAAAACAGTAAAACGACCTCTTTATAACTGCTTCATTATTATGCGGTGTGACGTTTGAGAAAAATAATGGTAGCGTGATATTTATTAATTTAAATATTTGGTTTATTCACACGTCAGCAATTAATTACATTATACATAGATTGAAGTTATTAAAAATATTGTTTAATCATTAGAATCCCAAATTGATGTTGGCGAGGGAGAAGGACACATCCATTCTCAAAGAAGTTTTCCAACAGTCTTCTCTCTCTCTCTTTCTGCCCTCTCTAGGGTCTCCGAATGGTAGCGGTCGGTCTCTTTATCCTCGAGTTACATCCGGTTCGTGGGTGAAGTAGGGCCTTCCTCGCGGTGTCAAAGGTTGCTGGGGCGATGCCCAAAGACAAGACTTCACAATATTTTAAGGGTGCAGGGGTTTATAGAGACGTGGTTATCATATCCACAATAAGAAGCCGATTTACAGCTCTATGACGGGAAACATTACAGCGGCCTCTAATAGAAAAAAAAATCCCCACCATGGTTATATTTGTCCTTCATGAAGAAAATTGTTATATTACATAAAATTGTTTAGGGGGTGAATAAATTTCCGGTACATACTATATAATTCACCGAAAACACTTTTTGAAATTAATATTTTTTTTTCATACTTTTAGATAAACTTAAATCAGTTATTCATCGAAACCAATATCAGAACTACATTTATTTCAAGACGTTTCTTTCTCGAAAGAAAAAGAAAAAATACAGTGAGAGACAGCGAAACGAATATATCTATCAGTGTCCAGTAAACAGTCAATTTTCGGCAAATCCACTCTCAAGCCCCCTGCCATGTCCACCCCATAAAACAAGCCTCCCCCATCCCACTTCACACGAAATGGTACCAGAGGACACTCGAAAATGTTCTTGACACAAGATTTTCCTTTCACTCCTTTTATACGCAGATAATCTTCCCCCACACAGAGCTGAGACTTCAATCCCTAAGTCTGGAACTTTTCTCGAACACTTCCCCATTTTTTCCCCTGCTCTTCCCCAAGAAAATGGGGGAAATGAGTTTCGCTTAGAAGTGACAAGTAGCAAGAAGATAAATTTTGCTCCCCACGTAAAACGCTTATTTAGTTTCGCTTTAAGCCCCTTTTCCCGGACGTGAATAAGTTAGTGAAAAGGAAAAGTCCTGATTTTCGGAGAATCGAAACGTTTCAATGAAAATCTGTGCGCTTTTAAACGAGGCTTTGGTTCGATGGAATTGTCGATAGGCGCGTAGGGATTTTCGAAAGGGAATATTTTGTTATTCTCGAGATGTGTGTGTTTGATGTGTTTAAAATTTTCAAAAGGTAGTACTGAATAAGACAAATTTCTCCGCTGGAATAAAACTGAGTAAAATAAAAATTACAGAAACATCGAGGATTTGAAACTCGTGAAATTTGTGTAGACAGAATCAAATGCCAACAAGACAATACTTTTCTTTTTTTATGCATCACAATCCACCAAAAAAAACCTGGACGTAAGTGTTAGGAATAAAACATTTCTACAGTAATTCTATCTAAAAGGCTGTATCCCATTCTATTGTGTGTTTAATTTCTTCAAACAGTAAAATCCCAAGCAGCGGCGTAGCTAGCCCTAAGGAGCCCCGTATCAAAATTTCTGGCACATCCTTTTGGGGGCCCCTTAATATATTAACAATTATTTTCTTCATATATGTTGGGGGCCCAGTATCATTAATAGGGCTGAAACGGGGGTAACTACGCCCCTGATCCCAAGTAACTGGAGTGAGTGTAAGTTTATTAACGCTGCACTATAAAGCAAGACGAGCCTCGGCAGATTTAACGTACAATAACCCTTTCTACACGGCGGGTCTTCAGTGGGACCAGAACTCGCACTCATTAGATACTGGCCCCGAGCTCGTGAACATAACCACTAGGCTACCGCGGCCCCACTTAATTTGTGTTAGGTGTATACCTTAAATCAGATTTTAATAAAACAGCACAATCAAGTCATGTTCAAACACGTTAACAATTTACTGATGGCTTGAATTACTTGTGAATAGAATGGACTGTGTGATGTTATTTCTAATACCACTAGATCGACGATGTCAGATCGAGGTCCACGAAATTCATCGTGGCAAGGGGCTGTATTACTTCTGTTGCTATCCGCAGCTTTGAACACCATGCAGGTGAGAGAAGGTTTTGGATCCATTCCACCAAAATTGTAAAGAGAACAACCCTGGGGGAAATTGAGGAGTCTCCCACCTTTCTTACCATGCCACCAACCTCTAGAGAAGACTTTCTGCTAGACCAGGGGTGTCCAACACGCGGCCCGCCAGTACGTAGGTTGCGGTCCACCGACTCTTTAAAAAAATTTTAACTATCAGATTTTTAAAGTTTTTTCATTTTGAAATTTATTTGTGGGGAAATTTATACATATATGTACAATGTATTTGTCTGTTACCTGTTCTTGTTTTAAAATAAATTCTTTTTGATAATAGAAATGTCCTTTAGATTAAAATAGATTTACATTTTATCAAACAGTTACATTTGATTTTAATATAGCAAATTACTTTTTAAATAAATTTCGAATTGCATTATGCATATCATTTACTATGGATAGTGCAGGATTCTCTCTTTGTGTGTGTGTGCGACTTTCGTTTCTCCTCATTCTTTTCTGTTTGAAATGCCCAAAACACAAGAGGCAGTCAGAGATATTTTATAAAGTTTAAAACTTAATCGTATACTTAATGTATACTTAATCGTTTGCGAGTTTAAAACTTAATCGTATACTTAATGTATACTTAATGTATACTTAATCGTTTGCGAATGACAGCACAATCAAATTTCAACAATGAGTAACGAAAGATCAATTCAATAGGAACATCATAACTTTCAAGAAAATGGCAACTGTAACATTTCAAACATTTTTTGATCATAGCATTATTATATTATCTAAAAATTATTATATTATCTATGTCTGTATACATGAAAGATAATGAAAACAATAATAATTCATTCTGTTTTAAATTTTCACTCCATAAAATGTTTTTTTTGTTTCAAAATCTGATATAAAAGGTACATATTTTTATATGCGGCCCGGGAGATTATGTTTTTCCGAAGTGGCCCGCAAGGTCAGTTGGGTTGGACACCCCCTGTACTAGACGATTACTTCAAGTGCTCCCCTGCCACACAGGCATTAATGATACGTTGACGAACATATATGCCTTCTTTGTGATTCAAATCTAGGCACTACGGTACAGCAACACGAGGGCTTTGGGCGACAGACCTCGTAATTTAGAACCATGGTCAAGTCACGGGGACGACACCTCAGCTGGCACCCCCTCTCCTAGCTACCACACCACACCAACGGGAGGACGTTTGAGCTCTTGACTGATTTAACGTGCATCACGCCCCTAGACGGCGAGTCTTTAGTGGTGCTGGGCTTGAACTCGCGACAAGCCAGCAACGATCCGATACCTTGAGCACTAGGCTACCGCGGCCACACTACGGAACAGCAACCAGCGTCACTAGCCACTATACCATCTGGGAGCCTACAATCTAATATATATTATAAATGCGAAAGTTTGTGAATATCTTTGTGAGTCTTTCACGCAAAAACTACTGAATGGATTTTAATGAAACTTTACAGTAATATAGCTTATACATCAGAATAGCACATAGGCTATAATTTATAGCATAGATAATTTATAAAGATATTGTATGAAGTGTCAAAAATATAACGACATTTGTCAAGTAAGTAGGAAAAAATTCTGACATCTGCTAGCAATTCTGGTATGCGCTGCAAAAGCCCACGTCAGAATATATCTATCTTTTGCTTGTGAAAAACCTTTTTTTGTTTTGGCTACGCAAGGTGCTCGCTTCTAATTAATTCCTCTGATACAATGCCTATTTTTTTTATTTTAGAATCAAATTAAGTTTTGAAGGGAGAGGTTGTTATAAATCTCTTTTTATTTTAATGTTTTTTTTTAACATTTTATTATGCACATTTGGGGTAGCCAGAAATTGATCTTTTTTCCAAATAAATGCTTTTATCAGTTCTGATACTTAAAGTAAACAAACTTTCTCTTTCACACTTTCTCTTCATTTGGACAAATTTTCAAATTTTGTTTGTGGTTAGAAGTTAATTATAACGCTATAATTTTAATTGAATAGGCATATATTGCATTTTTAAGTATAAAAATAATTAAAACTACTGTACTGTATTTCTTGGAACGAGCGAATATTAACGTCGCACTGTTCAGCTACATGAGGGCTTTTGGCAACGGATCACGTAATTTTGAACCATGGTCAAGTGACGTGGACGACACCTGACTGGCACCCTCTTCTCCTAACTACCACACCACACCAACTTAGAAGGAATATTCTACCAATACTTAGCAAGAATATTCTTTGAAATCCACTCTTCCAAGATATATAGCAGCACGGGTTCCATGATGAGTATTTTAGCGGAAAAAATAGTTTGTCAAAATTTAAGTGTGTTATGTTTTTGTATGTTGATGAAGACATTAGAAAATTATTTGACTACTTATTTTAAGTGAACGGTATACATAATTAATTTTACAGTGGAATATCTTTAATTAATTTATTAGCTCTAACGGATTAAATTTTCCGAAGTGAAGTATTTTGTTTATGTATATATATCCCTTAATTTCAAATGTAGTGATCCCAAAAAAATATTGTATGAAAAAAACTGCAATAAATCCTAATGCGGTTGGATAAAGTATTAAAGTGCATTTCTCCCCTACACCGCGGGTCTTACAAAACTCTAATAAAGCTGGAGTTATGAAAGTAGCTAGGCATTTGCCAACTTTACTCTATCGTTAACATTTCGCTATGTTTTTTATTGAATCGTCATTATAATTTAAGAAACGGCGTTGCTTGCGAATATTACAATTTTAACATAAAATAAATACTACAGAAGGTAATATATTAATGTATTATACTTTCAAATAAAAATTATTTACACTATTTTAAGCGTTCATTACACAAAACTTTTAACAATGTGTTATTTTTGCTGAGCAGAGATCAGCTTAGGAAGGTATTTTCAAAAATCGACCCTCAAGAGTGTTACGGGGAGTTATAAATAAAAAAAAAATCCTTTTTATCAGCTATTAGATCTACGTACTTAAAATTTAACAAAGGTGTTTTATTTCTCTCTCTCTCTCTTTTTGTTTAGCTGAGCTACGCAAAAAGCTTTTGTTTAATTTACAATTCACGTAAAATTAACTCATTAAAAACTTCTTTATGTGTTAATTTTTCAGCTCACCCGTGCGAAGAACGGGTATACCAGCTCGTATATATATATAAGTATAAACAGAGGAGACTGTGTAATATATAATGATTTCATTGTTTATAAAATGTTGTCGTGAAAGACATTGCCTTGTAGAAAACTTAAGGAGTTTACTTATGTAATTTTAATATCAGAAAAAAACATCTGAGTGACCCTTTCGTTCAAGTACCAAGCAACAAAAAAAGACAAAATTATCCTTTTCTACGTTCCAAAAGGGAAACACCTGGGAAATATGATAGTAATGTTATAATCACGTGTTCCGATAAAGGGAAATAATTGTTCTTTTATAAACTACAGTGAAAATCGTTTAACACTTAACTGAAGGGGGTTAAATATTTTTAATATTAAATCTTTACATATGTATAGCTCTCACATTCATTTTTAAATTCTTTGGTTACATAAATTATATAAAGGGCCTTAATTTCATGCTTAGGATTAATTAAAAATTATACATCGAACTATATTCGATTCTCATTCGAAAAGGAATTTACATTCCTCATAAATTTGTACCACATGCATTAAAGATCCGTCTTCCAGAAGAAAAAAAATTAAAGTTTCTTTTCAAGCATAAATTCAAAAAACGGTAGGCAGCCAAACAGCAGAACGACGAGCGCAGACGTGAACAGGAAGACATACAAATCCAAAACGGAACAGAGGAATTTCGGAGCGTACCCTACGGCACAATGCTTATCGTCTGCTTATTCCATCATAAAGTGGGTGGGGGAGACACTCTCCACCACCCTCGTTGAGGCGAAAAATCACGCGGCAGAAACGTCGGACGACTTCTTCCCATTCACAGAAGAGATCGTGACTCATGTCACGTGACTAAAGCCCCGAAGCTCATGAATGAAAACGAAAATTGTTCTAAATCCCGACCGCGCGCGTAATACTTATAAACAAGGAGTGATGGCTGACGTTGGAGTGGGTGATTTGAGATTCAAATGTCCTCCATCCCCCAGATATCCTTACGGGTTAAATGTTGGGCAAGGATGTTGCGAAAGAGGACAGGATTGAGATACGGTTACCGTGATTGTCTGCACGTTAGCTTTTTTTTTTTGAAGTGCGGAGGTTGGTGATTTATGCCTGCATTGTTAACACATGAAGTTGTTAAAAAAATGTTTTAGGATAACCAAAAATGGAGATTTGTGGTTTGACATTTAATGTAATTGAATATCTAGATTAAAAAAGAAGACTAAACCTGAAATTAAACTAGGATATATTGGGAATTTTCAGAAAAACAATTGAAATATAACGAGTGTTTTTTTTCCAGGTATAGAAGTTTAAGTTGGCATTATTTTCCAAGATGGCGACCGATTTAACAGCTGTCAAGTGATTTATTCTCAGTTTGGTTTGGCAATTCATCATGAATAGACTCACGCCTGAACAACGCTTTCCAATTGTGCAATTTTATGTCGAAAATAATGGTCGATTTTCATAAGCGAATTTTGTTTAGCGATGAAGCGCACTTCTGGTTGAATGGCTACGCCAACAAACAAAACTGCCGCATTTGGAGTGAAGCTAATCCACAAGTGTATGTCGAAACACCGTTACACCCAGAAAAACTGACTGTTTGGTGCGCTTTATGGGCTGGTGGAATCCTTCTTCAAAAACGATGAAGGCCACAACGTTACAGTCAATGGTGATCGGTATAGAGCCATGATTACTAACTTTTCATTCCTGAATTGAACAATCATGATGTCCAGGAGCTGTGGTTCCAACAAGACGGCGCAACATGTCACACAGCTCGTGCCACAATCGATTTATTGAAAGACACGTTTGGTGACCGCCTAATTTCACGTTTTGGACCTGTGAATTGGCCTCCAAGATCTTGTGATTTAACACCGCTAGACTATTTTCTGTGGGGCTATGTAAAGTCATTGGTCTGTGCGGATAAGCCACAAACGCTTGACCATTTGGAAGACAACATTCGCCGTGTTATTGCCGATATACGGCCACAAATGTTGGAAAAAGTCATCGAAAATTGGACGTCCAGATTGGACTACATCCGAGCCAGCCGTGGAAGTCATATGCCAGAAATCATATTTAAAATGTAATGCCACAAGATTATCTTTCGAATAAAAAAAAATTCATGTCAATCGAATAATACATCGTTGTTTTATTGCAATTTAAAGTTCTATACCTCTCAAAAAAACACCCTTTACCAGACAAAATAAGAAGCATAATAAAGTTACTAAAAGACACATCTACAAAAAATGTCCAATTGAAATTTCAGAGACCAGGAAAGCACACAGGAATTGAAAAATTCCTGTGGGGAGGCTAGGGTCGAAAAAGTCCACCATTCTGGTATCATGCACCAATACGCCGCCGGCCAAGCATATTCTTTTCATTTTGTCGACTATCGGGTACAAAAAAAAAAACAGTAAAAAATTAATTATTGAATAAATTAGCATTAATTAATAAAATTAATTATTTATAACAAATAATTAAATTTTACGTGCTATATACATAGGATTATTATCAATCGAAAAAAAATCGAGGGCATGGGAGGGTCCGACCCCCCCTCCTTGTGCGCGCCACTGTCAGATTCTTTTCTCTTTCTAGGCATAAAGTTCTCACAAGGAAAGAAGGGGATAGATTTAATGATTACCGATGTTGCACTCTAAAGCAACGCATGGAGTATTGGCGACGGACTTCGTAATTCTGAAGAGGGGAGATATGTCGGGTATCAGCTCAAGTGTCATTCATTCTCTGTAACAATGGGCTATCCGCGAAGTTAATTCTCTCAAACTCGGGATTTTATCCATCCAGCCAAACTGGCACTTTGAGATAGAACAATTCCACTCCTCCAACAAATGTCACTACTAAATAGCACATAAATAGTCATAGAAGTTTGTACATTTCACGTGGGCAAGTTTTTGAGGTTGCATCTCATTTAAAAGATAAGTACCCATTATTTCTTATTATTTAGTTTGTCTTATTAATAACGTTAATTAATAAAAGTGAATTAGTGTGAATATCTATTGGTCTAATTTCGTGTCCGATTTAATGGCGTATCAATTCCTACTGTGTTCGTATCCCCCCGGAATCTCAACAATCAGCGAGATCTCCACTTCAACCAACTCGAGGAGGAGGTACCGATACATCTTGTCATCTGACATGCCAAATCACGAAAAGTATCCAAAAACAACCAGTCGTCTTTTTACAGCAAAAAGTTAGCAATATTTTTTTGAAACCGGTTACATAATAAATTTATCACTATTTAAAAAAGCAAAATCTGTAAAACCATTATATCTAAACCAATATCGCAAAATCATTTCAATAATAAATAATATAAACAAGCAGCCCAGAAGCTAAAAACTATATGCCCAAATTAGTATTATTACCTTCTATTATGATAAACAACAAACAAGTACTTGACTTGGCAAAAAAAATTAATAATAATAATAATTGTACATTAATTGGCTGAATTATAGGTATGGGTACTTGTCCGTTTCGGCGGAGTAAACCACGCCAAGTTGGATTTATTGGCGACAACACACAATACACACATAAAAAATGTTTATAAATGATAGTTTTCAATGGTTTTTCATATATTTTTGATGTATTATGAAAAGGATGCTACTGATAAGGATAGACCGCGGCTTGTTTTGAAAATGTGGTGGTAAAAGGTTACCAGCGGCAATATTCCGTTTGGCGTCGGCTGTACCCTTGTTGGCGACTTTATTGCTTGCGTCGCCAAAACGGAAAAGTACCTAAGTTATTAATAAATTTAACAGTATACACAAAATTAAAATTAGTTTTAATTTTTTAAGATTCACCTGGCGTTATAAAAATTATATAGGTGGCGCGGCCGTCGAAATAGAAAGAAGAGAAGTGAAAAGTACAACAAGGAGGGACGAGTGCAATGTCGGTTACTTTCACGAGTATTGAAACAAAATGGTCTTAAGGTACTTGACAACGTTCGGAACCGTGATTTAGCAGAAGCGTGTAAATGGATAATATTTATGATATTTAGTGTCACTTAAATTAGAAAATGTATATAAAATTGTTTTAAGAATATTATTACAGTAAAATATTATTTAAGTACAATATTTTGATAAAAAATTAACTTAGAATAATCTTCTTTCCAAATGTTCTCCTATTGTGAAAAACTTCTATTATAGTAATATTTTGCCTGTATAAAGCTCAGACCTCTGTACAGAGGCTCAAGTAGAATTTTTGAAATATAGCTTAGAAGTGGGTTTATCCATATTTTACGACAACAAAGGGTAGCAATTTTAAGAGAAAAAAAAACGATCATTATTTCAATTGGTGGTAACTGAAAATAATGTGTGTTTTTTTTCTTCAAAAATCCCAGTTCAGACTCTGTGGAGAAGTCTTTACTTTATCTGAGCGAAATATTATTATTTTAGAAGCACTTTTTATAAAAGGAGAACATTTTGAAAAAAAAGGTTATTCTAAGTTAAGGGGAGTTGGAAACCTATCTCTCTCTATACTGACAATGTTAAATTGGCTGTTTTCGATGTACCTTTTCTCAAAATCTATTTTATGTACATGCTTGAAATTTTTCAAACTATTAAAAAGTACATCTCTCTCATTATACTAAAATGAGCTTTTAACTAATTTTGAATTTTTTAATAAATTATGAAATATTTTATCAAACATTGCGAAATTTGACCCATTTTTTACTTAAAAAAATTTGTAAAAATTAAATTTTTGAATTTTTTACAAAAAGCTCATTTTAGTATAGATTAGACATAATTATAAATAATTCGTAAAAAATTTACATACCTGTGAACAGTAGTTTCTCAGAAAAGGTACATCGCACATTAAAATTTACATTTTGAGATAAATTGCTTTTAATGTATACAGTGAGACTTCTAATCGGCAAGGAAATTAAAAAATAAAAGGCTCAGTTTAAAATAAAAGATACATGTTTTGGTTTATATCAGTCGTTACACTTTTAAGCAAAAACAAAATAATTTATTTACAATTTTCGCCATTAAAATGGGCGTGGCCCAAATTCAACGATTATATAAAAATACGTTTTAAGGACTTCTAAATACCCTAGAGGTTAAAGTAAGGTATTTTTAGAAAGGTTAAAATCTATACAATTTGAAAATGTAAAAATCTCAAATTGTCAAAAAAAATAAGATTTTAGCTTTCCAACACCCCTTAATTTTCTGCCAAAATATTTAATTTTAATTTTTTTTTTGGTCAAAATGTCCTTAAATCAATTTTATACATGTATTCTAATCTAAGTGACACTAAATATCATGAAAATTATCCATTTATGCGCTTTTTTAAAATCACGGTTCCGAAAGTAATCGGATACCTTAATTAAATGTATCGTAGTTAGTTTTTTTATGTTGTTTTGTGTTGTGTGTGTGGCTGTATATGGAACAATAAATCTTTAGCTACTAAAGATAGACTGACTTTATTGTGCCTGGTGAAAAAATGGAGTCTCAGTAAAACAAAGAGCCTACAATCACAATGGGAATATAATTAATTTATACCCCGATTCAGAACGAATTTTTAACAGAAAGAAAGAAATGATATGAAATTATACGGAACAAAAATGTATAATTATTACAATTCAATATATAAAAAGAAAGATACACTTTGAAAGCTATCACAAAATAAAATCGCTTAAATATTTACATTTTTTTTAAAAGCACGATTACATCGATTAATCAAGAAAATAAGATTTTAAGTATTTTTGGGCATTTTTGACTCAAATCAATACTGAAAAAGCAACATTCTTTACATTTCAAAGTAAATTGCAGCAGCATGGTAACATCAGAAAGAAAAAATAACAAATTGTCGAAAAAAAGAATTTTTGGGTGTGCACTTGAAACATTTCAAGAGAGAATAAAAAAGAATGAGTGAATCTTAGAATAAATTTATAATGGCTTCTTTTTTTATTTAAAAAAAAAAACTGAAAATAACCGATTAAAAAAAAAAGATGAGCTAATATCCTCAGGAGGGAAAAAAATGTTCCTTACTTGGGAAAAGGGGAAAAAACACCGATGTAAAAGGAGAAACAGAGAAGTAAAATCTTTGTCGAGTAAAAATCCAGAGAAACGATAAAAATATATTTAAAAGGGTATTTGAATTACTTCATACTCAACATTCACAATAAAAATCATCATTTCACATAAATGCTTTTTATGCTAAATATTGGTAAAAATGTTCTTAATGTGAAATATATCTTATTTAATTTCTCAGCGAAATAATTAAAAACTTACAAACTATTTATTTCAACTAAAGCTTCAAATTCAATTTTTTTAAAAAAATGGACGAAAATAGAGGAGAAATGACAAAACACTTCTTTCCTAATCAACATAATCAGTTCAACATAAAATTTTGTAAACAATAAAAAAAATTTACATCATAAATACGATGTACAGTTAGAAAATATAGTATCTTATCCTCACCTTACGACTCACATCCGCACTTTTAACCAAAAACAAAAACTACTGGATACAGATAAATTCATACCTCAACTTTGCAGAGCTATTATCACTTAACTGACGATTAAATGTTAAGCGATTAGTTCCCAGTGCCTCAGTTTTTCCTGTAAATGCACGTATGCAGGGAGGCAGTGGCGCACAAAAGGAGGGTGGCCTAGGGGTCCGGACCCCCTCCCCCTACAGTCCTTGATTTTTTTTCCAGATTGATTATAATTTTAAGTATATAAATACGTAAAATTTTATTAAATATTTGTTTTTAATGATTAATTTTATAAATTAATATTAATTATTTATTCAATAATTAGTTCTTTACTGTTTTTTGTTCCCCCAAATCGACAAAATCAAAAGGAGCATGATACAAGAATGGTGTGGTGAACTTTCGACCCCGGACCCCCTTGAAAAATTCCTGTGTGCGCTACTGGTAAGAGCCAAGGGATAATTTCTATGGTAAAAATTAAAATTTGTTTTGTCTGATCAGAGTTGAAATCCCATGACCCACACCATTACGTACGCCAAAGGTTATAAATGTTTAGTGCGTTATAACCCATCCAGAAACACAAACGGTGTTTTGGGCATAGCTCACTCCACAGCCCTTTTCAACATGTTGGGCACCGCTCTTTGAAAGCAAATTATCGTGTCTTATGTTCATCAACATGAGTTGCTAGTATTGGAAAAGACGATTGATGTAACCTCAGAAAAGGAAAAGCGTACGGAATTGCGAATGAAAATCAGGAGTGCGAAGAGGTCATTCAAAGTAGAACAAGACTCTGGGAAATCAATCTACCATTGTGGCAATTTCTCATTTAGAAGTTCAATAATAGCTCAGTACAAATGGGATAATGTACAATCTTGCTGTACAATAAAATCACCAGTATCTTCTTTGCTAGGACAGCAACCAAATATTTAACCACATTCAAATAGCCTCATTAACAATTTTTTCATAGGAAAAGACACCGAAAGAACATTTAGACACATTTGTTTTTATTTACAATGTTGCAGTTGGTTTTCTTTTAATAACTCTGCAAAGTCCGGAAATTCATTTACGTACATCCGGTATATTAATTAAAGAAAGACAGCTACATTGGTACCAATGCAGTACATATAATAGAGTTATACATGTATTTTTAAAATTATGAACTAGAGTTATACATGTATTTTTAAAATTATGAACTAGAGTTATACATGTATTTTTAAAATTATGAACTAGTTATACATGTATTTTTAAAATTATGAACTCGAGTTATACATGTATTATATTAGAACACATTATGAGAATTCTTGTATATTATATATCCAACTCTTTTTACATAGGAGTTTCCTATCACTTGACCGTGATTCCAAATTACCAGGTACATGGCCAATAGCCCTAGTGTTGCTTCCAGTGGCGGATTTTCGGGACCCTAAACCTGACTAATTCTAAGTACGGTTTGGGGTTCAAAACCTGTTTTTAATAGGAAAGCCCTAATTATCTTTCTTACGCCACTGGTGGCTTCGAAATATGACGCTAACAAATTGACAATCAGGAAGGACTACAATCATTATTACAGGAGTAGATACCTTAATATATCAACAGCACACCTTTAATTAAACTACTGAAACTTGAAGAAATCGAATATTAAAATAAGGCATTTAGAAAACTCCAAACCCACTACGAACACGAAAAACAGAATATTAAATTTAGAGATTTACAACTTCGAATGCCTAAAATAAAAGGAGCGGCCCATATCCTGTTTACGCAATCCAAACTCTCCTCAAACTCGGGTAAGATTTTTTTTCTTTTTTTCGGAAACAGACAATCCGCTCTTTCCCGTCATCAGCACATGGCCGGAAACACTAACCAATCCAGCACATCAACAACTCAGCCCAGATTATTAAATAGAAAAAAAAGGAAGAAAAACCAGAGGTACGAACACCAATAGCTTTAAATGGCTGCCTTTGCATAATGCATAAACTAACAATGGTCGGTGAAATCTCCCGACCCACACAGAGCGGTTTCACAAAACTACTAAAATATTTAATCAACTAGAAATACGTGACATTACCAGGAGTGTGTAATATACCATTATTGATCGCTACTTTACCTTGCATAATAGATGGCAGGGTGACATTATAGCTGCTAAAAACTATCTAATGTAAATATGAAAGGTCAAATCATAAATATTATGAAGAGAGAGAAAAAAACTAGAGACCTTTGGTGTTGGTTTTTTTTTAATGAAGCCGCGCCTTGATTATGCAGCTAGTCTGCCATGTCACGCTGTTAATAAACATGGTAGCAAGTAAGGGTTTATTGGCTCGTTTAGGAAGGCTAATTCTGAAAGATTTTTCCCTCCAGTAACTTTTTTTCTCAACTTGCTATCAAATAGAAGTAGAGAAGGACGAGAGCTTAAAATGATTAAGTGATGGTATTTACTTTTAAATGGGAAAACATAAATCTTTCGAATGGACTGAATGCGAAATGTAGTCAAACGTGAATTCTCTTAAAATGATCAATGATGGAAATTTGTGATTTAATTTTCGGCTGGCGATGGTAGATGAAGTCTATATTTAATTATAAATAATAAATCATTTGATAAAATATATCTTCACATTTTATAAATCAAATCAAAAGCAAGTAATCAATCAATATGTTAAAGATTCTATGAAACCACACACCTTTTGAAGAAAGGAAGGTCATGTAAAGTTAACTAGAAACTATTAACCGCCAAATCAATGAAACGATAAATGTGATAACAATTTTTAATTTCAAGGACGTTCGATTCAGTAAACATTAAAATTTAAGGTTTAAATATAAATTTAGTAATTCTTAATATAATGCACATTAACTTCTTTTAAAAATCGAATTTTTGCCGCTAATTGAACTCTTACTATTATTAAAAAAAATTTCAGTCAAGTATAAGCATGATCACAAAATGTGATAATAATAAAATATTTAATGACTTCTCAAAAAAAGAAATATAGAGAAAATATTCGATTTGTGCATTTGAATTCCGTCAAAATGCCAACCTAACAATACTAAAGAAAGCAGAAATCACTTGTGCTCCAACCCTAATTTAAAACATTGACTGTTCAATTTTAAAGAGAAAACAAATCATTGACGAAAAATAGAGGAAAAGAAACTTGTTAAATTAAAAATATGAAACTTCTTAAGTTAATCTATATTCAAAATTTTAAGACACAAGTTAAAAGTATATATATACTCTCGCTTTTTCCTCAAAATTCCTTTTTTATCAGAATAACTAGAATATTGTCTGTAACATATTTCTGAACTGATCAGATATATTAAGTATTAAGTTTATGTTCAGTTGATAATTTTATTTAAAAATAATAATGCAAACAAATTTTCTAAATTGATGGAATAATAAAAAATGTGCATGTTGATCTAACAAAAACATACAAATATTCTCAAAAATTCAGAAAATACTTTCCACAGTTTTCGGAACAAGCAAATAATTATTTCGTGTCCTGTATACGGTGTTTACAAACTTCTTCAGTGCATAATATTTTATATCTTTTTAATTATAACAAAATGTCTTTTCATACTATAAAATAAATACTTTTTATGTAAATTCTATTTATAGGCACTCTGCCTATAACAGAAATGACTGAGAAACCACACTGAAACAATGTGCTAGTCGCATGAATATTCTAAATTCAATTCGTTCGTTCGTTCAGAAAAAACTGACAAAATAAATAATTAAAATAATCAAAAATTGCGTATCTAATATGTTGATATTAAAGTAAATAATAGCACACCGATGGCCAGGCACATAAAGGAAAATAATTCAAATCTCCAAGTACAAAGCTGCAAACGATAAATTTGATATTCATCTAACTGAATTGAAGAAATAATATTCGAAATTTAAATTACATTTCATTCGAAAAATGTCGAAATAAAACTAAAGTTTTAATAAATAAAGCTTTCGAACCAATATTAAATACATAAATAAATAAAAACGCTCTGGTGGAAGCTCTCATTTTGTTCCTTTTAGATTGTTAGCTAAGAATTCAATACATTATTAGTCCAAAAATTCTTGCTCCTTTTCACAACAGAAAACTCAACAATGGCATCCACAATCATGAGGGCTGTTACCATAGTAACCGATATTCTTTCACGTATCCATAGCGACGAAAGTCGGCTTGGTATTCGGGTTGCCGCTTTTTAGAAATCATCTTTTTCAAAAGTGTTTTAACTATTGTAAAAATACAACACAAATTTTTGCCGTTGCAATAATACCCATAACGTAAATCGTAGAGTTGCCATTGGATGGGCCACAAGTAAGGAGGTAATATTCTTTTTCCGGTAGCAAAGAGGAAAAAATTAGAAATCGATATAAGACTTCAAAAACATTTTTTTTTTATTTGGAAATAGAAACGAAGAAATGGAACTCGCTGCCAAACAAAAAAGCGAGAGGAGTTTTTTTTTTTTTTTTTTTGGTTTTTTTTAAAAAGCATAATTAAACTCATAATGTCCATGGTATAACTGAAGAAAAGGTGTTCTGCATCCAATAATACAGTAAATAAATAAATTAATGTCTTTTATCTTCATCAAATCCTGTATTAAGAAGGGGGGATCTTTGCTATTCCTTTATATATCTCTCACTCACACAAAATGCTTTACAAAACATTCTTGATTATAGCATATTTTTATTATCCTTATGTTTACACTACTCCTTGCAATTTAAAATTTAAAATATATAATGTGTTTTCAGAAAAAATAAAGAATTTAACGAGTTATTTTTTTTAATGTATCATTAATGCGAATTGAAAATAAAAACGAATCATAGGAATTTTTCAAGGTTGCGGTGAGGCGGGGGGCGGCTCGGGAACTGTCGAGTTTCAAAAGTTCATCATCATTCTCGTACATAATCCCAATACGCCACCAAACATTCTTTTCATTTTGTCAATTGTCGGGAACAAAAGAAAAATTATTGAATTAAAAATTAGCCTTTATTAATAAAATAAATCAGTTATAATACTTTCTTAATAAAATTTTATGTACTATATACATAGAATTATTATCAATCAAAACAAAAATATCAAGAGCGATGGAGGGGGAGGTCTGAATCTGTGAACCCTCCCCTTGTGTACACCAATGCTTGCAATACATTTATTCTTCTAAAAATACATCGCAAATACTTTTTAACAGTAATCTTGGAATAAATTACACAAGTAAACAAAACAGAAAAATTGTTATGATTCTCTACTGCTTATATTAAAATGAAAATTTATTTTCTTTCAAGCAAAATATGAACTGCGAAAAATATTTTAAATGCGAAAAGATTTCAAGAAAAGTAAATATAATCATGAAAAGATTCAAATTTAAAGATATAAACACTAGAAAAGGTAATACATGATGAAAAAGTTTTCATGGTTGAAAATGTAATACATTGTGTTACTAATGACAAATTTATCTGCTTTTCGCCCCCTCCCCCTTCATTAAAAATGTTTTCAAATATTTAGCTTTTTTCAATCTTTGGCCCCGTGTCAGTTAAATAAAAAAAATTATAAAGTTCATTTCCCATTCAAACGTATAAGTTTCAAATGACTACATTAAATTTCCAAAGCAAAATATTCGCAAATAGAATTTTATATTTTTCGAATGCTTGTACACTTTAAAACCAAAGTTCAAGAGATGAAATCAGTTTTTTATCAGCTGTCTTAAGCACTATGTCAAATTCTAAGTGTACTTTTTGCTCATTTATCTAATCATATCGTTTCAGCGTGTAAGGGAGAAAAAAAAAGGAAAAAAAGGGACTAGCCAAAGGAAATTAATTCCCCATTCATAACGAGAGAACATCTTATTTTTATTTTACAGATATCAAAAGATGAATCAACTGCCGTAAACAGGACGATTCATGAGTCGCATCCAAATCTAACCTCGGATACCGAGCCTGCTTATTGGACAACAAATCAAAGAACGAAAAAGGAAAAAGTATGTAGGGGAAAAAACGAGTAATATAAATGTCGCGAAATCATGTTTACTACGAACTTTTCTATGTCGAGAATTGTTCCAAGATGAAAGAAATATCGTTTGGCGATGATATCATCGAACGTTTCCAAACGAAATTATGTTAAAAGGACGATCCCACAAAACAAATAATTAATTCAAATTTTTTTAAAAAATCATATTTTTTACATTAATTGTAAAAAAATAAAATTAAAATCTATTAACCCCTCAGTGAAATATTTCACAGAAAATAATTTTTTAATAACATTAACTTCCAACTCGCCAGATAAAAACTTGAGAGATTCGACAAGCAGCAATCCCATCATTCCAGGTTAATTTGGAATGGAATCCATGTAGAGAGAGATAACCGCGAATCTTATATTCCACTCATAACTTCATTCATAAGAACATTTAAAACTTGATTATTATATTTAAAAAAAATAATAATAATATCACTAGAATAAGAAAACATTGTAGATTATTTCGAATTTACAGCAATATTAATTCAAGACTCGCGAATTTCATTATCGTCTGCTCATATTTGCTCGTGACACATAATTCAATATTCAATTCATGTTCAAATATATCGTTTGGTTTATATATATACTAGCTGCCTGGCCCGGCTTTGCACCGGCTTTCTCTTTCCCTCATGACGCCAGCAATTATGTGTGTGTTTGTACGCACGCAATGTGAGTGATTTCTAAAATTATTTCATTAAATTTCCCTTTTCGAAATTTGTTCCACATATTTTCGATTTAAGACAGGTTTTTTCCCCCTCCCTCTAGCCCGGCATAACACGGGTTTTTTGGTGTAAAATTACTGTTTCCTCTTCCCCTCCCCCTCACAGATAAAATATAACTTCAAATTTCGATCTATGACTTTTAAAAAACAATATTGCATTAGTTAAAAAATTATTAATGAGAAGCAATAAAAAGAAAACGATTCTTTATTTAGCTTAAAAATGTCTCTGAAATGTATTATTATCCAAAATAATAGACACATTGTACTTTTTTAATTAACAAATAATTAATTTAGTAATGAATTAATATAGAAATACTTTTAATATATAAGTTATAAAAAAACAGTATGGGGGAAGCGTAGATATATATTTACATGTACTGAAAAAAAAACATTGAAAAAGAAAAAAAAATGATAAAAAACATTTTGATATTTTATTTTAATTTCATAGTTTTCCTTGCACTGTCATAATTAAAAATTTTGTGTAATGAACGCTTAAAATAGTGTAAATAATTTATATCAGGAAGTGTAATACATTAATATTACTTTTTGTTGTATTTATTTTATGTTAAAGTCTTGCCCCCACCTCTCCCTTTTATTATGAAATAAAAACAGTGACGACACTGATGAAGGGAATCAATGAAAAGCGAAAGCGCACTGAGGAATGGCGTAGACAAAACAGAAGGGATAAAAAAGATAGATGAATGGTGTCACGGGCTTTTTTGCAAATGGCAGAATTTTTTCCTACTTTCTTGACAATTGTCGTTATATTTTGAAAACTTCTCACAATATCTTTATAAATTTTAGCCTATGTGTTATTCTGATTTATAAGCTATATTACTGTAAAGTTTCATTAAAATCCATTCAGTTGTTTTTACGTGAAAGACCCACAAAGATACTCACAAACTTTCACATTCATAATATATATTAGATATTAGATAAATGAACTAGAGCAAGTGAAGTAAAAGAATTAATTCGTGAGGCTTGATCAACAGCGCTGTATTAAGGTTAGTTACACATGGATTTCATGTCACGTGCATTCTGAGGAAGATTAACATTTTATACTGCACACTTTTACACGATCCAATTTTTCATGTAATAGAATAAAGTTCTTCACTTGATCTTTTAAACTTCAGAGAATATAGGTTTTTAAATTACTTTTACAATACACTTCAGTTTAAGTAGCATTAAGACAAGAAAGATGCCGATTATAATTTGCTATTTGTATATTAAAATGTAGCAGGCTCTTTATTTTTTATTCATTAAATTTTACAACTGAATATTCACGGATAAAATTTTAGAACCGAATATTTTATACAAAAGACAATTTTTTTAAAAAAAAAAAACTCCTTTGCAAGTGTTATTTTGTAAAATGTATGATTTTATAAAGAATTTATTAAAAAAATAAATAAAGTAGAATAAAATATTTACGAACTTATTGTAATAATTTTTCAGCCAAAATACAAGAGATCAAGAATATTTTTTTAATATTAGAGCTATATTACAGTTTAGTGTTGATACACGTAATATGAAATGTCTAAATATTACTTTCAATAATCACCTCCAGTACTGTCAATCAATAAAAGATAAGTACACCATGCTAACATACCACAGGTTAAACAACAATACCTACTGTTCAAGGATAATATAAATGTTTCATACCTGAAAAAAAAAAGAAAAAAATTATTTAATTTTGCAATAAAAACAAAGAAAAGTATTGCCATCATAATCATTTTAAAAATAATAAACCAATCTTTACAACTATAATAAATAGGAGCAAAATAATTCTTCCTAACTCAATTTTAAAGAATCAGCAAATCATCGTTTTAAAATTTATAACTTGACTACATTCAATAAAAACAATTTTTAAGACATTGGCGATATTCGTTGTCCGCCAAATACGCCAAGCGAGCGTGGAAGAATTTCACCAACCCTAACCTCATACTCTTTCTAAGCTCGGAAGTTCCTGAAGTATTCATGCGTGGATACATTGAAGGTTAAGAAGCAGCTGAAAGAATCTTAGCACACGGGAAGGGAGAGCGGAGTAGAAAAAAGAAATAAAAGAACCAAAATTAAAACAACTTTTCCTTTAGATGGGAAGACAGCCGGCTGCAGCGAAGCCATCTTTACGGACTTACGTGCGAAGGTAAATCGTCCGAGAGGACCCGCCTCGTTTTTTCCTTTCCACGTTCTTTGAGCTTGGAAAGAAACTTTTGTTCTGATGAGAATAGTTTCCCCAAGTTGAAAACAGTCAGTAGTAATACTTAGTCTACGTTTCAGCATCGCTTATTAGTTTTTATTATTATTATTATTTGATATTTTTAGGTAACCAATAAGAAAAAGAATCTTATAAATGTAATAAACCTTACGGATTCAATAAAAATTATGTGAAGACCTTTTTTTCAAATCAAATGCGAATAACTTTCCATTTTGGAAACATACTACTATAATTTTCAAATGTATTGAAACTCAAATCAGCAGCCATCTTATTACTTGGAATCACTAAGCACAGTAGCGTACACAATGGGGGTCCAACCCTCACTCCCCCACAGACCAACAGATTTTTAATTTTTACCTTACAGATAACCCCTTGGCGCTTTCGTCAACGTATTTTGATAATGTAACCCCCCCTCTCAAGAAAGGTCTGTGTACTCCGCTGACTAAAAGCATCAGCATAAGAAATTATAACGCACACAGTCAGAATAAATTAAAATACTTGTTGGGGGAGGACGAATGGTGAAAATATAACCCTGTCAGGATCTAAAACCCAGTAGTGACAATTAGAAGGACCGTGAAATACTTTGCAATAGCCAGTACTAAAAAGGATATGAAAAATAAGGAATTCAATACTTGAAAATTTAGTAAAAATTTATAAAAAGCTCTGCAGTGAGCAAAAAAATTAATAAAAGCTGCCTATAAAAAGTCTAAATGGCAGCTCAAAAGTTGTGATCTGGATGATGGGTAGGGAGAGGCCTAGCCAAATTCGGCTGCAGCAAAGGTGAAGCTAAGTTTAAGATAGAACAAAATATTGAGAATGTCGAGCGTTCGAGAGCAAGCGACCTGATTGGATGTCCGAAACGGGGTCGAGAAGTTTTACTTTTCCTAAATCGGCAAAGCCGACCATTCAGAGATCGGCGTAGGTTTTGACGAAGTCCGAACTCTGGCTGTTAAGAACTTGAACTTTGAATAAAAATAAAAACAATTAAAATAAATTTGGAGAGAATTTTAAGAGGTGGTTTGTTATAAGAAAGTTCTCAGAGAGAGAGATATTGAATTCCCTATCTCCCAAAAAATATTAAATTCTATAACAGTATACACGACAAAAAGGAGTCTTAAAAATATAAAAGGAAAAATGACAATTTCAGCTTACAAAGTGTGGAGAAAATATATGAATACTTCTTATTTATTTGTTAATACATAACAAAAAGGATATGTGAGAGCACCAGTAGAATTCCAAAAGGCAAACCTCATTTTAATCCTATTTTCAACTTTATTTTAATGCTATCGGAAACAATTTCAAAGATCTGGATCACAAGACACCTCCCGTAAATGCAAAAGGACAAGGTACAAAAATGCATCCAATAATGCTTCCAAAATCTCAAGAGACAAAATTCAAGGGGCCTAAACCTAAACCTTCACAAACCTAAGCACGCAGACAATCATACTATACGAGTCAGATTTATCAACGATTACTAATAATGATTTCTAAACAAAAATGATACAATGAATGAAAAAATTTCGAAGATTGGTTTTGTAAGCACTGCACAAAAATTCAAGTTTGTTACATAAAAAGAGGGATCGTACTTCGTTATTTTCGCTAAAATTCATTATTTTCAATAATAAACACTTTCCATCACCAACGAATACACATTTTGATTAAACGCACAACTCAAATCAATCCGAATTATGAACAATTTTTTAAAAAATATAATCTCAATATTAATCATACAAGCCTTGAAATATTAACTAAAGCAAATTTCACTAGATTTCTTTAAGGTATCTGACTACGTTCGGAGCCATAATTTTGCAAAAGCACATAAATGGATAATTTTCATGATATTTAGTGTCACTCAGAATAGAATACACGTATAAAATTGTTTTAAAGACATTTTGACAAAAAAAAATTATTTAAATACAATATTTTGGCAAAAAATTAACTTAGAATCATTTTTTTTCAAAATGTTCTCCTTTTGTGAAAAATGCTTCTATTATAATAATGTTTCCCCTTTGAATTCTTTATAGCTCAGACCTCTCTACAGAGGCCCAACTAGAATTTTTGAAATATATAACTTAGAAGTGGGTTTATCCATATTTTACGACAACAGAGGGGAGCAATTTTGAGAAAAAAACGCCGATAATTATTTCAATGGGTGGTAACTCTGAAAATAATGTGAATTTTTCAAAAAAAATTCTAAAGGGTGTTTTTTAGAGGTATAGAACTTTAAATTGCAATAAAACAACGATGTATTATTCGATTGACATGAATTTTTTTTTATTTGAAAGATGATCTTGTGGCATTACATTTTAAATATGATTTCTGGCATAGGACTGCCACGGCTGGCTCGGATGTAGTCCAATCTGGACGTCCAATTTTCGATGACTTTTTCCAACATTTGTGGCCGTATATCGGCAATAACACGGCGAATGTTGTCTTCCAAATGGTCAAGCGTTTGTGGCTTATCCGCATAGACCAATGACTTTACATAGCACCACAGAAAATAGTCTAGCGGTGTTAAATCACAAGATCTTGGAGGTCAATTCACAGGTCCAAAACGTGAAATTAGGCGGTCACCAAACGTGTCTTTCAATAAATCGATTGTGGCATGAGCTGTGTGACATGTTGCGCCGTCTTGTTGGAACCACAGCTCCTGGACATCATGATTGTTCAATTCAGGAATGAAAAAGTTAATAATCATGGCTCTATACCGATCACCATTGACTGTAACGTTGTGGCCTTCATCGTTTTTGAAGAAGGTTTCCACCAGCCCATGAAGCGCACCAAACAGTCAGTTTTTCTGTATGTAACGGTGTTTCGACATACACTTGTGAATTAGCTTCACTCCAAATGCGGCAGTTTTGTTTGTTGACGTAGCCATTCAACCAGAAGTGCGCTTCATCGCTAAACAAAATTCGCTTATAAAAATCGGGAACAACGGCAATCTCGTTTTGGGCCCATTCGACGAATCTACGCCTTGCTTGATCATATTTAAAATGTAATGCCGCAAGATTATCTTTCGAATAAAAAAAAAATTCATGTCAATCGAATAATACATCGTTGTTTTATTGCAATTTAAAGTTCTATACCTCTAAAAAAAACACCCTTTAGTTGGGCCTCTGTAGAGAGGTCTGAGCTATATACAGGCAAAACATTAAAATAATAGAAGTATTTTTCACAAAAGGAGAACATTTTGAAAAAAGATTATTCTAAGTTAAATTTTTGGTTAAATATTGTATTTAAATAACTTTTTTTTGTCAAAATGTCCATAAAATAATCTTATACATGTATTCTAATCTAAGTGAGACTAAATATCATGAAAATTATCCATTTATGCGCTTTGTTAAAATCACGGTTCCGAACGTAGTCGGATACCTTAAACATTTATAAATAAGGATAATTTGTTTCATACTAAGTGATTTAACTCCTCTCTCTCTCAAATCATAATAGACTTCAATCAAGTTATGTTTCACAACACAAAGTATTAATTAAGTTTTAGCAGAATGACCCCCACAAAAGGATTTCCACTACACAAATTAAAAATGCGTATAAAACACAAGTATTTAATTAATTTATTTGTAACCTTGTACAATTGAATTCGAAAAATTTATGAGTATATTAAAATTAAATAATTTATTCAAATGCAATTAGCTATTAGTGAATCACCTTCGAAATACTTCATGTATTCCTTGATCCTTGAATTCTCACAAATATGAGAGAGAAATAAAAGATAATATTTTAGATATTTCTTTATTTTTCCTATAATTCGATTTTCATATGCATCACCTACAGCGATCTGCCAACGCAAAAGGTAAATGAACTTGGGTCTCCTGTTAATGTAAACACACTTTAAAATAATTCGCTAGAAAAATTAAACAAAACACATGAATCAGTAGCTAACATTCAATATCGATTATGTATAACGTATTTATTAAAAATAAAACTATACCCATTGTTGTTTATGAAGTCATTGCTCTCTAAATTGAAAATAAAAGGGGGGGGGGATTTATATTTTTCAGAAAATTTAGAAAAAAAGATTTCAATTAGAAAAATTTCTTCATAATAAAAATGTTTGAAATGTTAAAAAATAATATTTGCGATGAGTGGACAGCAGGTTAGAAACATCGAATTCTTTTTTATACTATATAATAAATCTCAAAAATATTCGTCTTAAAATTTCTTAATAAATTACATTTTTCTTCGAAATCTTTACGCCTTTTTGCTACGGTAAATGGACCTGTATTATAATAATCCTAATATTCGAACTAGAAAAAGTATTTCTAGTTAGGATATTGTACTCTACTATTAGATTTTAAAAAATAAATATTTCCAATGGATACTTGGAAATAAAATGATTATTACATTCTATAAAAACACACATTGCGCCAGAGCATACGAGTAAAATATATTTACTCTCAAATTTATTAAAACAAGCTTTACGCTTTTTTTCTATCAAATGCACATTATCTTGAAATTTATCAGCTAAAATAAATACAGACATTTCTAAGTAGTGATCAATGAACTCTTTTCAATCATTTCTTTTACATCGATTTATCAAATAAATAACTTTTTTTTTTTATTATTTTCATCCAATATCTAAATAAAAGCGGTTGGAATTAGCATTCGACGAGACAAATTAAAATTAAATTATGTAACGTATTTATTTTGTATTCGGATTCGAATTTCTACAGACGATTTTATCAATGATTTCATATCGATCCAGATAAAAACAAACCAAAATTTTGTATCTTGAGTTATTTATCAAACATAAAACCATTCATTAGTTTCAAGGAAAAATTTCTTCAAAAATGTTTGCTCTGAAATAAAAAGTTAAGTTTTTGCTACATTTCTCTAAATATAAAAATCACAAAGCAGAAATAAAGTAAAATCTAATGAAATCTTTTTTAAATAAAAAAAAACTAACAAAAATTTAGAAAATGTCCAGTATTGTATTAAGGCAACACAATACAATTAAACTGAGAAAAAATCAGATGGAATTTCATCAGCACAATTTTTTTTTAATGCATTTTTCTACTATTTCACAAAATTTGTGAAAAGTTCTATTTAAATTAAAACAGAGTTATGATAACTCTTACGTTCATTTTTGTTCCCTCTCAAATCCCAATAACAAATAAAAACTTTAAACAGATTTATCTCAGAAATAAATAACTAGTTTATTTTCAAAATTATTAGCTCCCCCCAATTATGCCAAAGGTTTAGATAATTATTATTATTATTATTTTCTAATCATCGCTATTAGAAAATGGAACAAAAGTTAGTATGCATTTTTGAATCAAAATAATGCTATTTTTTAAAAAATAGTTGAATTTAGAATTTACACATTTTTCAAGGAATTGTCAAAAAGCATTGATAAAAAAATAATGTATTTTACGAATATCAATCATGTTATCAAAAAAATGCATAGCAACGTTTTTTATACGAATTGTACCCCGTCCACTTAAAATTATAAGAAAATATTGTGTGGAAGAAGAAAAATATTAAAATATTTTTTTGGGGGAGAAAATAAAACGCTATCAGTTGCATTATAACAACACGGTAACGGTTATACATTTACCTGGAACCTCAGAAAAAGCTCTATTATCCACTCATCAGAATTAGTTGAAAAAAGAATAATTTGTTGAGGTTACATAAAAGTAGAAAGCAGTCCACATTGAGTGCAGCACAGGAACGCTGGAAGAGGGGTGAGTGGGAAACCACTCTTCCAGTTGATTTAGTTTCTGTTTTGCTTTTAAAGGAGAGCAAAGAGAAAATGACATCACAACTCCATGACAACCAAGTCCGTCTTTCAACCGGCTGTCGCATCTCGAAAGAACAAGAGAAGGGAAGAATTTCTTTAATACAAAGGATTAAAGAGAATGTTATTTTTAGGTCCGTTTCTCGCGCGCGCGCGTTACCTCTTAAATAACTGCATCCGGTTATTGAAAGGACATTTTAAATAACCACTTGGAAGAAAGTAAGAAAAGGTAGAAGTTTAAACAAAGCAAACTACGTAACAGACTAAACTGATAGTTTGAATAAATCAATCAAATGCCATGACATGGGAGGAGCCAAAGATGTTTTCGTAAGGATCGAGGATCGATGAATATGCGTTAAATCAACAACAAAAATATATATATACATATTATTTCACAGCTTTACTTTTAGAAAAATAAAATAAATGAATATATATATAACGATATATATATATATGTTAACCATTTCTATAGAACCGGAAGAAAACATTTAATCGATATAAAATTATTCAAAGCAAAGATAAAAGGAAGAATTACCACACACAAAAAAGTGAGAAAGAGAGGCTGGAGATGATTTTTCTCCCTTATCTAAATGAAACATAACGTAAACAAATATCCAGGTGAAAAACCAACTAATTCGGCAACTAAAACACAAACATAACAGCTCATTAAAAATTATAAAACTAATAGGACAAGAATGGACAGTTCAAATTTACAAAGAAATAAAGTAAACTCTTTATTGACTCTTAAATATGATGGCATCATCCCATCTTTTATTGTGGATTAAAATCACGTCTAAGTCAGTGTCATTAACCCCAGGTTGTTCGTTCGCAAGGAGACGTAAAATCGATTTAGAAACCGTCAGAGACAGAGAGAGATAGAAAGGCCGTAAGATTTTAAACGAGAATTTAGAATGCAAATCGAAATGCATAAAAAGTTGGGTCTTTTTTCACGATTTAACGAGGTGCCGGAAAAAATTATGGCTCGAAGAGGTGGATCGTAAAAATAAAAATTACGTCTTTGTTTTAGGTGATGTTTTATGCAAATTGAACGAAGCGTGTTAGATGTTTTGATTATTTTCAGGTAAAAATTTTAGTTGGTAGTTAGGATGTTATTTTTAAAAGGTAGTTAATTTGTTTACTTCCTTATTTTATAAAACGTCTTCGATTCAATTAATAAAATTATCGATAGTGAGAATACTGTGCAATTAAATTATAAGAGCGGGAGAAAAAAAATTACTGAAGCAAGACAAGATTGTAAGTGTAACAGAGAAATTAAAATTTGGTGAATCTAGAAATATGAAATTATTAGTAAAGGCGACAAAAAGTTGTGTGTGTTTTATGTTCTGCAATAGTAAGGTGACCATTTTTTTACAATGAAAAGGAGGACGAAAAATTTAAGAAAAAATTACAACTTACATTCGTTTTAATTATTATCTTATACGAGTATTTTTCCCATTGAATGAATTTTTTTTGACAAATCATTTTTTAATATATCGAATTCGGGCAAAAAATATCCTTCATACTGAATTTTAGGGTAAGCACTGTAGTTAAAATATTAACATTCAATTTTCATTTCTCACTAGTCACTTCACAAAAATCATTACCAACTGAAAAAAAACTCTTTCAACTGCTACATTAGTTCTAGGGCAGCACAACGTAAACTTAAAAAGAATAACTAAATTTTTATATGTAATTTGTTCATTTTTGAAATGGTTATGTTTTTCCACCCATCTTTTATCAATTTTAGCATGCTGATGTTCCAATTGTTTCAATTTATTATAATTTAAATGTATATTTAGTCTTCCAATTTCATCAAACAAACCATTGTCAACGATTTTAATATCAGGCATTTCTTTTGATAAAAAAAAATCATCAGTTTTCTATATCTGCCCAATTTATTTATGACGAAGTCAAAAAACACCATGGAAAACTGTTATTTCCTGTGATATTTGTTTCAGACCATTCTTCGACATTTTGGAAACATGTTTGATTCATGTTTGAATACAGAGATTAACAGATCAATTTTAAAATATTGAAAAGGAGGACACTTTTCGAGGAAGGACAGAACCTATAAAAGGAGGACGTTTGGTTATCTTAGTTAAAGAGAACATCGTCTGTAAAACGGCATTTTGAAACAAATTACCAATCCTCTAGTTAAAAAAGTGAATCCAAACAAAATAAGTTAATATAAGTTATTTATCATCCAATCTGCAACGACAAAAGTCACACTAATGTTTACTTTAATTTGAATTACACGTACAGCTAAAACATTTACAACTATACAATGCAAAAGGTATTTTTTCGTAGCAAATAAAAGAATTTTGTGTTCTTAATATTTAGTTTTATTAGTTTCGCAATAATCACAAGTAAAAATTATTTGACGGCACATCTATACCTCATTAAACACTACTTTAGAAAAAATGGCACGTAAAGGTTCGTCACCCCTGGGCTACGGTATATTACAGAAGCACTTTCAAAATTTATTTACCAAAATAAGAAATGGATTTCACAGTTTAAGCAAACTGATTTTGGCGTTACATACGATCAAATGAAGCAATCAAAGAGCAAACAAATAATATTTCGTTCATAATTCAAACAATTTTATACCGAGAGACATAATTAGCTCTGAAATATTTATCTTTCAGTAATAACTATTAATTAATTTATCCTGATGAATTTTAAGATTCAGTTGATTTGTGATAAATAATAAATAATCTTTTAAAGAAATTAGAATGACTCAGAACTCAAATTAAAATGAATTCATTTTGTAAAGTTGAACTCCTCCGGTAATCGCATTTCAATACCAAACTTCCTTTCAACGATCTTAATATATTTCATCTACTTGAGTCAAATAATGAAATAAATGCAATTATTCTAAGCACAATTGCGCACAAGACATTTTTATTTAATTTAACAAACTAAATAAAGAAAAGCATGATGTATCTTTTCGCGGGCGAAACTCGGTTATCGTTTGATGTTTTGCCTAACCAATGGGGAAAAATAGAAAGTTGAGTTTAAAGGCTCAAGTAAACACATAGATGACAAAAATGATTATGTCAAGAAAAAAATAATGTTTTGGCACATCATACATGGCTCCAAGCTTTAATTTGGTCTTCCTTTTGCGTCGTAATTTGATTTCTGGTTTATTGTTGGTGGAAGAAAAAGACTTGACGCTTTTTGAAGGTAAAGTAATTTACTTTTGGGTGTGGCGATTTTTCCCTCAAGCTTGGAGCGGTTATCAATATACTTTCTTATTTCATGTTTTCATTTTTTTTTCACCCCTGGCAGGGTCATGTTTCTTTTTAATGCTTAGAAGATAAACAACCCTGTTTGCAAAAGGCGGAAAAGAGGTGCACATGAAAGTGGGTCTCGATAATGTTAGGTGAGATACTTTTTGATATTAAAAAAAAGTAGAACTTTTTTTTTATGCGTGAAAATAAAATTTGGAGAATAAAATGAATTGTATTAAGTTCAAACACGGGGTATTATTCTTTTAACAGAAATTTAAACAAGAACACTGTTTCGTGGAACAAACCAAAGGGAAAAGCAATGAGTTTAATTGCGATGATACATTTTATTTTATCAGAGCATAAAACAGGTTTCTGGGGAACAAAGATATGAAAACCTCAAAACTCAGAAATAAGTAAAATAAACACTGTAATATTTGCTTTTTTTTAAAAAAAAAAATAAATAATCTTTTCTACAATATGAAGAGAATCTCAAACATATACCGAGGAGAACATATCCTGTTTATGCAATGCTTTCAAAACTAAAACAAGTACTGATATACACAGTCGATTAAATACAGTATTGAAAATTCAACTAATTTTCATTTACAGGGTTACAAAAATAAGCTACACGTGATTAAATTGCACTGAACTGAACTCAGTTGCGCCTCAGCACGTGAGGGCCAAGGCCTACAGTGCCCAGCTCAGTATACGTGACCTCGGGCCCTGCGGTGCATGAGCAGATGTTCTGGTCAGGTAGTCAGTCTGAGGTGAAACCCCCAGTGTTAAGTTCACAAGCAAGCTTGGTACTCATTTATCGATCCACTGAAGGAATGAAAGGCTGAGTCGACCTTGCCCTGCCCGGGATTTGAATCCCGGACCTGTGACGCGGAGAAGAGCGATACACTACCACTCAACCACTAGGCTTCCAGGTGATTAAATTATTGTTGTATTCGCGGTTTCTTCTTGAGAGGATTGGATATGAAATAACTCAATTCCGGTCCTCAAGATTCCCCAAGAGGATTGATTAATAGGAAAAACGCTATAAAGCCCCGTCACAACCTGTCCATGGACGACGGTCATCACATGCAGCCAGCCAGTTGACAAATCGTCCGAAATTCTCAGTTTTTCGGAGAAAAGAGCCGGAAGTAACATTAGAACGTTGAAATTATTTAAATCATGATCTTATCAGGGTTGAGTCAAGGACGAGACGAAGCCCCCACTGTGGCCGAGGTCCTAGGCCCAATTGGCCCATACCTTGAGACGCCTCTGCCACCATTCATAGCCAGGATCCTAGAGAGCCAAAAACCTGACTGACACCAGGTACGTACCCCTTGTAGTATTCGGCTTATAATTCGAATGATTGCATTTAAAAAGACAACAAATAAGGAGGAATTTTCATTGGAAATATATTTATAACCCAATACAGCTGGATTGTATTGTTTAACTAATTTTAAATACAATGACCATTCAAAGAACAGTGTTACGTGTTTGTGTTTTATTTTCTATTCTATTGACAATAAGCTAATAATTTACAAATTTAGACTTTCGAGTTGTAGATGATGGATAGGAAAAAATGGATATCACACTAAGCACTAATAGTTTTCAGAAGCAAAAAAAGAGAAAATTATGAACAAAATATAGTTCAGAATATAAGCAAAGACCAAAATTAGTCCAAAATTTGAAATTCTTGTATTAAGACGAATTAAAATCAAATCTTGTAGTTTTCAAACATTTTGTCACAAGTTTGAAAATGCGCCAAGCGGGTAAAACAGTCAAATTGCTATAAAGTAAAAAGCCAGACACCAACGACGATGGATTTATTTCTATATAATAACCCTATCTACCCCTTCTTTTTCTATTCATTTAATGTACATTATCTATATTACTCTTACTTTATGTATGATTTTTGTTTGTGTGGAAAATAACCGGAAAGAGAGAAATTCTTACACAACACTCATTTCAAATTACACACATTCAGACATTCCAATGAGTGAATGAATATCACGAAATATTCGACAATTCGGATTTTGACACTGATTTTGAAGGATTTACGTGACTCCCCCATACAAGTTCCGTTCAAAACATCCAAAATGTTAAACGGTTAAAATGGCTAGTGAAGAATTACGAAAAATGATCTATTTTTTCTGAACTACCTTTTCCCCGAGATTAGCGATACTGTACATTAACTTAAAAAAATTTCTGAAAATTCTTAGCTTATACGCAGAAACATACGGTAACTGTGATCAATAAAATTCCAAACGTTATGTTTTACCATAAGCATTTATCTACACAGTGGGCAAATGGTCGCTCATAGTGTAAATTGTTTCAGGAGCAAATCTTGTTGTCTATTTCAGCAACATCGGAAAGCTGACCTTCGGGAAACTTAAAATATCCGAAAATTAAAATGGACGGCCATCCCGCATCAACACATGCGTTAAACTCGACTTAAATTCTGCCCACGGCGTTGTATTCGAAGGAAAACTTTTCATCTGCTGGGAATTCAGCGAATAAACAGCGAGGTTTATGCTAAACGAGCATTTGTCAAGATTCTTGACGGATATTTCCCTGTAGGGAATTCTTCAACGGCGGAAGAGACAAACCACGCGCGAGATCCATCCTCTCCCGAGACACTCTTGCGCCAACCGCCAATCCGGGTTTACTTAGAGAAGCGCTTTGGAATAAATGAAATATTGCGAAGGATATTGCAAATGCAAGCAGTTCCCCCGGGGATCTTGCCAAAAGGTTAGGTTCGTCTCGAAATAAAGATAAGCAGAAAACCTTAAAAGAGATAGGGAAATTATTAGGGGAAAAAACTGGTCTGATCAAAGAATTTAGCAAGTCGGTACTTACATCAAGATTTCAAATAACCTCTTCAAAAATATGGAACAGACAGATTTTATTCGAAGAAAGGAAACGTATAGCCTGGCTTAAAAGAAAACTTAAGTTTTTATTTTTTGATTTAATCGAAAGAATTCATCGGTAACAAGTTAGTTTTCAAGACTTGTTATGAAATCTTCACACTCTCTCTTCGCTTAAATCGAAGGAAAGCTTTAAAAACAGTTTGTTTTAAGGTAATCTCAAAATGAATTCCTTGAAATTCATTTAAGTTAAAAAAAATTATGCAAAATACCAACAAAAAGGGTTCACTGTATTCAAAACAATACATTATATTGCACTGATTTCAATTTCGATTTTTCTTAAAGTTTAAGTAGGATATTTGATAAAATACTATCAGTTATTTTAATCAAATATTAACCAAAACTTATTAATTGCGTCTTTAAATCAATACATTAAGATTCAAGTAAGATCCACAATAAAGAGTGGACAAATTTGTGGCTTGTTCAATATTTATTCAATATACCATACATTCTCAGAATCATACTTCCTTATAATACAATTACACCCACCTTAAGTCCTAGCATTCCAAAACTTTATTTATAACCCCTCACACCTTGATTAAAAAATATATATAACTTTAATTTCTTGAACGGAATACATATTTTTACTTCCCCAAAACCTCACCCCTTGGCAGTCGATTTTCGGAAAATCATTTTTTGCAGATCTTCTCAACCAAAGAAATATGCTTGCCAAATTTCAAGTCTATTGTTCTAATAAATGAAAAGGGGAAATTTTAATCAATAAAGCCCATGCAACCCCCTGGAGAGTCTATTTTCGCAAACCCCATTCTTAAACCTTATCAAATCAAAAGCTGTCACCAAATACAGTAACCGTTTTCTGAACATGAACGGCGACGGTTTTTCACTTTTGGCTGTATATCACGACATTTGGCACATACACACACTCTTCCTTAAACAAGGGAGTTCTAGAAAAATATTCACTAAAAATACAATTGAATTATTTATTTATTTTTTCCGGTCATATGCTAACTGCTCCTTTGCAACGTTAACGAAGTGCGCTACAAAATTCCAGAACGATACGACCAAAGGCCCGGATTTGTATAAATCCCCAAACAAATATACACAGACATTCACAAACTTATGTACTTGTCAGATTTTGAAACTAAAGAAAATTTAAATTTTATGCATCAATATCCCCCTCCTCACCTTAAAAAGCGGCCTAGATTTTTAAGTACCCATTGTTAAAAATTGTTTTTTAATGCAACTTTATAAACGCACAAACAATCTGTAACTGTCTTCCAGTTGAACAAAGAATTTTCAGTCGCTTCTAGGGCGACACTTTTTTCCCCCCACGCCTGACACACAAACACTTGGAATCCTCTCCACCGAAATATTCCAACAGCCCCCTTGAGAATCTTTCCCGCGGAAAATTATTACAGCATCGAAAGCGAGGAAATGCTCATTATGAGGGAGGGGGAGTGAAGTACGAATTTTCTCCTCCATTCCATCCACAACACACGGATGATCCAGACAGAAAGCAGCAGGAACGCAGGCGATCTTCCAGAATTCGAAATGTATGGCACGGATTTGGTCAGCGGTCCAGTTCCTCATGCCAGAATTCAACTGGACACATGGCGGTACTTCGTCCGAACCAAGAGATATTCTAGAATTAATGAATTCATTACAAATTCGCATTGATACAAACCAGGTTTCGATGAGCAAATAAATCACACCAGAGGATTTGGAGAATATCGGATAAGGTATGCACGCTTTGGCAGACACTGAAGAGCCCAGACACGGAATGTAGCAAACTTATCCCTTACTAGTGAATAGAAATCATCAAGGTGGGACTGTTAAGTGTTTGGAACGAATACTTAAGTGTTTAAAATAACTATAATGTCGCTCAGTATGATAGCCATATCTTTTATGGCACATTCCAAAATAACAAGAACATGGTTTTTATGAATTTGTATCGACTGAGTATAATGCGATAATCATTTTAAGGTACTGTTTCACTCGCGGTTCAAAATATTTAAGTTGCATTCGTTCATACCAACAAATGTGTTGTTTTCAAGTATTTTCTATATCCCATTCCAAATCACAAAGATCGCTAACGATAAATCATAGCTAGTTTCAAATCGAGTTGTGGAACAGAAAGTTAAGTTAAGCATGTAGCGTCATGGCTAATAGTGAGTTATTACATCACTATATAATAAAAATAAAAAATGTGCAAGAATTATTTAAAGCTTGAAAATTATTATATTGCTTTATTTTAAGCTTGATCCCCCTCTATGTGCGTTCAACATTCCACAACTGTGAAATTTTAACACAAGATGTCAAAAAAAAAGCATTAATAATAATAATAACTCTGATTAAGTGTCGCAAGAGAATCAGTACAAATCGTTACAATGTATCTACATGACATCATTCCTACGGTGCTCAACTCAATAATAATACAAGAATCAGGTTGCAGATCGTTGAAATTATAAGAACTCTTTTGGTGGAAACCCGAGAAGAATTAATTATAAAAACAAATTTCTTATTTCTCTTCTAGTAATGATCAGAGTCATCGCTTCTGAAAAAGAGACAAAAATAAATCACCACACTACAAATAACATTGTTTCTCAGTGCCATAATCTGGATGAGTGTTTATTAAAGCCGTACAATGAAGGTTATATATTGGTGACGGACCTTGTAATTTTAAGCTTCGATCAATGACGAGGAAGACACACGAGCTTTCACCTCCTCCCTCTCCAAACTACCACTACATACAAAATCGACTTTGAGCCTCGACAGTAGGTAAAAAGTATGACCGACGGCCACGAGCTCGTGACCCCACCTCTCCAAACGACCGCACCAAGCCAACGGGAGGACTTCGAGCTTTGGTGGTACAGTGCATCAGCCCGTCGACAGAGCAAGTCTTCAATGGCACATGGGCTGAAACACATTACACGCTGGCCACGAGTTCATGACCATGACCACTAGGCTACCGCGGCCTCACTCAGTACCACAGAGAGGGAGAGAGGTCGAGAGTCTTTAATAAGCACGTAACACTGTCGCTCATATAATCACACCTAAATATGATTTTATACAATGTTTCCATAAACTTTTTTTTTTTGGACAGATTTGTTGATGTGATGACAGTTTTGCCAAATCCTTCAGCTGATGTTTTTAGTTAGATGGGTTTTTAAGGTTCATCAAGCATTCAATCAAAAATATAAAAAAAAGGAAACACATCAAACGAAAGAGCCAACGGCTTAATTTATTATTCAAAATGTATAATATATTTTTACTTTAAATTAGATTTCAAAAAAAAAAAAAAGATTTGAAGGAATGTATGTTAGGAAATATCCCACTTAAACGCTGGAATTTTTAAAACAATTTTTTAGTCTACAAAAAGACGCATTTTTAAACCAAACAAAATTACATTTACGTGTACATAATTGTAATAGTGTACATAATGAAGCTCTAGATCAATCGCAAAATGTTCAATTACTTTAAATTTCATACAATTACGATGCGAAGGCAAATCAATTACTTTTATGAATTGGTGACCAAAAAGACCAAGTTGCACTACCTAAAAAACTAATAATAGTACTCCACAATCAATAATGCTAATTTTAGCTCCGTTACCAAGTTACCCTATCTTATTATATCAGCTAAGAAAATTGAACAATAATATTGATCAAAAGCAAGATTGGCTTTCAAACCTATTATTAATCGTGCTTCAAAAGAAGGCAACCAAACTTGATGCTTAAAACTCATCATTTTTTTAATGGTACTTCCATTTTGCCAATGGCAACAAGTAAAAAAGCAAGACGAAATAGAGCCAGAATTTCTTTTTAGTACCAAGACACGCTATCAGAATGTCCCTGTTTTCGCGTTATCGGTAGCTATAGCAACCAGATAGCAGTGGCTGTGTACAGTGGCCCTTATTTCTCAATATCCAAGTAACGATTAAGTCTACTGAAAAAGAAAGGGGAGAAAAACAGATTCTCCAATGCAGTGGAATACAGAGTGTTGAAGACTAATCAACTCCTCGTAGCATGGAAGATCTATTATAGAACGAGATGTTTCTATTCGAACCAAGTTCCGCTTCGTACATCAACTTCAAAAATAAAAAGGAAAAAAAAAAGCGGCAATCAACGTGATGATATGTTTATGGTTCATTTGTTTCCTTTTCACCCAAGTCGGAATGAATAACACATAGAAAAGATAATATTTGGATGTCCATATTTGTGTATATCTAACGTGAAAGTAGTGAATTAATTGAAGCACACATACATATTTATCTCTTTATTAGCCATTACCTGTCGCTTCGCTGAGTATTTCGTGACGTTGTATGACCAAGGATGGGCTGACTTTTCCAGAGTAAGGGCTACTTCTAACTTTTTTTAAGTGTTGCGGTCCACCTACTGGTACAGACGTAGTGCGCTAAAAGAAGGTATACATTACAGTCGGACCTCCATTTTACGAACCTCTAGTTCACGAATTTCTCTATTTAGTAAACTTTTACCCGGAACCAAGAAAGTTTTACGATTTTCTTCGCAAAATAACCTCTAAATAGCAAAATGCATTTTCTATTCGACGAAATTTTCTCTTATGATTCGATTTTTTTCTTCCGTATTTTTTTAAAGTATTTCTCAACCTTCGTATGATGAAAAGATTTTTAGGTCTTAGTGAAGGCGGTCACCCCAAATTGTCTTGGCGGTCCACCGGTCGATCGCGATCGACTTAATATTTACCTCGGCTTTGTATGACTTTATTACGAGGAGTGTCCGGAAAATAAGTGCCGTTTTGTAAAAACTCACACAAAAAAGAATCTTTTTACATGTAAGACCATGTTGGAAACTACTTTCCAATATAGTTACCACCATTCAGTGGTGTAACGTACACCCCCGCATTACGGGGAGGGGGACAAAGCCTGACTGACGCCTAGTACGTATTTGATCACCTAAGTACTAAGTACTTGACTTTGCACGGGGAGCTTATATATTCTCTGTTACGCCACACTGCCACCATTCTTCAAAACATTTGTCACATCGGGAAACCAACTTGGCAGATGCCGCTAGTGAAGAGAGCCAATGAATGCTAAACAGAGGTTTGAGGAAACTTATCACAAAGCAATCGTTCGTGAACCGTCTTTTTTCCCCCTAATTTTCTCATTCACTTTTTCAACAAAACCACGATTAACAACAGAAGGTCGCCCACTCCCTGCTTCGTCATCAACATTGGTACACCCATCATTGAATTGCCGAGCTCACATTCTCACCATTCCAGCACTCATTAAATCTTCACTATAAATCTCTACAAGTTAAGCATAAATTTCAACTGGCTTAACATTCCTTGTGTTCAAAAAACGAATTATCTACAGGAAACACTTCATAGTCGGCGAGATCGGCAATCATCTTGAACATTTCAAAAGCTCACTAACAAGAGTAAAAACACAATCCGGCTGTACACTCGTCTGTCAAATTTCAAGTCTTTGGGTGTAATAGATAGTAGATGAGTGAATGTGTGTGAGTCACTTTTCCCCATAACATATAGATTATTATTAAAAGATACAGGCTGGGTTGTAGAAGCACGGACGGATCTATATACTGTAAAATCCGGCGTATAACATGCACCTATACATTCAAGCTGAAATTTTTAATTTTTAGGTATATTCGCCGTATAACGCACACCCACTATTTTACGAAAAAAACTGATATGTACGTGCACAATACTCGTACTCTTATGTTTTGAAATCATTTATTCGAGGTAATATTCCAAGCTTTAAAAAAAATATATTTCTAGAACAACCCCCTTAAAGTTCATAAAGAATGTCATTTCTTTTAAATAAACAGAATTTTGATATGTGTAAAGTACAATTTTTTCTATATGTTCAACTTTTTTTTTAAGCTCTCATTTTTATATCCGGCTTATAACAATTGTTATTAATAATATATTTCAAAAGCTTATTAAAATTCTTATTGAAAACTTTTTCCCCCTCTTATTTTCATCAAGTCATATACGAAGCGATGGCAGATTTAAACTTCCAAAGGAAAATTGCTTAGCATCATTAGCAAGGGTGTAGCTGCCGCCGTATCAATGATACGGCCCCCAAGCGAAAGAGGTCCCAACATGTTAGCAAAACAAGCCTAAAATCTTAAGGGGCCACCAAAAGGGTCCTCAAAGAATTTTGATACAGGGTCTATTCAGAACTAGCTATGCCAGTGATCATTCAATTTTTTAACATTTCAAAAAAAGAAAACACACAAAAGATGCAACACCAGAATGCACACTTCGCAGATTTTAAATGTTTCTAATAATAACAAAACAGAATATTTTTAAACGTGAATTAATGAACGATATTTGCTAATCCAAAATATATCTAAAAACACCAGGATTAGTAACTAGCTGTCATGATGGATTTATCGAACTGCCTAAGGGCAAAGAATCCAACGTTTACTTTGTTGGGCTCTGGTAAATAGCAATACTTCCCACCTGGTAAGATTTTTGTAAAGAAAATCTCTCTCTATCACCTTTCCCTACTATATATGAAAAAGAAATACTCATTTTATTTCAAGAAGTGTTCATGTTCTAACATTTTGTCACCAATTGTGCTTTATAATCGACATTTAACTTCCATTTCTTCAGTTACCAATTCTTTAATTCGTATTTATGTAACATTTTCTGTAAATTCTTTGTTATAAGCTTTGAATGAGCAGTCACTTAATTTTCAAAATTCAGAATAATTCATTTTCGCATTTAATGCTCTTCAAAGAAGCAATTTATACTAATATAGCTTTTGGTCCATGTCTTTTTAACCACATAACGTCATGAAAATACCAACAGTTTTCTATATCTTAAAAATCCAATGCAAACTACTGGAAACTGTTCAAGTTTACTTTCTTACGGGTGATACTAACTACTTACAAAATAACAGTCTCTTTTTAAGAAAAGAAAAAGAATTAAAAAAACATTATTACAATAAAGACCGACCCTCTATAATTACGCTGATAATTTTTCATTAAAATGTCTTTTTCGAAGTGCATCGGTAAAGTATGTATATACAACGAGCAACTTTTTTTTAAAATATTTACTATGAATTAGTTTGTATGTTATTCTTTTTATTATTATTGATGCAATAGTACAAATAGTTGTTAAGTCTGGGTTTTCAACAGGAAGCACATAATTTCTTGCTTCTTAACATTACAATCACAGTTACTTAAAGCTTTGACTAAAGATTCCTATCTACCAGCCATTTTGGAACATAATGTTGAAACAGCAAGAGGAAATAATTAGGTTTTTGTGACCAACATTTTTCTTCCATTTTTTTAAAAAAATTTAAAATATAAATACCCAAAAACCACAACAAACAAATCATTAAAATTTCAATGACAAAAAAAAAAATTGGAGTGAGAATATAATTTTTCAAAGCTTTAGTTGTGTTGTTTTAAACTTCCTTAAAAGTATATATTAGGGGGGGACCAAATTCTCCCCACATTTTCCTGATTCACTAGATACATTGAAAAAATAGCAATTACTTCTGGAGAACAGCAATAAGTACAAGACACATTGAAACTGCAAATGACGTCACAATCGATGACTTATCAAAATCAAAATAAAACAAATAAATAAATAGTTATTAAAAAAAACCAAGTCGTTTCGTTCTTCGTCTTTCTTTTTTAAGCAAACGATAAATAAAATAGAAACAGAGCGAATGGAACGCCTCATGCCAAAGACAATAAAGAATTCAGTGTATTTTTTCCATTTCAAAATGGCGGCATAGCGAGAATATTCTGTTGAGTTAGTTGTTTTTTGGTGATAAATGGAGGATACTTATAAGGGTAAAGGTCTGGATGAAAAATAAACAAAGTACGTAAAACCGTGCCTCTTGAAAGCTGTCACTTAAAGATAACATCAAACAGTAAAACCGCTGAAATTAAAATATCTTCCAGGAAAACAAAAGCCTTCATTCGAATTTTTACAGCATGAATCGGTAGAGATATTCGTTAAAATAGTTATAAAAACGAGTCACAAACTCTCTCTCAAATATTTCTTACAAAAATTTTGTAGCAATTTTAAGTAAGCTTAAAAAAGAAGGTAACTTGATAAGATAAAATATTTTTATTATTCCAATAGTTTAAAGATATTCTACGAATAGAATGAAAATAACACTGGTAAAAAATGAGTTTTTTAAAAACATGAGTTTTCTTTCAAACTTCACACTTTGCGTAACATAATTTTTTACACCTTAAATTTTAAGAGCGAAAGGAAACGGTGAGTCAAATTGAATTCATTCAATAATTAGTTTTAATAATTTAATTTTACGAGAGGATAATTTAATTTGCTGGTTTGAATATTCTACAGTTTCACGTTGTAAACAATTTGAATCAAGAGTAAAAAAAATTATTGTACTGCCATCCAAAACAATTGAATATAGAAAATTTCATTAAGGCTTAAAAATCGCCTTAAAATGTGAGAAAAAAAGCTTTTAAAGTTTTGCCCCAAGTCGCCAAGTGAAGCCAACATGGCTGTATCTATAATTCTTAATTAGAGCAATTATGATTTATAAAAATATAATTAATTAAAAGTATCGTATTGTCATCTAAAATAATTGTGTATAGAAAATTTTAGCTTAATTGAGTGCTTTAAAATAAAAGTAAAAAGCTTCTAAAATGTTTGATCCAGACGTAGTTACAATGTGAATAGCAGAAAACCTATTAAAAATAGAGCACGTTACTTATACAAGTTATAAAACAGGGATTTTTTTTTAAAATTCCATTATAAAAATTTTTTATTTGTATAGTAATTTAATATACACATTGATAACTTTGTTTAAAATTTTATTATCTTTCCAACATGAAAATAATAATAATAATAATAAAATAATAATAATATATATATATATATATATATATATATATATATATATATATATATATATATATATCAAAAAGCAATAATAATGTTTTTAAATCACAATAAAAAACGAGTGATTATATTTATCTTAAAAAAATAATTTGCTTTGAAATAATACAATAAAAAACTGCTTAACATTAAAAAAGAGCCTCTACACTAAAAATAATTTAATCAAATTATGAAATAATTCACTTGTGAAATAAAGATTTAAAAATTTAAATTAACACTATGATTAACACTATGTAATCACTACATCTCAACTTTACATTTAATTCTGCCACTGCAGGAAAAAAAATTGGTAATTTTCCGTTCCGGCGGCGCAAGCAATAAAGTCGACAAAAATGATGTAACCGACGTCAAACTGAATATTCCCGAAGGTAACCTTTTACCATCACATTTTCAAAACAAGTCGCGGTTTTTTCTTATCAGTACGTCTTTTTCATAACGCATTAAAAACCAATGAGAATTAATATTTATGAAAAATTGTTGCGTGTATATTGCGTTGTCGTCAATAAAGCCTGCTTGGCAAGATGTGTGCCGGCGAAACGGAAAATTACCAAAAATTACATTGGCCTACTAATCTAAGAGAGAACAAAAACGAAATTTACTCAAACTTTAATTATAATAAACATGGAACTTCTGAGACAAAAAAGAAAAATTTAATCGACAACAACTTAATGAACTCTTGCGTACATAAATCAAGATTTTCCTTTCTACACGGAATTATTTTTCAATGCATAATTTCAAAGCTGGCGGAAAAATCTATTTTAAAAAAAGGCATCCAATTTGTACAGAAGACAGACCTTGATTTTTCGGATTAAATTTCTCTCTCTCAATGCTTCTTTTTTTTTTAAACACTTACTTTACAACAAAATAAATTATAAAAGGCTTACATGCGTTTATCTATTTTTATTTGAAAAGGTCAAATACTAACTTGAGTGTAAGTTGTAGGAAAAGGAATCAAGAATTTTATGGCAAACAATAAAAGGTTTTACGAAGGAAAGTTATCAGTGACGTAAAAGTAGATAATGACTTTCTTATTTATTCCTTGTCCACTTAATTCGTATTCGGCATCGAAGAAATGTGGTTTGAAAAAATACTTGACAGTAAAATGACTGCTAGTTATTATAAGATTTTCCTTTCACCTTGAATTGACCCGATTCTCAGCAAAACTAGGGACCTTTAAACTAGTCTGGTTAGGTCTCTGTTTTATGGCTTATTTTATGTGTTTAAATTAAAAATTCACACAAGGAATCTTATCTAGAGATTTGGATAAGATTCTGGATTGATAGTAAAAGAAAAACTTGGATGCATAGGTAATCGAATTTGATACATAAATTATTTTCATTATTAATATTCATATTTTAACTAAACTTTCTTGTCTGCAGAAGTAATGGCAATAAAAAAATAATTACTGATATCATTTTCATCGCAACCTTATTGCTGACATTATGTAAAACGAAGCACATGGTTGCCAATCCAGCCAATACGATACATACGAAATCAGTATTGCCAACTTGGCGAGTTATCCTGAACGTTGGCATCGTTGCGATAGCCATTTTATAAAAATTGGCATATTTTATAAAAATTACTGTTATTTAATCTCTCATTTGTCCTGAAGAAAAATATTTCAGGGGACTTATATCGTCGACCAATTTCGCGAAATCAAAAAACATTGCCATATACCGTAATCATACGCAAGATTGTTGGGTATTTACACATTATCACAACAATCGCCAACTCTATTAATAACTCGCCAAGTTGGCAACCCGGATTTCCTTGTGTCGTAAGCACTGAATTGGCAAACATGTGCTTCGTTACACATAATGTCGCCAAAAGGTTGCAATAATACGTAAATGCCGATTATTGTGTTTGTAAATGCGTGAGAATAGTTTTCCAAGGAGTATCGTAGCATTTGGCGACGTCGTTTTATTTAAGAAATTGGTCAACGGTATAAGAACCTTTTTCAGCTAGCATTCCACATTTTAGGCACTTTTAGCTATTTTTTCCTCACGAAGCTAGTAATATCTTAACTTTTTTTTTATCTGTTACGTTAATTATCGCTTTAAAAAAATAAAATTGGTCATCCATCTATACATATAACTAAAAATGAAGTGTCTGTTTGTAATTTGAAATTAACAGCTTTTTACTAAATGCATTTAAAAGTATATACGGTACTTATATGAAAAAAACAATTTTTAAAATTTTTGTCTTTCTGTCTCTATTTGTTCCGGCTAATCTCTGAAACAACTGCACCAATTTTGATGGAACTTTCACTGGCAGATGTTATAAGGAGTAACTTAGGCTACTTTTATTTAAAAAAATAAATTAGGGTTCCGCGGAAATAAAGTTAAAACCAATGAACAATATCCGATTCAAATAGGGATTATTTTTATTCAACAGGGATTATTTTATTTCGTGAGCCTTTTGTCTCAACGATTTCTAGCAGTTATATTAAACCTTTTTGTTTGATTAGGTTGCTGCCACTTGCGACATGTCGCGTCCATGTCCTTTGATCCTAATGATTTTACAGTCCTCACACCATCGACAGTACCAAAGGTCATGCATCCCTTTCACACTTTGCTCAACAAAAAACAAAGAAAAAAAGTAAAACAAAAAAGAAACATTGATTCACAAAGTAGAATGACATTATACTTATAGCATAGGTATTTCTTTACGTGGAATACATAATTATTCAGTTTTTGTAAACTCTGCGAATTGAATAAACACTTTTTTGTTAAATTCCACGTCGACGAAGTCGCGGGTAACAGCTATTTAACATAAAATAAATGCATCAGAAAGTAATATTAACGTATTACACATCCAGATACAAATTATTTAATTATTTTAATGCGTTTATTACACAAAATTTGTAACAATGTGTTAATTTTGCTGAGCAGAAGGAAGGTGTTTTCAAATATCGATCCATAAGAGAGTTACGGGGCGTTATAGGTAAAAAAAAAAAAACCTTTTTTTATCAGCTATTATATCTACAGACTTAAAATTTGGCAAACATGGTTTTTTGTTCAGCTTAGATGTGCAGTTGTGTTGTTTGTTTGTTTAATTTACAATTCACGTAAAATTAACTCATTAAAAACTTCTTTATCCTTCAGTCTGTATTGCTTAAATTTTCAATTCACCCGTGCGAAGAACGGGTATACCAGCTAGTACTTAATAAGAAAAATATATCATCGAGTTCTTAGTCAAAGCTATAGCAGAATTTTTTCACTTATAATTTTTTTCTTTTTATTTCTTAAAAAATTATTCAGATACGTCGAATTTTCGATAGAGCTTAATGCATAAATATTTATATAACTTACTTGGTTTTATAAACATTAATTAAAATGTGAAGCATTAACAAATGTATTAGTATACTAATAATTGCACAACCAGAACAAATATATTATCCCCCTTCGAATTAATTAATTCGAATACCTGAATACATTGAATTTGGCTAACAGTAATACTTACTAAGATATTCAATTTCCCTAACGATCCTTCAATACAAAAAACTTATAAAATGTGTTACAAGATTATCTTCTCATTTATTACAAACTAGCTGCATGGCCCGGCTTTGCACGGGCTTTCTCTTTCCCTCATGACGCCAGCAATTATGTGTGTGTTTGTACGCACGCAATGTGAGTGATTTCTAAAATTATTTCACTAAATTTCCCTTTTTCGAAATTTGTTCCACATATTTTCGATTTAAGACAAAAATCAATTTTTCGAGAATGCAGTGGAACTCTCGGTTCAGACAGTTAAAAATTCATATTTATATAAATTTTCTACTGAAGGAGAAGGTCGGTGTCCCATAAAGTAAGCTATGTGTACGACTAACAACCGCAAAAATCTAGGCATAAACCTAGTAATACATAAAAATGACGGTATAATACAGAAATAACCTAGGTTATTAATTATTAAATAACCTAGGCCGCATTTCGACTAAGCAAATTGATGAATGAATAATTGTCTATGGTTATAGGACTAAGCCTAGGCATGGACAACGGTCATCACATAATAATAGTCTTACCACTTTTGCCAATTGATATGCAGTTTGAAATTCCCTGTTTTTCGGAGAATATATACGGGAATAATATTTGACCATAAAAATTGTCTGGACCATGAGCTTAAGACAGAGTTGACAAGAAAACGAGGCCCGGGCTCAGTTGGCTCGTGCCTTAAGACCTCCAAGATTTTGAATACCTCTCCCTGACTTCCAACACATGGATAAGTGATTTAAAGGTTTCTCAATAACCCTAAGACCGCCTCTGCTACTAATACAGACTTTTTTAACACTTCTTTATTCCTTTAAGAAAACAGTTCCAACATCTAATTATAAAAATATTACAAATACTAATTTAAAAAATAAATAAATAATGTAATTCACCGTACTAATTAAAGTGAGAAGGTTGCTACTGTATTTCTTTTACAAGTGCTGATATATATCAGGTGTAATATTTGAAATCTGCAGTCTCAATTCTGTGGTTCTACGCTTTCCAGACGGTTTCTGCAATTCTTATGATAAAAAAAAATGCTTCTGAAAATGTTCTTTCACATAAATAAGTGGTTGGGAAAGGCATCAGAAATTGATCGAAATACATGTTCTAATCGAGTTTTTTCATTGGGGGCACTTTAGTAAGTCTAGGATGGCACATTTTCCAATTATACCTGGTAGCCCCCTCAGAGTCTATAAAAGAGGAAAATCTCAACATAAAATGAGAGACATTTGTGGACCCCCCGAAAAGCTCTGGGGAGCCCCGGTCGTTCGCGGATCACAGTTTAAGAACCGCTTTTTCTTCAATGGCTCGGCAGCCCTGGATGGGCCCTGACCTTCTCCATAAGTTTTCTCCAGGCATCTCTACTTTAGGCAAATGTTTTCCAGTTTTTGACCTTTAAAATATTTAGGTATTTTTCGGCGCTGTCAATCCATCTTAACGGGGTCTGCCCCGAGGTCTATTTCCTATAGGCATTGCCAGAAAGATTTTCTTGCAGCAAGGATTTTCATTCATTCTAACCATATGAACAGCCCATTTAAGTCTCTGTAATTTGATAAATTTTACAATATCAGGTTGCTTGTAAATTTTGTAGAGTTCTAAGTTAGATCTTCTCCATTCATTTGGATCCCACCAAGACCGCAGCGTAAGATCTTTCTCACGAAAATTTCCAAAGCTTCCTCATCACGTAAAGTCAATGGTCAAGTCTCTGGTGCATAAGTCAGGACAGGATCTTATAAGACTTTTGTAAAGAAGCAATTAAGTTCTTAATTTGAGAAAACTGGATTTTAAATAACTCTTCAAGGCATAAAAACATCAATTTGCAGCAATGATTCTTTTATAAGTTTCAGGGGCCTGGTCATTTTTATTATTTATCTCAGTTCCCAAATAAGTAACACTGTTAACTTTTTCAAATTTATAATTGCTAGTTTCTATGAGACTAAGTTGTAAGTCGGACTTTAAACAATTAAGAAACGCTGGTGTAGGGCAAAATTCAGCCTACCATTTTCAGTTTTACAATTCAAAATCGGACAAATTTCGTCATAAATACCTTCTTATTCGCTCAGATCTCTTAAAAACGTGATAAATAACCACTTTTCATAATTCACTGTCCCCCACACCATTATAATCTAGTATACAATACATACTTCTAAGCGAGGTACATAAAAGAACTCATAAACCCATCTATTATAACCACCACTCTTTTCCCAACCAGACATGTTAATTCAAAACAACTGCTGGGAACAGAATCGGGATTTCCTCCTTAGTTATCATAATCAATGTGCATTGCACAGAAGAGCTCAAAACAGTGATTATCCGCACCCCCAAACCGCTTTTGTCAGAAAATGTCCCAGCACAGCACCTGATTGTGAAGGCTCACAATGAGCGGATTAATTCCGCTTCACACAATTAGGTATCTGTTAGTAAAGTAAACCTTCTATTTGGTGTGGCATTCGGTAACCTAAATCTGATTGGTACATGTGTGCGGCGGACATCGATTCATTTGAAATGTATGGTAAGTTAGTGAATTGTGGTGTGTTGCGTAAAATAAACGGTACTTGAAATGACACAGACTGGCGGATTCTTGAAATACATTCACAATTTGGAATCATAATTTATTCTTTAGAAGTAGCAATATCATCCATATAAATTGGTGCGGTCACAATACATACTACGGTTCATCATATTGAGTTTAAAATTTTGACATAATTAATATACTTTACTTTGGTGCAAAATGAAAAAAAAGGGGGGGGCTTGTTTTATGTTTATAGCGACTGGCGTAGCTAGTTGCGAGTGGACCCTGTATCAAAATTCCTTCGGGGCCCTTTTTCAGACATGAGAACCTTATTAGTGGAACTGTAATTGCACATGTTGGTGCCCCTGTAGCTTGGGGGCCCAGTATCATTGAAATGGCTGATACGGTGGTAGCTACCACCCTGCTTATAAGGGATTATATCAAGTGTTTTCTTTTCACAAATATCTGTCATTTCTTTATAAGTTGTTTGATATGAGCACCTTGCCACGTGTAAGGACGTTTTAAGGCATGGGACAAATGGGCCCGAACACAGGGCCTCTTTCTCGACTCAGCCTCAATAAGATCCTTATATAAATAATTTTCCAACTAATAGTAACTAACTTTCCAATAATAATCCAACTAAATGCCAACTGGCAATAATGACAAGACTATTACTTTATTACGGCTATTGTTTGTGCTTCAACTAGGTCAAATAGATTTGTGAGATTACGAGAGAGAGTTTGAGTCGCAGTATAAAGCAACACGAGGGCTATTGGCGAAGGACCTCGTAATTTTTAACCTAAATCAAGTGATGAGGACGATACCTGTGCTGGCACCCCCAAACTACCACATCATGTCAATGGGAGGACACTGAGCCATGACAGATTTAAAGTGCACCAGCTGATTTACAACGCGGGTCTCCAGTGACACTAGGGCTCGAACTCATTACACTCTGGCCATGACTACTAGGTTACCACGGGGTGACGTTTGAGATAAATAACGATAGCGTGATATTGATTAATTTAAATATTTAGTTTATTTACGTCACAGCTATTATTTACAGATTATACACCGATGTTATTAAACTTATGAAAGATTATTAGAGTTCAAACGATGTGATTCGTGAGGGAGGAGTTTCTTTGGGGTCCGCTCTCAACGAAGGTTGTCAGACCATTCCTCGTTCTCTCTCTGCCTTCTCTGGCTTCAGGGATCAGCGGCCAACGTCTTTAGCTTCCACTTACATCCGGCTAGTGGGCGGGGAAAAAAGGGTCCCTCGGGGTGTCAAATGTTGTCGGGGCGATCCAAGACGGGACCACGCAATAATTTTAAAGTTGCAACTGCCAATTCACGTGTGATGATCCCCAAAGATGCCGATTTACCGCTATTTGGTGGGAAATTCACAGTTATGTCACAACAGCCTTCAACAAATGTTCAGAGCATGTTACTTAAAATATATCATTTTATCAAATAGAAAACTTCATGCTGAATGGATGGATATGTAGAAAGTCCAGTCCCCTCTTATAACCGAGGTTTCAACCTACTTTGCAATTTTACCACTTTGTTAACCTTCACTGCAAATTTAACCCTTCAACAATTGGATTAAGAGCAGAAAAATGGCAAAATAATTACAGGAAAAAAATCAGAACTGAATGTTAAAAGAAACCGAGTTAAGTATTTCTGAATTTTGTTCCCTTCTTAACTTCATGTTTTATGGATTACTTCACAACCACAGACGCCCAGCAGTCAAGTCTGCTTTTAAATAGTAGCATAATGTTTCAAGAATACAGAAATAAATGTTCTGTCGAGAAGGGATTCTAAATCACAGACAAAATAATTTTCCACTTGCAACAATTAATTACTAAAATTAATGAATAGAATGCAAGGAACGTAAAAATCTCTTAAATTATCATAATAGTAAAGGTTTTATAAAACATAGGTAAAAAGTTGCCAGTGTATAAATGTTTAAATTCGACTTATTAAACACTCGGCAAACTGTTTCGACCGCAAAATTTTCTATATTTACACTGTTAAAATTGTTAAGATCCAAGTTTTTCAACGAAGTATAAAGACAATCTTTCACAGGTTACTTACTCTAAAAATTCAATTTATATGCCCTAACGAACAAAATAGTACTCATAAAATCAAAAAATATAAAAAGAATTACATGAATAATTTATTTAAAAGACATTTTTAAGCAAGTCACTTAAAAACTCTTTAAAATAAACAACAAGTTTTATAAATAATGAATTAAGTGGAGGGAAAAAATTTCCTACCACCTCCAAAACATTTTTACTGTTTTATTTTCACCACTTTAATCAGATATCTCGAATAACTTAGTGTATATTATTCAAAAATCCAATGCTATAAAAAGCACTTAATGGTTTTTCTTGGTGTTGAATGCTGTAGTGCAATTTAATAGACTTTAGTATGGAGTTTATTTTACGGGAAAAATTTTACATAACACATACTGCTAAGATAATAGATGGCGCTGTTTCAACAGCAGTGTTGTGCAATTGTATCCCCGACAATACGGGGGAGTTATGTGTATGACTGGAAATGAGAGAGAGGGGGCGTATGAGGTAGAGTTTGTGAAGTTGTTATGAGGTGTAAGGTTGTTTAGTTAAAATGTGAAATATAGTTAGTAGTCACGAATAAAGTTTTTATTTTGTTATTAAAGAGTGGCAGTTAATTTTAGATAGACAGTATAGTCATTACATGTACACATAAGTTAAAATATGGCTTTTGAAGCAATTAGACCTCTAAAAAAAATTTCTTCCTCCAAGTATATCCGTATCTTTAGTGATTAAAATTTTCAACCATTTTCAAATCCATATTTCTCAAAATCAAAAGGCTCCATAAAAATTAGTTTTCGTAGATGCTGCAATACCAAGATCATTGTCTTCGCTATAATATCAAAGCATTAATAACTTCAATTCTAACACCTCAGGCATTGGTGTTAAAAACCGCCCTTATATCGACAGAATTCAAGGTTTTTGTAATGTTATAGAATACGACTAGAAAATTGTTTTAAGGACATTTTGACAAAAAAAAATTATTTTAATACAATATTTCTGCAAAAAATTAACTTAGAATAACCTTTTTTCAAAATGTTCTCCTTTTGCGAAAAATGCTTCTATTATATTAGCTATGATTTTTGAAAAATTCACATGGTTTTCAGAGTTACAACCCATTGAAGTAATTATCGGCGTTTTTTTCTTAAAATTTCTCCCCTCTGTCGTCGTAAAACAATGATAAACCCACTAATAAGTTATGTATTTCAAAAATTCTAGTTGAGCCTCTGTACAGATGTCTGAGCTATATACAGGCGAAATATTATTATAATAGAAGCATTTTTCACAAAAGGAGAATATCTTGAAAATGGGTCATTCTATGTTCATTTTTTGTCAAAATATTGTACTTAAATAATTTTTTACTGTAATACTATTCTTAAAACAATTTTATATACATTTTCTAATCTAAGTGATACTAAATATCATAAATATTATCCATTTATACGCTTTTGCAAAATCACGGTTCAGAACGTAGTCGGATACCTTAAGGGAAAACTCGTCACAGGATGTACATATGCTTTCAGACATCCCAATAAGTAAATGTAAAATATATCCCAATAAGTAAATGTAAAATATAAGAACTACACGGTAACTCGGATTCTGACAGTAACTTTGGATAATTTATGCGACTCCCCGCCCCTAATTTTAGAATAACAGTTCCATTCAAAATACGCCCAAAGCTTTAAAAATAAAATTACTTGTGCAAATCTAACGGATTTTATTATTATTATTATTAAGGGATTCGTACATATACCGGGTCTTTTACTTTAACTTACAAAAAGTTCCAAAAATTGTTGGTTTCTGCACGGAAATATACGGTAAGTTTAAAATGTAACATGCTCCAAAGAAATGGAATCCCTCCCCCGCAAATTTAAAAACGCAAAATAACAAACACACGGATTACAACGTCACAAATTTGTACGAAATATATTTTTCAGTAAGAAAATATGTCCCACATTTGGATTAGATTCTTCGACATTAGGCCAAGCCAGCCTTAAAATATCTCTGTTTAACCAAATAAATTTACAGTACACCTGAGAGTAAAAATTGAAGAATATTAATCATCAAATAATCTCCAAATATTCGCATTCCCATGGTACTCCGGTAGACTGAACACGAAAACATATCCCACCAGGACTCAAACCAAGCCAAAACTTCCATACGAGATCGGAAAACAAGTATTGCACATAATTTAAATAATAAATCATCTTCCACCCACAAAAGGGAAGAGATCTTCTGGGTGAGTGGAGACTTCCCCACAATCAATCTTCATTCCGCATCTCCAATAACACAGTCATATACATACATACACACTCCTAAGCGGAAACGCTTTTGAGAGGGTCTTCAGCAATACACAGGAAAACCACTCATTGCAGGAAAGAGTGGTAGGCTGTCATCAAAAATAGAACCATCGCTCGGAGAAGACACAGAACCAGGAGTGTTTATAGGAAGGGCTTTTTCTATCGGCTTTTGTATTTGGAAATGGTGAAAGCGTTTGTCAAATATTCCCATCATGTTTTTACTCATATTCGTTCGACTTCCTGCAATGCATATTCTATGGATTAATCTTCCTAAAAATAATTTTTGAACTACTGATGCCTTAATTAAGTTGTCTATAGCTTGAAGCACGCAAAATCAATTAATTATAATGACGTAATGTCAATTTTTTAAGACCAAGGTAAAATGGCATTTTTAAAAAATGAGAAGCATGAATAATATCGATCCGTTATCGCCATCGATGTCGAATGTTATTATTTCCGAACATATACAAAACAAAAGTTCTACTTCACATCAAATCAGAATTTCAAATACACTAATGCGTCTGCCATTTACAAGGATTATTTTAAGAGGGGGGAGGAGGGTAAATATGTTCTTTAACATCATAAAAAAAATATTAAAAAACCCTCGTCTCTCAACTTTGCTTATATCTCGCACAACATACCTGAAAAATTTCCAGCAGAAAATAACAACGACATGCATCACATTCTGAAAAAAATTTAAGTTAACATCTTTCCCTAAAGATACAGGACAAGTCTACAATTAGAATTCCTTACGTTGTGAAGGGGAAAAAAATTTACTTGAGACAAACAATAGGCAAAATATAATCTAACTTGTCACAATAATAAAGCATTGAATAAGAACTTATACAAACTGATTTCAATAATAATGTCTATATTTAAACTTGATTTAAAATTCGTTGTACTAGTATTCAAATCACGTTTTTCCCTAAGTACAAGGGTAGACAAAAAGCGGCCTGCGGACCACCAACCACAAAGAGGTGTGTTTTTCTTGTTTTTTTTTGTGGCCCACCATGACAGTCAGAAAAGCAAAAATGTTTCTGTATTTAAGTCTACATAGATTTGTGAGCAAAGCTTCTCTTGCATGAAGATCCACAAGAGTAAATACAACTGTAAGTTGGCTGAATAAACTTGCAGGCTGTGGTGAGATTTTCCACAAGCAATCTCACTGAAGATTTCAAAGCAATTGTAAAAAAGTGTGATAGGGCAAATTTGACTCATTCAACTGATTCTAAAATTAAATGTGCATACAGTTATAGATGATATGAAGTTAGCACAGCAAATAAATTGAATAAAACTTCCACTATTTTATTTATCTAAAAGAGAATCAATCAGTTTCTCGCCAGCATCAGTCTGAAGCATACTACCTAATTTCGAATGCATTAGTATTTATTAGCAGTTTAGTGTTGATAGATGCAATATAATATTTATAAATATTACTGTAGATAATTAGTTCAAATTTTTCCAATCAATAAAAATTAAATACAACATGTTGACATACCCAGATTTAGCAACAATATACAATGTTCAAGGACAAAAGAAATATTTCATACCTGAAAGAGAAAAAGAAAAGGTATTACTTAATTTTGCAATTATTGCTATTCAAATTATTTGAAAAATAATAAATCAACTTGTACAACTGTAATATAAAAAGGAGCTAAAAAATTCATTTAAGAACTACTATTTTGAATCAAGGATGGGCAAATACGGACAGACAAAACAGAAAACCATATAGACAAAAATTGCTCTCTATATTTGGGTCAACGTATACTTGCGAACACATTTTTCTTGCACGAAGATGAACAAGAATAAATATACAGTGGGTGATCGGTTAACGAACATAATCCGTTCCAAGACTATGTTCGATATCCGAATTGTTCGTTAACCGATCATCGATTCACCATAGACTTACTTCTATATGAAATCGATTAATTCGTTCAGGAGACCCTAAAAATTAAATTTTAAAAAATGTATAATTTCTTAGTAAGTTTTTTAAAAAATAATACATACATATAGTCTTGCCAATGAATCAGTTCTTTTCATTTTTTGCTTATGGGGCGTTAAAGAACATGTCCAATGTCGATTGCTTTTCTCTCTTTTTCAGGATTTTCCGGAAGTAATTAATAGCATTGTTGTTGTAAAGATCCCCAACCCTACTGACATCAGCTTGGTTTGGGTGCCATTCTAAGACCATTGCTCTGACATACACCCACTTTTTCAAAAGATCTTTAATGGCAGATGTCGGCATTGATCCTCTTTCGTCTTCCTCTTGTTCAGAAGGAGACACATTTCGTTGTGTTTCTTGGTGTACTTCATTCAAAATTTCTTGGAGTTCTGTCGTCAGTTCATCTTCATGTCCCATTATGAGTTCTTCTATTGTCATCCTCGTTCACCTCTAATTCCAGATCTCTAGCAGTTGTCAAAATTTCATCCATAATTTCAGGGGTGTATCCCTGATCACCTCCGAATATGTGTTCGTTGTCCAAACACAAAAAAAAAAATCTTTCTTTAAAGTGTTCGTTATCCGAACACAAAAATCTTTCGTGAAAGTGTTCGTTAACCGATTTGTTCGTTAACCGATCACCCACTGTAGATACAAGTTAGCTAATATTAACTTGCATGCAATGATGAGAATTTCAACGAGCTATTTCACTCCTGATTTACAAAAAATAATGTAGAAAAATGTGAAAGGGGGTACATATGTCTTATTCAAATTATTCTAAAGTTAAATGTGCTTGCAGCTATAGATATAAAATGAGCGCAGTAAATAAATTGAATAAAACTGCCACTGTTTTATATCACATATATATTGATTGAATTTTATGATACAAATTATATCTTTTTTCTGAGATGCAAAGTTAACGTATGCATGCAATCATTTTAAAAAGATGCTTTCCTCCAGTATCCTCCACAATGTGGCAAAACAATTGCCTCCCCTGCCATAGTATTTTAAAGAACAATTGAATGTAGATTAAAAGACATTTTGATGAATGAACAAGTCATAAATAAATACAATGAGAGTTTTTCTTCAAAAGAATGTTCCATTAAATAGTACTTTAAAATTTGACAAGAATATCAAAACAAGTAATACAATAAAAAAAACTTTAAGGTAACTACGTTCGAAACCGTGATTTTAAAAAAGCGCATAAATTGATAATTTTCATAATATTTAGAGTCACTTAGATTAGAATACATGCATAAAATTGTTATAAGGACATTATGACAAAAAAAATTATTTTAATACAATATTTTAGCAAAAAATTAACTTAGAATAACCTTTTTTCAATACGTTCTCTTTTCATTAAAAATGCTTCTATAATAATAATATTTTGCTTATATAAAGTAAAGACTTCTCCAGAGAGTCTGAACTATGATTTTTAAAACTATTATTTTCAGAGTTACTACCAATTAAAGAGGTAATCGGCGTTTTTTTCTTAAAATTTCTCCCCTCTGTTATAGTAAAATATGGATAAATCCACTTCTAAGTCATAGATTTCAAATATTCTACAGCCTCTGTACAGATGTCCGAGATATATACAAGCACAAAATATTATTATAATAGAAGCATTTTTCATAAAATGTTTTGAGAATGTTTTGAAAATGGGTCATTCTATGTTCATTTTTTGTTAAAATACAGTACTTAAATAATTGTTTATTGTTATAATATTCTTAAAACAATTTTATATATGTTTTCTAATCTAAGTGACACTAAATATCATAGATATTATCCGTTTATACGCTTTCGCAAAATCAAGGTAACGTTGTCGGATACCTTAAAATCAATTCCTACTTAGGTCAACAAAGAAAAGTTTTACTTTTGTTAATTAAATTTAATTAATGAATTAATATTTGAGAAAACTGTATTAACATCAAGTGCCATCCACTACAAGTTTTTAAAAAAATGTATTTGAACTTGAGTGGATGAATAAAAAGTATCAATACAATGAGATGAATCATGAATAAAAATTATCAATACAATGAGATGAATCATGAATAAAAATTATCAATACAATGAGATGAATCATGAATAAAAATTATCAATATAAATGAATCTGATTGAAACACGCTCACAAATTATTTAAATCATCCCTTAATGAGAAAGTTCATCAGTTTCATGATAACAAGAGTCCGTATATCATTAATTTTTTCCCGTTGTCTATTATCTGTCACATAATTTCAGTTGGCGATTATATTTCAGAAAGAAGTTTTAGATCCTCCAAAAAATAAGTATTTGAAGCCAAGATAAAATTGTGGTTAGAAAAACCTACTGGCGCCATCTGTTGCAGCTAGTTCTAACTTCATCAAAAATAACGCAGAATAAAAATTTAAACTTAAAAAATAAATTTAATTAATGGATATTTGAAAAACTGTACTAACATCAAGTGTCACCCATTACAAGTTTTAAAAAATTGTATTTGAACTGGAGTGGATGAATAAAAAGTATTTTATTAACGATTGAAAATTTGAACAAGATATATAAATAAATATACCTATATAGGGGGAGAGTGTGAACTAATAGCAGGAATCGAAAATAAAATTTTATGACATCACAATTTTTAAATAGTGAGCAAAGAAATTTAAAATAACAGCACAGTACGAGAACTTCTTAATCCGTAACAATCAGTGGCGCACACAGGAATTTTTCAAGGGGGTCCGGGGTTGAAAGTTCACCATTCTTGTATCATGCTCCGTTTAATTTTGTCGATTTTCGGGAACAAAACACAGTAAAAAACTAGTTTTTGAATAAATAATTAGCATTAATTAATAAAATTAATCATTAATAGCAAGTAATTAATTAAATTTTACGTACTATATACTTAGAATTATAATCAATCGGAAAAAAAATCAAGGGCTTTGGGGAGGTCCGGACCCCAGGACCCCCCTTGTGTATGCCACTGGTAACAATACATTTCGGATGCAGCAATTGAAACAGATCCTGCTTTTCAACTACAGTCACGTTCAACCAATAGAAACAGAGGCCATAACACTTTTTTTCACCGCGCGCAGACATTTTATGTTTCATCAAAAACGAAATTTATGATTCAAGCAATAAACGACTTTAAAAAGTCAGACGAAACCATGGAATGTTCGACTTTTTCTTTCTTTTCTTTTCTTTTTTTTTTTTTTTTTTTTTTTTTTTTTGATGATGCCGTTATTTCGCCGTTAGATTTATTTTAGTTTTCTAATGTATCTTTTGTTCGATCGTGAATCCTTTAAGCTGAAAAACCGATGTAAGACATGCTAATCCCATAAAATGGTTAAATCCGCAAAATGATCTCTCCAGAATTTTCTACCATGCCCTAATGTCCGAGAAAGAAGCCAAACTCTGAATGCTATTTCAGAAAGAAAATTGCTCCAACATAAATGTAAAGTCCCAGCAACAAATCAATCCCCGTCGAAAGTACCCCTTTTTCATTTAAGCTCAATATGAGAGAGAATTTCCCTGTATTCATTCTTAAAAGTATATTCTCTCTCTCTCTCTCTTTTATTTATATACCTAGATTTTACCCGCGGCTTCTCTCGCGTTGATGTCTTTAAATAAATGTTAATGTCATAATCATTATCATTAGAAAGTAAATAAAATAATATGATAATTTTTTATTGCTTGACTGGGACTATTAAAATTAAGAAATTTTAAAACTGAGCTTAGTTTAAAAAACTGAAAACATACTTTATTATAATAAATAATAACAAAAATTCAATAACTTAAGCCAGTGATCCGCAACCCCCGGTCCGCGGACTGGTACCGGTCCGTGAATCAAATGGTGCCGGGCCATCTAAAGAACAATAAACTATTGCCATTTTATTTAACCCTCTAAGTGGATACCTTCCCCCTGAAAAGTTATTCCGAAAGCGTTAACTCTTATTTTGGAAGTTCGCTTTAAAAATGCAACAGACTTCTTTCCTTTCCCCCTTTTAGAACTTGGGAGGTCGAACGGGGACAATTTTATGACCTAGTTCGGTTCCTTTGTCAAGTAAGAACCAAGAGATCAATCGTTTACAGCTAGCTGTTAAGTTGCCTTGGGCAATCTTGTATGAAAGCTGTAGTGGAATTCGGTGTTTCTTTCTCCTATATGTTCAGTCACAGTAAAATTAAAACAAAATGAAGGGTAAAAAAAAAAGGAAAAAATGAAATAAATAGTATGTTAGAAGTTGAAAAATAATTATATTTTCTTCAAACACAAAATTTATTTTTCTGTCATTTTTTAAAAATTAAAAAAATATTTTATTTTTCTTTTGGTATTGCGATTTGAACCAGAAAAAAAGCATCCTGTATTCATTTTTGAATATGAGAGTAAGAAAACGCGCTCACTTTCCTGTTTTTTAAAAAAGTAATGAGGTAAAAAGAGCAAAGGCCCTATCTCATTTTTTAAACAATAACACAATAAATGGTGCATACGGTGATATACATACGATGATTATATTTATGAAATAAAACCGATCTTCCGACTACTTGCGACAACTTTTTTCTTGAAAAAAATGGAGATATGGGGTTTTTTTGTGATTTTTATATTTATTTAGTATATTTTAAGGAAAAAATTCTAAAATTGATAAAAGAAAAAAAAATTATTGTTATTAAAATGGGAGAAAACTAGTAAAAATGTACAAAAAATTACATAAACGGGGCCTACTCCGTACAAAGATTTTAAGAACAAATTCTTAATTTTTCAATTTTGATGTGTTACTTTGTTATTCCTGTTTGAAGTGACCTTCAGGATAAGAGATATTTTAATTTTTACCAAAACTAGAGCACTTTATCTTAGTCATTATACTAAATTGCTTAAAAAAACATTGACTAAATTCACATAAAGGACTGCAAATTTTGAAATAAAACAGTGATTGATAAATCTGAAGATCAAAACACTTCTACTGTTATGCAAAAATTTCAGCCAATTATTTTTAAAACATTTTGAGCAATCACTGTCCCCGTTTGAGTTTTTCAAAAAAAAACACATTTCGAGTAAAACGCATTTTAAAGTTTGACACCTTGTGTAAAGTTATGGCATCTGCTTTTACCTAAACGCTTGTAGTTTTTGTTCTAGTGGAGGGAAAATAAAAACATTGGTATTGTTTTTAAGCTAGTAAGATGGCCTATGAAATAAAGTCATTAAAAAATTTGTCAATTCTTGAAAAAAATCATGATTTTAGGGTAGTCGGATACCTTAAAGTGGTGCATTCCCCTCGGATTTGCGCAACTTTCCACGTTAAATCACTTTTATTCATTTTTGGTGTAACTATACTTTATTTTGAAGGCATTTTTAAATGTAACTAAATTAAAATTGTTAAATCAAAACAGGCTAAAATATAAACAATCAACGTGTTCCACCTCCAACGGGCCACGGTAAAATTATCAAGCGTTGACCGGTCCGCAGCGATAAAAAGGTTGCGGTGCACTGACATAAGCTATTAATAATTTTAAAAGTTGGAAGTATTTACGTATAATAAATAATTCCTCTTTAAAAGAGCTCAAAACAGAATATTATTCTAGGATACTACTGAATACAGGAGCAAATATGCGAAGATTTCGGGCAATGAACACACGCGAACAGGCTACATATAGTTGACCATGGAAAAAGCATAGCTTTTCCAAACGCACCTCTGCTACCTGAAATGTTTGCCCTGGCGCTTTGTTAATAGTAACAGCAAAACTGAGTTTGATTGGAAATTGAATTCGTTTGAATTGAAAAGGTAGATCAATGGGGATAATTGGAATTCGAAGTATGATAACACTCCCTTTTCCCGGCACCTGTTAAAATAGTGGCACCATGTATACTCTGCATCAATTTTGTGATCCGAAGCCTTGTTCCATTACATAGTCGAAGAGAATCGAGATTTTGCATAAGCATAACTGGTACATTTAGATTTTAATTGAAATTTATGTGAGGGTACACCCGAAAGTTCAAGCGCATTAAAGAACTCCAAGGGGTATGGCTCTCTTCACACCAAATGATTCCGAGTCTGTAGCGATCTTTCCAATTAATTCACAGCGATTCTGAATGAAGAGAGATTTGCCTTCACACCGCCACAGGTCACTTCATTCTTCCATCAATTGCTGTCGGACATGGATGCTGTTTTTAATGTTTTAAGATGATTAACGTTTCAAGCTATTAATTTCACAACTGCATCCTTATTCATTTATTTTCAAATTGAAATACATAAAACAAAAAATATAAGAACGGTTTTATTTATTTATTTATATTCTGCCTGTTAATATGAAGTGTAATTAATAGTCTGAAAAGTAGTAACAAATAATAAATATGTATTGTAACTTTATTATAATCCAATTACTTTTATAAATAATATATCTGTTTTTAAAAAGCATTTCAAATGTTGTTATATACTACAGCTTTTGTAACATATAATAGCTATTTTTTATTATGTATTTAAAAATGGTTTTCTAATACATTAATGAATTAAAATTTTACATGCCATTTATATTTTGCTTCTTTCATATAACAAAATTTGAGATCTATAGAGTAATAGAATGGAATTTTTTTTAAAAATTAAAATTATCGACGATAATGGTGTTTTATTTTATTTTAGCATTCTTATAAATATATATTTTTTCTCTCCCAAAATTAATTAAATTCTTATCAAATTGATCTCTGAATCTATTACAAACATCCTTCAAAATATTCCCTCTCTTCCCCCCCCAAAAAAACAATTTACTTTAAAATATTGAAAAGTATAGAATAAAGTTTCCAAATTTTCCAAATTGAATAATATAATACATGCAAAATTAATTTTATTATTTGCGCAAGATTAGCAGGGATAATATAAAATACAGCCTACACACTCAGCGACAAGAACTAGAGTTAGTTTACATAATAAAAAAGAATACTATGAATACCAAAAATATAAGCACCATCTATTGGCATAAAAACAAACTCATGCTAACCCTAACAAGAAAATGATTATCTTCAAACATCTGAAATCAGTTTCTTTAATAGAAACTGTATGTGAAAAAAATCACTAATAACATAAAAAAACAATAAAAATCAACACACTATTTGTCTGAATTCACTTTTTCTTTAAAAAAATAGCTCCCGGCTGTTGGTGAATGAGTGAAGAAAATCTGACCTGCCGAATCACGGGTGAATGAGAATGACGGCGAATTGAACCGCTTTCGGTTGGTGTGAAGGTGGAAAGCTAATCTTATCTTATGTGAGCGGAAAATTACGAAGCCGAATTCTGGTCTATCAGATAAGTTTGATGGTGAATGAATCGGAGTCGTTTGGTTTGGTCTTTGTTCGGTATCTATTGATCAGTAATCCTTCATTTTACCTCGCACGTCTTTTAAAATTTCAGTGTTGATTTTATCGACAAAGTCATTTTTAGGCGCCAATATTGATTTTGAAAGCAACCACTGATCACAATTTAAATTTTATTGCAAGCCCGGGTAAAATTGAGCAATAAAAAAAATCTACATCATTTTCTACTAAATTACAAAATTCTCTGGAAAATAAAATTTAACCTTCAGCATCTGCGTCCGAACAACCATCACCGATTTTCAATAGCGACTTTGCATAATGTCTACCATTTCCTCTATTAATCCATCATTAATTATGCTTTTAAAATAAAGCCATTTTTACAAGGCCTAACAGCAGAAATTTCCAAAAAAAAATGTACCTTTACTCCTTTGAAATTTAAAAGCGTTCTCGTATAAAAACGGAGGTGTAACCGCTCTTGTTATAATTACTGTAACCGACAGTCCCAAGCATCAGAAGTGCCCAGTAGCGACGACACATCTTCAGTACAGGTGAAGAAAAATTGCAGTCGCTATGAAACACGTTTCATGTTCTTTCTCCGTTATTTTGGTTAATGATAGATGTTGTCTTTTGAGATGGTTATGATGTTGATCTCAAATACATGGGGATGATCGGTTCAACATAATAAATATTAGAATTTATACGTAACGACCCTATCCTTTATTTTTCTTTAAGGGCATATCCAATAGATAATCGCTTGAAGAAAAAAGATAAGAGTACCCTTACTTTGTTCTTCAGACGTCAAAAATCGTCAAGGAAATAGGAAAAGATACATCACAAGGAACGCTAAGCGATGGAACATACGAATTGTTCACATTCGCTTCCGAGAATCAAACACAAATATTAGATACCAGATAAAAGACGAAAATTTCCAATCTAGGAACTTAAACCAGGTAAAAAGGAATGAAAGAAATAAATAAAAACTCTGTATCTAGTGGTGTTTTTCCTTTCTTATTTTTTTTAAAAAAAGAGGGGGAAAGGGGGAGGATTCTTTTCAAAATAATTACATTTGCCTTGAATTTTTGTTGAAAATATACAACGTAAAAACAGATACATGAGGTGCAGAGTAATTTCACTTCTACCTAGTTTACAATATTTTTTTCCTAATTTATCCACCTAACGGGAAATAACCACAACATTATTTCCTAATAAAATTGCCCCATTCGTGTTTTTAAAACAAGATGATACATTATCCGCGAATTTCTGATCAATCACAAGAGTCTTTGCATGAAATCATATGATAGTAAAAGTTTCCGGTTGAGAAAAACTACAAAAGCTGAGACCTTAAGAGCGAACAAAGAATGCTTTTGTGTGCCGCTATAATGTCCGCACTTTTGTATTGTGTTTCGTTGCTGTTTGTGTTGTGTGTTTTTAATTAACTAAATAAACGTGCGATTGAAATAATCAAAAATCTTCCCTTCAACGATTGCAACAAATCAATGGGTTCTACCAGCCAAATGTCTCAAAATTCCAGTAAAATCTTCTAAACTAAAGTCAGTGGCACAACAAGCCCATGAGGGCCAAGGCCTACTGTGCCTGTCTCAGTATACGTAACCTTAGACGCTAGGGTGCATGTGCAGATGTTTCGGTCAAATGGTCAGTCTGATGCCAAACCCTTAGTGTTCAGTTCCCGAGCAAGCCTGGTACTCATTTATCAACCCACTGAAGAGATTAAAGGCTGAGTCAACCTTGCCCAGCCAGCGCGATACACTACCACTCAGCCACAGGACTTCAGTAGAATCTACATAGTTTTTTCTCCTGATGGGGTACATATTGGCAATAAAGCCTTTCCACACACGGCATGTCAACAAATGTGAAAGCTATTTTAGTGGTGGTACCATCTAATGGCGGCTTTTCTACCAAATTTTGACGATTGAATTTTAATTCAAGCTCTCGTCGGATGCTAAATATTGCCACTATTTAATTTTGTCGAAAGTACCAGAGCCAAATTGATACTCAAGAATACTTTTACAAGCAGCATAATCATATGAGAAGCGTCCCAACGATTTTCGCATCCAGAAAATAATGACTGCCATCGGGATAGAACCCACAACCCTGGGCTTACGAAGAGGGAACGCTAGTTTTAAGCCATCGAGTAGACTCTATATATACAGTAATGGTCCGAACTTACACGGTAGGTGGGACTGAGTGATAACCACGGAAGTCGGGGTATAATTCCGCATTGCAATTATTTTTAACTGACGAAAATTTTAATTTAGAAAATAAAATGTTTAACGAAATCTTAGATAACACAAATACAAAATCGCACCCCGAAGTTATTTTGATGTAGAAGGCGTTTCATAAAATTTAACAAAATAGTCTCTCTGCCGCGGTTCAAAGAATTGTTTTTTTTCTTCCGCAAAATTTCCTAGGAGCATGTTAATAATTTTTTTTAACTTGTTCTGTTGAAAAATACGCTCTTTGTTGGAGTCTATATTTTCTAAAATTTGTAACCCTTTTTTTTCAATTAAATTGAGTTCTGTCAAATTCCCAACGGTCATCAGATCCTCTGATTGAACTGGGTCTAAAGACTTTTCTTTAATGTCTTGCTCATGCATTTCTGCGAGCTCACCAACTGTCAGCTCCTGATAGTGGGAATCCAGCAATTCTTGAGCGTCATCCCTATCCACATCTAAATTTATTTACCTGGCAAGATGATAACTTCTTCAATCACATAACCAATTTAATCAAACTCTGGCACTGATTACGCCAGAGTTTAAGAGATGAAAAGGGGGTGGGGGACGCGCTCAAACAAGAGAAGAATCAACGAGATTTCAAAATCGCGCAACTCGGCGGATTCACGAGAAGTCGAGGTATTACTGTTTATATAAACTCAGCAATTTCATTATGTATATGGTACGGGCCGCAATTTCCAAACCACGAGATCTGCTCTGAACATGTCTGATGATGCTCTCAGTGTTTTGAGAGCCTGCCAGTTTTTAGACGTCAAAGGCATACGACGCCATGACACAAAAGACGACGAACCATCTGAAGACGAACTTCCAAGAACTGCTTCAAAGACGATTACGAACGAGTAATTTGTATAAGCGAGTATCTCATCTCAATGACGATCTGCAAATATATGTAAATAGAAATGAGCAATTAAATTCATAGGTAACTGAAGACGGATTATTCTTTGTGAAAAACCATCATCGACATCACTACCATATATGTATAAAAGCCTTTCAAAATAAATAAAAAAAATTTAATAAACACTATTGCAATATTTTGAACATAAAAGCAAATTGACCGAATCTAAAATCGCTGCTAGTCAAATACGTTAAGTACTGGTCAAAGTCCGTCCAGGCACCTCCTTATGTTACATTTCAAGTACACCAAACAATTAAGCAACTCCTCACAACTATCAAAACCAGTCACCGATCTAGCAACACAAAACTTTTCAGCTGTGCATTCCAATCACAGAGAAACCAATCACTACTACCCTCGTCCGTCCAATCAACCCCTTCAAGCAGCTGATCAAAAACAAAACAAAAAAATGCCAAGAGTCCACTTGTCGTAACAAACTTAAGAACCCTCACCAACATCCCATTTAGTTTTCAAGAAGGAAGAAAAAGAAAAGGTAGGTCGGGTTGTAACAAAGCATCCTTCAACACCGCAATCAAGCCCTGCGTAGTTGGGGGAAAAGGAACAAACAAGTAGCGGCGTCACAAACACACATTATTTCCAAGTGTAATCAATTGGCGCAGAGGCAACTAATACCGGAAGGAAGTGGGAGGTGAGGCGCGGATTTCCGCAGGACCTGGCAAAAGATTATCTTCTGGACCTGATGTGGGTACCAATCTAATGACCGGCCGCAGAAATCAATTGGTCGGCACGCCAAACTGTCCTTAATAATGGAACGCACGCATATGCGTGGACGCTAAGACGAGTCTGGTTTCGATCGGAAGGTGGATATTATGTGGAAAGTTTAAGGTTGTTTCTCCGACAAATGTTAGATAAAGAAATATTTCTTAACAGATAAATGCTGTGATACTACGAAAAGTGATGTTTCTTGATGGTAATGACATGATTATGGCATGCGTGACCTTACAATGCTTACAATTCTTAGATATTCAATACAAATATTCTAATTTTTCATTGAAACTTTTCACGACTAAGGAAAACCTTTTTCTCCATTTTAAAATTGGTGTTCGTCGAATTTAATTATGACCTTTTCTGCATTTTTTTTATGCAAAATGTAAAATAGAACATATACCAAATGTAATTACGTAAAAGTTTGGGAAAAAAAAAAAAATGTCAAATCAATTGGCGTCTATGATGAAACGATCGTGGACTGGTAGTCTGACTGAAATTATAATTACAGTCAGACCTCCATTTTACGAATCTTTATTTTGCGAACCTTTTCCTGGAACCAAGAACAGTGAGTGAATATTAACGTGGTACTGTTCAGCAAGCAACACGGGGGCTTTGGCGACGGACCTCGTAATTTTGAAACATGGTCAAGTGACGAGGACGACACCTGAGCTGGCACCCCCTTTCCTAACTGCCACCCCGCACAAACGGGAGGAGTTGGAACTCTCGATAACGTGCTATCGCTACTCTACACTGGGGACTGGGCTCGAACTCATGACATGCCTGCCATGATCCCATACCTTGACCACTGGGCTACCGCAGTCCTGGAACCAAGAACAGAAAAATATTGAAAGATGAATATCTATTTAACGAATTTTCCACACAATGAACTTTTTTTTCGGGATTTAGCGACTTCGTTAAATGGAGGTCCGACAGTACTTAAGTGTATAGAGTCGCATAATGTTTGTGTTTACTCACATGTTATTTGTTAAGTATAATTTTATGCAATAATAAAATATATTTGAACAAATGACAACAAATGCATGCCTGATAATGACAAATAACTCTCTCTCTATAGAAATATAGTTTTATTCTATTCTCATAAAATTCTAAAAAACTACACATTGCCATGTATTTTTCTTATGATTTTTTTTATTTTACGTCTAAACAAACTGAAATAAACAGTTTCATGCTAATATTTACTCTAATGGTCCTGTAAGGGCTAACATTTAACTACATGTAGCTAGTTCATTTGTGAAATCAGCATTCATCACAGGAACAACCAAACAAAACGATGCCAATATTCAAGATATAATTTTATAAATTTATATCTTCGTATTCGACATTGGTAACTTAGTTTTAATGTTTTTAGTATCCTAGTTTTACGATCACCAGGCCGTCGCCAAAAGCCCTCGTGTAGCTGAACAGTGCGACGTTAATATCAATCAATCAATCAATTTACGATCACCAGGTCTTCTAGTTTTATGAATACTATCTTTAATATTGAGGGATCTTATTCTTACGATTCCCTTGCAGCCCAGATGTATACGCAAATTTAAGGGAAGGTAGGCTGTTGCTTTAAAACTACGTTTAAATCTAACGTACGTTTTAATCTACGTTTATTCTTAGCCTAACTTCCTTAGGCTAAGAATTTGCTATCATACTGCTGAGGCTATCTTATTTTTAACTTGTGCAGTCTTGTTATATTTCTATTTATTGCTTTGCTTTATTAGATTTATGGCATTATAGTGTATATGATTGATTTTATATATACAGGGTAATTCGCTGCCAGACCGAGAAACTTGCAGGATGTCTAGGGGGTACATAGATGACTCGGAATCACTTAGGAATGCAGGGTCGCAAATGCCATAGTTGCACGCTATGAGGCAAAGAAGCAGAGAACCGAGTGCAACAGAACACCCATGTGTGGGCTTTGGAAAACCCTCATCGCATGCAACCACTTGCAGCTCAACAGTGTCTTGATCTTGCAACTAGTCCAACCCGAACAACTTGATGCACTGTTAAAAAGCGTCGACTAGAGAGCGCTGCTCTGTAACGCGAAATTTTTGTTTGTGATGTGTACGAGCTAGGAGGCAGATGGGCTACCGTTTTGTGCACGGTTGAAATCTGTAATTGAAGGGTCGGTTGCCCTAATACAGCCTACGTTTTTAATTCTTGATGTTTTTTCGTGTTTCTAAGTGTTAGTGTCTTCTCGGAATATATATTCTAAAAGACAAAAAAAGAGTTGTCTTAATCTGAATTGATGAACCACCAGATGTAACACGCAGCACATTTTCCTATGTCGTTGCGCCGCTCCATGTGGTACCAGCATGACGGGGGCTCCTCCACATTACGGAATTACATCCGCGAAAAATACCTCAATGCAACCTTTGGTCAGCGGTGACCCGGTTCATTGACCTACCAGATCACCGGACCTATCATGTATGGACTTCTTCTGGGGTCACATGAAGAGTTTGATGCACAAGTCGCCCTTTCCTTCGATTGAAGACCTCATTGATCGAATATCTGTATCTACTGGGATGATACATAACATGCTAGGAATCTTCCAGAACGTAAGGAATTCCGTGCAGCATCCCTGTCAGACGTGCCAGACAACTACAGGTCGTAATTTTTAACACCTCTTGCAGTACAACCTTTCAATAAAATGTTTTCTATCCCATGAATGTGTTGCTGTTTCTATTTTTTTTTTCTGCTTCTCTGCACCATAGCTCGCAATTACATTTGCGAGCCAGGATTCCTGTGATTCCGAGTCCCCCTAGGCCTGGTAGTTAATCACCATGTGTGAGCAAAATCACTCTTTACTATTATTGGCATCGCTAATAAACTTTAACATTCATTTGTAATAAATTAAAAACCTCCAGACGACAAAGTAAAATTTCTTCATTATTTAACAGACTGTTCCCCCCATAAAACTTCGAATACTACGTCGATTTATAAAACATTAACCAAATCCAAGGCTCCAGCTGTTCTATTTAAGTGTCACCATCCCTTACATTATGCATACCACTTCACGCCACGAAATTCTTAATGGCGTTGAAGCATCAATCCCAGGCACTCCCTTTCAAGGGAAAATGATGAAGTTTCATCAAATAAATCAAGAACTCCATCAAACACAGTTTCCATTGGTCGATAGTTCTTCCATCGTTACTTCCAACTAACATTAAACTCTATCTATAATTACCAAGAATAAATGACGGATGTTTAATCAATAAAAGAACGTAGCGAAAAAGATGAAAGAGAACAAAAAGCAAAAAAAAAAAAAACTGTTTCCAACCAAGTGTACGACTAATTATAAGTAAGTTTTCTTCCGGAGGAACTAATTAAGGGCAAATAATAAAGAAGGAAATAAGAGAAGGGATAAGAAAAAAGGATTTGCAAACAGTTATAACGTGATTATTGTTAAGAGAAGTAACAGTTTTTTTTCTTTCTGGCTTTGAGAAGTTTTTAGTTATTTAAATTTAATTCATAAGCCCCGTTTTTTGCTTTGAAGTGTTTCAGTAATCGTTTGTCAATCATAAATGGGGAAAAATAAAAGTTTAAAAGTAGAAAAAAAGTTTATCTTTTTTAACAATGCATTTCTAAGAATGAAATTCTTTCCTTTAATTTGTAATACATATGCATAGATAAAAACGATTGTAAAACTTTACTAAATATATATTATTCACAATGTTTTTCTACCCCCAATTCACTGGAAAATTCGATTTTTTTAAAAACTTTGCGATCAAATTTTAACGAAATGCTTATATACATTTTGTTCCCATAATTATTGGATTTTTTTTTCCACGTTAATTTTTTATTATAATTGATCTCATCATTTCCGCGTAATGAATTAAATTTAATTAACTGTTAACTAATTCAATTATTACCCAATTTCAGAAGAATGATAATTAGTCAACATCGTATTTTAAACCAACAAGAGTGAGCAGTGCTGGTTTATCCATTGGGCGCGAGCGGGCTCCCAGGGGCCAGGATAAGCTGGATTTGACCAGATTTTCTGGTTATAAATTTCGATTCTCCAGTGCCAAGGGTCTTCTGCATCTTGTATCGGCACAGAAAGAGTAAGTGTTTCTCAACGTCACACTATAAAGCAACACGTGAGCTATTGGAGACGGACCTCGTAATTTTAAACAGAGGTCAGATGACGATGACGACACCTGAGTCGGCGGCACAAACTCCCCACCAACTTCAACACTACCACAATGTGAAGATTCTGCGGCACGATAGATTTAACGAAAATCGCCCCCACTACACGGTGAATCTTCATTGGCTTCAGGATTCGACAACGCCGACCACGAGTCCGGGGTCACTTGAAACAACACGAGGGATTACTGATAGATTACATAATTTAGAACCTCAGTGTGACGTTTCAAATAAATAACGGTAGCGTGATATTGATTAATTTAAACATTTAGTTTATTTACGTCACAGCTATTATTTACAGATTATACACCGATGTTATTAAACTTATGGAGGAGATAATTAGAGTTCAAATTATGTGGTTTGTGAGGGAGGAGTTTCTTTGGGGGTCCGCTCTCAACGAAGGTTTTCAGATCATCCCCCGTTCCCTCTCTCTGACCTCTCTCACTTCGGGGATCGGCGGCTGGTGTCTTTTGCTTCCAGTTACATCCGACTAGTGGCGGGAAAAGGGTCCCTCGTGGTGTCAAAAGTTGCCGGAGCGATCCAACAGGAGACCACGCAATAATTTTAAAGTTGCAGGTGCCAATGCACGAGTGGTGATTCACAAAGATGCCGATTCACAGCTGTGAGGCGGGAAATTCAGTTATGTCACAGCTCTTTGTTCCCACGCCGGGCAACCCTCACATTGCGGGGAGCCAGTATTCCAAGGGGCGCAAAAACCATGTTATGTAATGGTTTTGCAATCTTTCGTGAGATCTGGATTAGGGCCCAAAACTTAACTTTGCAGGGGGAGGGGAGGCCTGATATTGTCCGTTACGCCATTGACCCGAGATGACACTCACAAAATGTCCACACCATATTAAGTGAAGAATTTAAATCTCGACAGATTAAAAGTGCATTAGTCCCTCTAAAAGACGGATCTTCGGCACCAGGACCCGAGCTCAAGACTGAACCAAAGGAGTAAATATTAACGTCGCACTATTCAGCTACTCGAGGGTTTTCGGCGACGGACCTCGTGATATTGAATCGTGGTCAAGTGACGAGGACGACACCTAGGCTGGCACCCCCTCTCCTAACTTCCACACCACACCCACGGGAGGACGTTTGACCCTCGACATATTTAACGTGTTTTGTCAAATTAATTATTTTTAGTACAGCTAACAAAAAAAGAACCAATAGATATCGAATAGCCTACGGAAGGGGGGCTTAAGACAGACCACTGCAAAACGAGAAACAGGTTTAAAATATAAAAAAATTTATTAAATGAAACAAAAAAAAAGGAAGAAAAAATGACGTATAATAAAAAATTTTAGGAATAAAATTTCGGTCAATATAGTCTGCAATATTATACCAAATAACAAAAAGTTAAATTTTGGAAGGAATTACCTGAATCCCTCACAAAACATCCTTTAAACACAAGGAAATAATTTCAATGAAGGAAATAATATCAATGAACATGCGTCTTTACATTCACGTATTCATTTACACAAATACCTTGCTCACATAAAACACACAAAAACAAAACATCTTAAATGAACGCTGTATAATGAATAATTAATAAGTGAAATTTTACACAACCTAACCTTGTATTTACTTTCCAATACATGAACGCGATTTTCAGGTTTCTAATTAATGCGCTAAGTTGGGTTTTTAAGACGAAAAATACGATGATAAACAATGAAATAAAAAAATAAAGTAACAATAGTCAATAGTATGAATAGGCACAAATAACAACTCTCAAACAAAAATAATTTTAAAGAAACCAGACGGGGGGACTATATAATTGATCAATAGGAGTAAAAAGTTTATGATTAATAGCTTTTTGTTTCATTTTCAACAAGGCTTTTAGAACAATTACGAAAAATGTATTGAAAAAAATTATATAGTATAATTTAATTCAATACATATAGCAAGCGATAATTTCGTAACTTCCTGTATGAAAGTGAAGGAAAGCTGCACCTTTGCCTTAAAAAAGATAAAAACAAGAAAAATAGCAACAAAATATTACTTTCCGAGACTAGTTTTTCAACTCGGTGAGTATTAATTGCACCAAAAAGTAAACACACAAGAGTTACGATTTTTAGCGCGAAATTTCGCAATATGTGCATATGGTTAATTGTAAGAATCAAAAAGCCATTGTGAGAATTAATAGGTTTCACTAATCAGTCTTGGGATTTCTGGCGAGCATCCAAGGTCATCCTAAGAAATTCTTTCAATCTCGTCTACTTCCAACAACGCAGCAATTAAAATAGTTTATATAAACATTCATTTGCAGGGATTCCGAAAGTGTAAACTTAGAGGTCAAGGTAGAAAAAAAGAAACTGATAAAAATTCAGTATTTTTTTAAAAATTTATAAATTAATAATTAATAATACACTTGATTGAAACAGCAGTAAAAATTACTGTCGAGTAAATTCAATTTTGATTTAATCTTATCGACATAATGTTTGAATTGTTTATTAGGAATATTGGGAATTGTTAATTGGCATCAGTCATGGATCTATGATAAAAGATTACACAGATGCAGCCTATTTGATAGATTGTATACTCTGAAACTGATAGTCGTTGTGAAAATGGTTGGCGGGGCAATCCTCATACAGGAAAAGATCACCAGATGCGGTGTAGAACCTGAGTGCGAAACTGTGCTACCTAATTGGCTGATCAAATGAGACAAGAGGAGGGGGGGCGTTGACAGAGGTAGATTCCTGCAGGGGCAGAACGTCAATTTCTTACGAGTGAAGTGGCTGAGATGGAAAGGTATGATTAGTCAAAAGCACTGATTATATTGTATACTCATCTTTATCCTGCTCGACGATCTTCGACAGAACCAGACTCGTTATTTCAACCTCATAATCATTGACTCATTATCTACCAAACCCAAATCACAACCCAGGAGTCATTTTTTTTTAAGAATCATAAAAATAAAGTGTAATTTTATGGCATTCCATTTTTATTTCACCTCGACACTTTCACTTAAAAATATTGTGTGACCAAAGTATCCTAGTACGTAAAACAGTGGTAGGCAATAAGTCGATCGCGGTCGACCGAGAGACCAACAAGAGATTTGGGGGTGACCACCTGAACATTATCAGTTAGTAATAAAATACCAAAATATTCTAGATTAGCTGACAGTATGCTGACTAGGACTTCTACTGACTATAACTATGAGCACTGGCTTGTGACGAATCTATACGCGACCTTCGAAGTAATCCTCTTGGGAAATCTTTGGGCTATCAATTCGCGTTATTCACAACCAGCCCTTCGGAAGTTAAAAAGTTTCGTAATGTGCAAATTAACTTACTATAAATAGGCAAGGTTTTGTAGCTTTAGGGAGAGAAGGAGCGGAGATATACTCGAGACAGGTGAGATTGATATTAAAGGTATAATACTTGAATTATAGAGCTTTGATTATTAATAGAAGGAAACCTTAAAATGACGATTGTTCACTCTAAAGGTTGAATTAAGATTAAATAAAAACAGATAACAAGTTAGATCCTGAATTAAAAGAAGGATCCAATTTGTTAGTCGACTAATCGCTTACGTGTTACTGTCGTTGTTCCACTATCACGATTATCATTAAGACACTTTCTTTATATTATTAATTGAAATCGTGTCTGTTCTTAGTGTTGAAAAAATTGATTAGATTTGTGTGAATCATGTCGAGTATTTCTTCCCTTTCCCTCACACATCTAGGTGCTAGCGAAAGAGGCATGGGCCTCTTACAGACTTAAGATGAAAATGTTTTATTTTTTAGTGTATTTTGAATTTTTTCGTAACAAATACATCATTTGATATTATTATATTTGTGGTTTTTATTAATCATGTTTGAAACTTGTGTTTTGCTCTAAACGTGGTCTTAAAAGTGTCAGTTATTTTTTTTAGTTATGTTGGTAAATACATATTCCGTATATATTATTTAGTTGTAATAAATATTGTAAATGTTTTTCTTTGCTCATTATACCTACACCATTGAGTGGACCCTGCAACACATTGAAAAAATTAGAAGTAGATGTAACCTGGAAAAGTTTGCCCTCTCCTACGCAGAATAACGGTCTAATAATGAATAGGCTGTGGACAGTAGCGCACACAGAAATTTTTCAAGGGGGTGGGGGGTCCGGGGTCGAAAGTTCACCATTCTTATATCATGCACCTTTTGATTTTATCGATTTTCGGGAACAAAACACAGTAAAAAAACTAATTATTGAATAAATAATTAGCATTAATTAATGAAATTAATCATTAATAACAAATAAATTAAATTTGACGTACTATGTACTTAGAATTATAATCAATCGGAAAAAATATCAAGGGCTTTGGGGAGGGTCCGGATCCCCAGGACCCCCCTCCTTGTGTGCGTCACTGGCTGTGGATCAAGACTTTATTAACATAAAGAAAGAGACAGTATAATGCGACAGGGCTAATGAAAATGTTGCACCGACGAAATCTTTACATTAGTTTAAAGATTTTTTCACTCGAGAACTTGTGCCGCACCCAACAGAAGTAGACAGTTGGGAGCTAATTTTGAACAAAAATCATCAGGGTAAACTGGCATTCCTTGCTATGCCATTCCCTCAAGCACTCGAAAACCACTTCCTTCTCCCCACTAGTTGACTCAACTAAAAGGATACAATGGAAGCTACGCTCTTCACGCGTGGTGTGATTACTTGTGTATTGAAAATGGAGAAAGCTTTTTATTATTTCATTGCACTGATGAGTCCGGCACTTCCTTTTCCGTCAACTTTGTGTCCACATGTGAAAAAAATTCTCTCTCTATTTCACACTACAGAAGTGGTGGCAGGAAACAAGTTGACAGGCACAAAATTGTCTCGGTTGAAACCAACCTCAGAGGGATTATAAAAAGTGAAATGCCACATAACTGGCTTAAAAATAAGGTATTGTTTAGTTAAATGGACAGTTTTGACAAAAATAGACAGACAGGAACGTTTATACACAACTGAGACGTTACAGACACAAAAAGCAACGACAAAAGTCTTAACAGGATAAAAGCAAAGCCATCTCGAGTTAAAAATAAATTTCTAAAACATTGAGTATATGCAAGGAAAGACACTTACGAACAATAAAGTTAAAACCTGGCATTAGGAAAGATCTGAAAGTGATTTGCAAGATTAGCCTTAACTGAAAAGACTTTACGATCAGGAAGACTTTAATTGAAAGGAGCAACCATCAGGTTCAAAGGAATAGAGGGAAAGAAAAAATTTCGTCCCTTCTCATGAAGAATGGGGTTCTACGTTGGAAGAAAAGGAAATCTACTACTTTGGCTCAGCATCAAGGACGCACAAAACAGTGCCAATGCCTCACCTTTAAGTTTCGAATGGGTCTCCAACATACAACGTACGATCTGAAACAAAAGCAAAAAAGGAAAGGGGAGAAGTATTTAGACCTTTCATTCGTTATAATTTGATGATCAAAGACATTCAACAAAACTTGATTGATCTGCATGCTTAACTAACAAACGTACTTTAAACGTTGAACAATAATAAATCCAAATTATTCCATTTGAATTCCTACCTATTCAACTTAATTTGCATCATTTTAAAAAATGATCACGAGTAGATTTTAAAATTCTATTAATTAACTAAGAAAAATATGTGGAAGGTGTAGAAATTCTAATAAGGATTCTATTTTAAAAACAAAAATTCTGGCTTTTTTATTTTAATGAATCAAATGGAACAAAGTAGCACTTTTTTCCAAATAATAGATTTATTAAAGTAGTAAGCTTAATACGTTTATAACTCATCCTAACAAAGAACTACTGCATATTCCGGAGTATTTTAAGCGCAACTATACTTTCAAACTGCGTTTTTTAAAGTTTTTAGGTACATTCGTCGTATCACTCGCACCTTTTTCCTACGATGCCCAATTCTCTTATTTTTTTTAAGTCATTAGTTCGAAGTATTATCCCAGGCTTTATATATAGAGCAATGGTAAACTTCCACAAGTACAGTCTTAAAGCACCAGGAAAAAAAGGGAAAGACAATTTATAAGGTATTCATTGTTTAAAGTCATTCATCTTCATGTCATTTCTTTTAAATGAACAATATTTAGATACATGTAGAAATCTAATTATTTTTTTAATGCTCATTTGTTCTTTATTTTTCAAGCCATCTTTTTTACATCTGGCGTATAATGCGCACCCGCAAACTTCCATCTGATTTTTTGTGTTAAAAGTGTGCGTTATATACCAGAATATACGGTATATATATTTCCTATTTTGTCTATCCTGAAACTCAAATCTACTTTTATTCAAAGCTCCACCACACGACACATGATATCTATTTTCAATACGAAGAAAAAGCCTTTTCAATATACGTCTTGTCTATTTTTCTCAATTCCTGTTTTTATTTTATTCACCAACAGTTAACTCTGAAAATCAATACTTGCAAAAAAAAAAAAAATTCTCCCATAATAACTACTACAAATATTCTACAGAAGCAGCTTTAAAATGGAATTTAACTTATAAATGCTTTAAAATATGTTAAGGAAAAGTATAGATTAACAATAAGAAATACATAAGAACCTTCCTTGTCTATTTTTCATTGTTCTTCTGTTCATATATTACAAAATTCATTACATCGACATAATAATATTGAAAATTCAAAATTTGTATGTAAAGTGTAGATATAGCATATCATTTTTATAGAGGGCTGTGACATACACAATATTAACTTTTTTAATTTTTACCGCGCGCGAATTAATCTCTTCTCTCAATCTCTCTCTCAACTCAAACCAATATTTCTACCCAACAACTCTTAGAGGTATGGAATCGTTTTCCTCAATAGAATAATTCTATCTTCTCACCATACAAGTTCACTGTGTTTTATTATTACATGTTAGAACTGACCTAACATCCTATTTAAAGAACAGAGTAGAGCCACAATCTAATTATTTTGCATCATGTTAAAAACGCAGCGGATAAAGATATTTGGCTTTATTCCACAAACAGATTAGTTTAATGTCAGTGGTTCTTAAAAGTTTCGATTACAATGGGCCCTTTTTATGCATCAGCTTGATATCGCGGACCCTCAAAATTTTGTGAGCAACACTCTTCAAATCAATATTCATGACCGAAGTACGTTGTAACGTCACTACTCCGAACACCAACAGCGGTCGGCGTCTTTGTTGGACCCGACACCCACACGTGCATCTTGCAGCTGCAGCGCAACCCTTTTTTGACCCCCGAGGAATCGAACCCCGTCGACCGAAAGATGAGGGAGAGATGCTTTGAACTTACACGGGAGCGGTGGCCAACGAATCCTCCTCTCACAAAATATTGGACTCTAACAATTTATAATTAAGTTTAATAACTTTAATGTATCATTCAGTAAATAATATTCAATAGTTGTGAGGTAAATAAATTCCATATTTAAATTAACCAAGAATACGCTACCGTTATTCTTTCAAACGTTACCACGTGTTCTGGTAGAGTTTTTTCTTTGGGAAAATTTTGTGATTTAGTCTAGGATGGCGCACATCTTTCAGTTTTTCTACGATACCTTTCAGTCTGCAAAAGAGGGAAATAACATTAAATGATTAACATTAAATCTTAACATCCTAGAAAGGCGCTGGGGAACCCAGAGGGTCAGTAAACCACAGTTTTATGTAGTTCTATTAGCAGAAGGGTACTCAACGCTCTGGCCGACACATCCATTTTTTTGCCACTCTTGGAAACATCCGTCTGACAGACGGGTAAAAAATTTTTTTTCAGTTTTATTACCTTAAGGCAGCATTTCTCATACCGTGAGGCACGCCCCTAAGGGGGGGGGCAGATATAACCCAAAAAGGGGCACGCGAGTTTATCGAAAAGTCGAAAATAAACCATTGTTTAAAAATATTACTAATTTACTGAAAGGAAACAAAAAATTCATTCTGACATAATAAAAAATAAAATACGCATTTACCACTGACATAATAAGTTTATAAATGTATCAGTTCCGCACACTGTATTTGATAATTAATTTAACAATGCCAAGTTAAGAGCAAGTTTAAGAATTATCAGTGACCCCATGGTCATGTCACATATAAAAAATTATATAAACAATTTAATACTTATCTTGATAATTTGACCGGTTTGTAATTAAATTCGTTTTGTTTTAATACGATTGTTGTTTGGATAGGGAAGAGGGGGCGCGAAGAAAATTATGACTGAAAAAATTGAGTAGCAAGTATTGAAAGTTTGAGAAGCAATGCTTTAAAGACCGTTTTAAATGTCCTCATGAAATTTAGAAGAATTTTTAATATTTAAGTCTTTATAAGGCACACTGTATTTATATATTTTTATCACAAGAATATTGACTAGTATTTTTATAAAAACTGACTAGAAATTATTTATAAAATTAAGTAAAAATAATTAAAAATAATACCAAAAACGAAAAAGCAATAGGAATATCGGTATGATAGACGGTAATAGATACGAAAAATCGCACGTATCGCGAGTTGAAAAAAAATCGCCAAGCACCCCCCGCCACGTGTCCCTCTTACTGGGTACAGTCCAACTGAAGATGTCAAGGCAGCCCAACCCAAAAATCACAACACAACGTTATCTACAGGCATCAAAGCAAATCATTCCAGTCAGAGAGATGGATGTTCCGGTCAGAGGGTAAGTATACCATCGACATGGGCGTAGCTACCGTCGCATCAATGATACGGGGCCCCCAAGCTACAGGGGTCCCAATATGTGTAACATTCTGACACTTTCAAATAAGTGTATTTTATTTCTCCCCCAAGGAATTTTGATACGGGTCCACTCAGGACTAACTACGGAAGTAACCGTTGACCGATTTTGTCAAAAGACGTCGCCAAATACCCCGAAAAACAGCCAATAGTAGAAACCATTCTCTGTAACCACATTAATAAGGAAGACAGCATTTGGCGACATTTTTTGAGTTGGCGATACCTTTTTCGATTGGCGAAATGCATCGGAAGTATAATATGTAAGTGCCAGTAGAAGTTCTATTGTGGGGAAAATATCAAGAATTCAAGCATCAAAAGTGTGAATGTAAGGAAATAGAAAGAATGAAGATGGTATTTCCCCAATTAATTTTGCTTATTTAACACAACTAGTCGGAAGAATTGCAAGAATCAAAAAGAAAAACAATTGTTAACGCAAAATAACGATAATAAAAGGGTGATACTTCCTCCCATCAAATGACGTGTTATAATGAAGATGTACAAAATAACCCCAGGCTAGTATCCAACAAATGGTAAATCCCACACGAAAATAAGGGATATGCATGTTTTGTTAGGATGGAATCCAATTTATTTTTTTGCACTCAGCAAAAGAAAATTGCTATTTTCAAACTTAAAAAAAAGTGTTTTCTCCCTCCTTTTTCATGAAAAGAAAACACGTGTCAGATCTGAAAATGCTTCACACGAAATAAATATAAAAACGCTTCGAAAAACCCAGAATTCTCTCTAAAAACTTTGTAAAGGCGTCTTCGCTATTAAAAAACATAACAGCAGTCTCAAGAAAATTCTCACTATGCTAACGATTCTAGATCCTTCCATGAAACTGCTTAAACATAAGAATGTAGAAAAAAAAGATTTCTTTTTTTTATGTGATTTATTTCATTCAAAACTTTAATCTTCGCAGACTATAAAAATGACTTTTCACCCTCACGGTAAATTTATCTATTTTTTAAACTTATCTTAACATATAGCAACGTGATATTTAAGATTTGCTATGCAAGATCAATAATGATTTGAGAGTAGTAATATTTGAAAGGAGTTTGCGGCTGATGTATTTGTATAGCAAACGGAATGATAAAATAATATTTGCGCATTTCATCCAATATTCTAAACGTCAGTTCATTTTCTAAAAGGTCAAGGAGAAAATTCACTACACCATAAGAATATTTACAATATTCTTATGGAGGTCAAAACATGCTCACAAGTATATTAATAAGGTGACCAATTTTTTTTCAATGAAAAGGAGGATGAAAAGTTTAAAAAATAATTACAACGTAAACATATGAAACATTTTATTAGTTCACAAACAAAAATGCACTAATAACGCTTATATCCTTTTTAATTATTTACTTCGATGAGTTTTTTTTTTATTGAATCTTTTTTAATCGTATATTATTTTCTAAAGTATCTTAAGTTTCGAAATAAGAAATATCCTCCATACATTGAACCTTACGGTAAGTGATTTCTTACTTGTGCAAAAATCACTGCCAATCGAAAAAGCTCTGTCAACTGCTGCATTAGTTTCATGTGGCAGCACAACTTAAATTCAATAAGAATAACTAAATTTTCTTATTAAATGTATTCATTTTTGAAAAGGTTTAATATTTACACCCACTCTTTTATCAATTTTAAATTTCCATTGTTCTAATTTTTCAGAATTTAAATATACATTCAGACTTCAAACAGACAATTGTCATAGATTTTAATGAGAGGAGTTTCTTTCAAAAAAAAATTCAACACAGCTGCGATAAAGTCAAAAAAAACACCGTCGAAAACTGTTATTACCTATAATATTTCTTTCGGACCATTATTCGACATAGTGGAAACAAGTTTGGTAAATATTCTGCACTTCGAAGGAAAACTTTTCCAATATGCCTGGATTTGATTCTTCTAAGTTTGACAATTTTCTTTTTATTATTAAAGGAACAAATTTTTCCACAAATTGTAATTTTTATTCAAGGACAAAATCATCCAAAATTAGATTAACTTTTGTAGCTGAAATGTTCACCATCAATCTTTTAAATCGTTTTGTGGAAAATAGATGCCCGATTATGTACAAAATACAACAATATCTCAGATAATTCATACTGTACCAGCACATGACGCGTAATAGTTCGGCCTGGCATCTCTGAATATAGATTAGCATATTAGTTTTAAAATATTGAAAAGGAGGACACTTTTCGAAAAAGGGCAGAGCCTATAAAAAGACTGTCCTCCCTAAAAGAGGACGATTGGTCACCTTAATATTAAAGCTGTGTTCGCTTAACAATAGATCAAGAAATTGGAATATTTTTTCAGATAAAACGTTCTCTAATTTAATATCATATTTTAGTTTCGCTATCCTATAGTGAACGGCCTTATTTTATCATACTAACTTTTAACCGAACTGACTCACTTTTTCTGGTATAAAACCTTAACCCACGGAGAGTAGTGAAATTGCCGTAATTTTTCAAATGAAACACTCCAAAATAAAAAAAATTTATCGGTAATTAAATTTAAGGACGCAATATGGTAAAGTCGGCTTAAAAATACTGGACAAAAAAATATATATATCTTTAAAATTACTCCTAAGGCTTAAGATTAGAGAACGTAATTAAAATTCATTAATTTTAATGTAAAAGTATTTGTTAAAGTTGAAAATCTAGTGTACTCCTAGAAAAAAAAAAATCCCTTGTTTTCCTTGCAGATTATTTTTTGACGGGTAGGATATACAAAGTAACCAGCTATTTATTCACAAAAAAAAGTATGAATAACTACTTTTTCAAATAATATACAGAGCTTATGAATTTAAAATTTGTTTTATATGATTTATAATGTATATTAAAAAATGAATCTCTATTTAACGAAATTTCAACGTAACAAACTTTATTTCGGGATTTAGTGACTTTGTTAGAGGTCCGACTGTATTAGTATAAACAGGCGTATCAATTACAATTTTGCAAATTTTCATGAAAATTGAAACTTTTCTGTATAAAAATGAGTTCCGCATTTAGTACAGGATCTCGAACATTTGGCGAAGACAACCATAAATCAAAGATGTTACAATAAATTGTTTATTCTAAATTTGCTATTATGTCGCAAGAATTGAACTGTTTCTGTATGTACACATTTTTTTGTCCTATTTTTCAGATGGACGCAGAATTGAAATCTCACTTCAATACATCGTTCATATAAAGAACTAACTCCATTACATGAGTCGCACAAAAAAAAAAAGAGGTCATGAATCCATGTTTGAATAAGGTTCTACACCGAAGCATACAGCATCAGCATTATTGGCAATTGTTCGCGTGTTTTCCATTAAGTTCACATTTGAGCATTTCTTTAAGGTTATTGGCAACGATTTGCGATTTTTCTTGAAGTAAAGACTTATAAACATGAATAGAAATATCATTAGCGATTATAAATTTTCATGTCGCCGTTGCCCGAACCATTAGTCACAAACTTTAGTAAACCATTAGTCACAAAGAGTCTTCTTTTTAAGAAAAAAAAAAACTAGTGTGGATGTTTTAAGTTTTTTTTAACTAATGCATTTGTTTTCCATGCTCTTTTTATAAGTACAAAAAGTTTATAAATTTTTAAAAGAGCGACGGAAAAGCACAATCCACAATGTAGACTAAAAATAAGTAACCAATTTAATACCCGTCAGCAGTGGCGCACACACAGGAAGGGGGGCGGCATGGGTCCGAACGCCCCCCTAACCTTGTTTTTGTTTAGGATTGATGATAATTGTGGAGTTTACCTACTATATACATAAAATTAAGTATTTGGAATGTGAACAACTTGCTTTATTAATTAAAGCTAATTATTTATTCAATAATTTATTTTTTATTGTTTTATAGTTACCAAAATCGACAAAATCAAAAGAATATATTTGGCGACGTATTTGAGGTATGATCCAAGAATGGTGAACTTTCAACCCTTGAAACCTCCCACCCCTTGAAAATGTTTGTGTGCGCCACTGCCTGTCAGATATACAGCCAACTGCACTTTTTGCTCAGTGTTATTCATGTCTACAGTTCCAATTTCAAATAAAATGAAACTTTTGGTCTCTTCATAATAAAATATAATTCAATAACTTATAAGGAATGCTCTCAAAAAAACTTGCTCAGGCAAAAATAAATTGTGTTTTTATTTATGGTATTGTTTTGCTCTACTTAAGATGGGTATTTCAACAATTAAAAAGACTACGTTCTAAGAATATTATTACAATAAACAATTATTTAAACGCAATTGAGGGGGATGAAGCAAAAAAAAAACACATTTTCAAAACATTCTTTTATGAAAAATGCTTCAACGGTAACATTTTAGCTAAGACTTGTATACAGGGGCTGAACTAGGATTTTTTTTAATTTATTCATATTTTAATATACATCAGAGAGAATTTTAAAAAAACCGGTTAATTCAATTGAAAATAAACTATGAAAATAATGTTAACTTTTTGAAAATCCTAGTTCAGCCCTGGTATAGAAGCCCAAGCTTATATAGACAAAATATTATTATTATAGAAGCATTTTTTATAAAAAAAAGTCTTTTGAAAATATGCCATTTTTCATTTTTTGCCAAAAAACTTCGTTTGAATAGTTGTTTTATGTAATAATATTCTTAAAACAATTTTATATGTATATTCTAATTTAAATACTAAAAAAAATTCATTTACACGCTTTTTTATAAAACCACCTATCAGAACGTAGTCAGACACTTTAACTTCAACGAGCTAGCATTTGTTCCAAAAACGATTATAACGAACAATTAAATACAAAGTCAATTAAATTTAATACAAAAATAACTCATTAAACATATAATGCTGAGTGAGTTCATTGTTTACATCGTCAGACAAACAAATCTAACCCTACAAGAGAAACAAAATCTTGAAGTATTTAAATTTACACTAACGTAAACTTCAAAAACACTTTGAACCAGAAACCTAATTACATTTAATTACCAAACATTTCGGAGACTATATCATCTATCTACTTCATTTTAAACTGGAAAAAAAAAAATCGTTTGGCATCGTTATGCTAATTAATACCTTACCCGTCATTTGAAACGATACGCTAAACGAGGTATATATATATAGCTTCATTTTTATACGATTCTTCGAAATATTCTTGTACTATGTTCTACTAAGAATGAAGAAAAAACTATAAAAAAAGAAAAAGTTCGATATCCTGTTAAAAGAAACATTTTCCCCAATTATCCATAAGGCGAGACTGATTTTTTCCCCCTCTCCTTTTTAAAAAGAAAACCTGGAATTGGAAAACTAGTGAAGCATAAATTAGACGAATGATTGACTTGAAAGTTCCAGAAGAGGAAATATTAAAATCGATAGCAAAAATATAACTGGTACTAGAGTTCACGCCTTTCTGCCGAGTAAGTTAAGATCTGACTTTGATTGGTTAATAATTTTGAGACTGTCAAGTCTGTGAGATCTATGAAGATGAAAATATAACTGAAGAAAGAATTCGTAAAAAAACACAACAAATTATTGGCACCATCAATTCAGCAGCCACGTTTAATTTTTGAGGACGATATCTAGACCAACCGTCGATATTTTATCTTAATTTTAATGGACTAAATTTTTGACAAACACGTGTTTTCCACAGAATTTAAAACAGACACTAGACTCGTACTTGTTGTTCTACTTCTAAAATTAAGATAAAATTCCAGAATTGATAATTGGAAAAATATGTTCTAATACACTGCTGGACAATTGCTAAGGACGGATCACAAATTGCTATGTAGCATAACATTAAGCGAGACATGAGGCCTAGTAGGATAAAATATAGTTACCACACTGTTCAGACATTAGAATAAAGAATATTTATTGTTCTGGAAAGTACAAAAGCTGTGAAACATCTGAAAGAAAAAAAACGTTCATTTGATCTGCGTACGGAGAAATGGAACAATGCATCTAAAAGTCAGCAGGCACCTTAAAGAAAGGTATCAGTACGGGATATGTCCACCGTGGAGTGTGATGCAACATTCCACACGTCGTACCATACTTTGCACAACATTATCCAGCAGCTGTTGAGGCAATTTATCCCATTGCTCTGTGAGTGCACGGATGAGAGTGTTCTTGTTTGTCGTAGGATAGTTTCGACCAGCAACTTGCCTCCCCAAAGCATCTCGCACATTTTCAATGGGGTTTAGATCTGGAGAACGCGCTGGCCATACGAGACGTTGAATACCCTCGCTGTCTAGACAATCCTGAACAGCGAGTGTTCGATGACATGTTGCGTTGTCGTCCATAAAAACAAATTTATCACCGACAGCACCACGGAAAAGACGAACATGAGGAAGTAGAACTTCATCAATGTAGCGTTGGCCCGTCATAGTCCCATTCGCAACCACATGTAGGCGCGTGCGGCCATTGATCATGATGCCGGCCCACACCATGAAACTGCATGTCGGATATCGGTCCTTTTCCTGGATATTTTCTGGACGATAAGCAGTACCACCCTCGCGCCAGATCAGTTGGCGTCTACAATCCGATGACAGACTGAACCTACTTTCATCTGAGAATAGTACGCATGCCCAGTCCTGTTCAGTCCATTTGTGATGCTCACGACACCATTGCAAACGGGCAGTACGGTGCTGTCTGGTCAATGGGACACACACAACAGGTCTGCGTGCGTATAGTCCTCCCCTCAAACGTCTGGCAACAGTTTTTCGGGAGATCTGCTTTCCTGAGGCAGCAAGAAACTGATTTGCCACCTGCTGAGCTGTGGTGCGCCTGTTCCTTTTGCTGATAGGACGATATATCTGTCTTCTGCAGGCGTCGTACTTCTAACACGACCTCCCCGTGCCGTCTACTACACATTCCAGTAGTTTTAAATGACTTCCACAGCCGTGAAACAACGCTGTGAGCGATGTCGAACTCCCTGGCAACATCTGTTATGTTTCGCCCTTCTTCGATCTTTCAATAATTCGGCCACGCATAAAAATATCTATGTGATGTCGGGAAGACATGCCAAAAATTTTAAGTTCGTCTATTAAATCTTTCCTGTAAAACTTTGACTTGAAACAACAACTGTCCACACGCGTCAAAACCTTTAAAGCTCTTATGAACGCTATCACGTGATGAACAGACGTGGAAAAAAATTTGCATACTCATACTTCTTCTTACTAATATCCCGCACTTATTCTAATTTTCCACATTTTGCTTCCTTTTATTTTGTGGTTGCTATGGATGATAGTGTTATCCGTCCTTAGCAATTGTCCAGCAGTGTATTTAGATTTTTCAAAATTAAAAAGCAAATGTTGACAACAGCTAATCGCATTAGTTGATTGGCTGGAAACGTGATTGCATTTATCACATGACTATGACGACACAAAATTTATGAACTGATCGGCAAGAAACACGTAATTGACGCTATCATGTGACCATGACGTCATATGAATTTAGTCCAAGATAAATAATGGGCTCGCATGCCAAACTTCCGAAATCTTTTAAGTGTGATTTTATCAAATTACTTCGAATATAAATATTTTACATATTTTAAAAGTAACAGATGTCGATCTGAAAATCAAAAAATAACTCATAAATTCTCAATTACAAAAAACATTACGTTGATTCCAAATAAACCGAATATTAGCATACGTGTGTGTTAATAAATTCATCAGTGAAAGATACCGATTTTTTCCCCTCATTTACAAATTTAAAAATCTTGATTTCAAACTGGCAGACGATGAATAAAAAAAGAATCATCAGAACTGTTCATTTAAATCCAGATGTTAATTTAGAGCGACGAATCGACGTAACAAGAATATAAAGAGTTAAAAAAGAAAACTCAACTGATTTAAATGATACAGGATGTCGGTAATCTATATATAAAATGTAAACAAGGTGTTTTTAGTTGTATTAGAAACGTATTGCATTTTTTTTCACCTCTTTCATCATTCATTTTGAAATAAAGATACAAAATAAGAGATTTTAGGGTAAAAAAAACTATAATATGTCAGTACAATAACAAACAAAACAAACTATTTATAGCTATACCACAACTAATAACTTATAAACAAAATATAATTTAAAAAAGATAGAAAACTTTAATTTAATCCACAATTATTTATCACACCAGCAACAAAAGTTTCAAAACAACGTGGCACAACGAATCATTCATTATTTCAATCCATTAATTATTGTAATGGTTTTTAGAGGAAAATAATTTCGAATCCGATTCCGACCAATATAAAACTTTAGAGCTAAAAAACTATTTGCTAAAACTCAAATCTTAAAAAATGTACCGCTTGTTTCTCACACAAGTAACATGAATTCCGGCGTATATTCATTGACATTTATCATGCGTGCGTATTCATTGAAATATTTTCTCAAACTATGACATCGTATTATAGTAAACCAAGTAAGTATTACTTCAAGCATTCATGTTGGTCGTATAACCTTGAGCTTGACACCTAGACAGCGAATGCCTGTATCTAATCGGCTTAGATATTTTTACAAGGTTGGTAAAGGTTCGATATAATCAGATAAGATACTATATCTTAGAGTTTCTTATGGTATGTCGTCGCAGGTGCCAAAAATATCTTGTTAATGCCTGAATGTCCCCGAGACAATCTATATTGAGGACATGTCAAAAAAGGCAGTGATATGTTCTTCGGACCTTTTCGATTTCAGTCCCCAGTTCTTCAAAATTCTGTAGTACGATTTATTAACCATGGTTAGTCCTAGACAGTTCCCTTAGGCTTAGTCATTTGAGTCTAAAATTTTATTCTGTTTCTGTATTCAAACATTGTGTTAATCCCAAAGGCAAGTGGAGAGCACATATGTTGGAAGAATAGGGTACCTTGTTGTTAAAAAAAGGCACAATTTTGCACCATCAAATAACTTAGAAAATCAAGCTTCCATATATAAATTTGATGAAACCCTTTTATAAGACCAATTTCCAAGTATTTTTTTCTTCTATTTTAACAATTTTTTTTTATTTTAAAATATTTTTGGGGTTGAAATGGATTTGTACACAGAAATTCATTTAGCGAATTACTTAAAATTAATTTGATTTTTAAGACTACTTTTTTTTTTGGAGGGAAGTATGTTTCCCACCGTCCACTGCTAGCCATCCAAAGGTAGCCACATTTTATGTTTTGCATTTCTTTATATATAGCATTACATGATATTTATATAAAATAATTTGTAAATACTAAAATATACTGAAGTAATTATGAAACTAGATGTAATCTACACTGAAATATTTAATAACTGAAACATTATTTTCCATGAAATTTAAGAAAATGAGGATCAATACAAAGTGGAACATTGCAAGCTATACAAATGGGGGGCGGATCGTGCTCTCATGGTTTTTAGTGCGCAACGGCAATGTTTTTGTCACGTTGGCATATGGTCACCAACTTGAGTCTATCGTACGTCATCTGAAACAGTTTCCTTGCTGCTTAAGAAATTTACAGGTGGCCTTTTGCGTTTACGACTTGAAAATTCAGATATCAGTTGTCGTGATAGTAGTACAAATCATAGGTAACAAAAAATTTCCAATGGACATTAACAAACTAAGTTGGTGGTTAGAATACTTACTCCTATAAGTTAGTAAGAATTTATTAAGTAAGAATTTGTGTATCATAAAATATCAACAAATATTTCAAAGTAATGGTTAATTTATAACTGAGCAAATAGGGACGTTACATGTTGCTTTAAATCTAAAGCAGTGGTGCCCAACCCCCAGGCCGCGGACCAGTACCGGTTCGTGGATCAAATGGTTGCAGGCCACCCAAGGAACTTTAAATTACAGTCGAAACTCTATATAACGAAACTCTATACACTCTATTAACGAAACTATATAACTATATATACTCTATATCGAATTTTTCTATATAGCGAACTTTTTACTGGAACCTTGAACATTTCACGATTATCTTCGTAAAATAACTTCTCTATAGCGAAGAGTATTTTCTATATAACGAACTTTTTCTTTTTCTTTGCTTTTTTTAAAGTATTCCTGAACATTTCAAGTTATTCTCTCTTTAACACATTTTATGGTGGTCATAAATCTTTGAACTGGTTTTATTAGATCCTAACTAACCTAGAACAACAGAGTTCTGGACGTTTCATTCAAGAAGTGCAACCTTTAATCCCCATTGTCCAGTTCACTAGAAACATCTTCCATGTCCCCTTTCACACTCAGTGGAGTTGTCCCGTGTTCTAGTTATAAAATAATATATGTTTAGTATTACATGTGTGCTTTAAATTAGAAAATGTCCTTAACATTCGTTAATTTTAATATAAAATTATTTCCTTAATATTGAAAATACAGTGTATTGTTCGACATTCTTTTTTCTTGTTTTCCTTGCAGTTTCTTTCTTTTTTTTGATGGGTAAGATATATAAGATAAACATATATTAATTTAAAAAAGGTGTGAATAAATTACTTTTTTTAATATATAGTGTTTATGAATTTTAAATTTGTTTTATGGGGTTTATAAAGTATATTAAAAGATGAACCTCTATATAACGAATTTTCATAAAACGAACTTTTTCCCGGGATTTAGCGACTTCGTTATATTGAATTTCGACTGTATTTCTATTTTATTTACAATGGTGTACTTCTCTAGGTTTTGAGCGACTTTCCACGGAAATCACCTCATATTCCATGTTAAATCACTATAAGGTGACCTGTATTTAATTCTGAAGGCATGTTTAAATACAATTAAATTAAAATTATTAAATAAAAAAAATGTACATGTTTCTTCTTTTGAAGAATTGTACTCTTTTTCTCTCCTTCTTTGAGCTTCTTACGAACTATAGAAGAAACTCTCACGTACTCAATATTGGACCATTATCGATATAAATATTCATTTCACTCATATTTCATTTTTAATCCATCTCGGCTGACAACCAAGGTTAAACCACCTCGTCTAGCCAGAATTGGTGAAATCGATCACATTCGAAGCTGTGGCTATGCGTTGAAAATTATCATACAGCGAATACGTTGCAGAATACTAAGCAAAAAAGACTTGGGTACGATTGTACTGAAAAACATTTCGCCAAGTACTTTGATGAAGACTGACAATTATCTTTAAAAACATACATATATAAATGTAAATTGATACAATGAGATGGCGCATTTTTTTATTGATATTTTACTATGTGCTTACAATATTCTTAAAAAATATAAAAATGGATTTAAAACACAGTTAATCTCTCTCTCTCTGGTTTTAATGGAAAAAATATTTGAAGTGTTTACAATGGGCTAAATTCATGACGGTCACGTGATAAATACAATCACGTGAACTGACATTAGACTTGGACTTGTTGTTCTATTTGTTCCAAAAGATGTTCAAATGTTAAAATTCTTCAAACAGTTTTCCAAAATTAAAAAAAAGAAAACATGTATACTGTACGTGTACTTAAAATCAAGTGCATTTTGCTTGCATATGTACGTTATTGTTCACAAATACCTTTAATAGAAAGTTTCTACAAAAAGCAAACGTTGGCAACAGAGAAGTGCATGAACTGGTTGGTTTTAAACACTTGGTTGCACATTTATTGTGTTATAACGTCACATGAATTTATGAACTAATTGGCTAGAAACACGAGGTTGTCGTTATCATGTGACTATGACGTCACATGAATTTAACTCATTCGATTCGGCTAAAAATAGTCACGTTGAGCAGAGAGCTGCTATATATCGTAACAATGCATTTTGAAGTTCTTATATTTTGCATTATTGAAGTTAAAAGAAAATGAAGAATCAGCCAAAGTATAATTACCACTCACGATCAAATGTTTTACTCTTTCCATTTTTTAAAAATAAGTAATGAAATTCTTTTCACATTAAGTTCCCTTGTTCCTTATTAAACCGACATTAACAGCTGCTACCTGTCCAAATTGGGAACATATCTTGAATTTTGAAAGAATGCAAAAAACATTTAGCATTCCGAATAACACTTAAGCAGAACTTTGAATTATTTCTAAGACTTTTACGAAGTACGATAACATTTTTCTTAGCGAGGGATAACACAACGGCTTTAAGTTTGTATACCTATGTTGTGATACAAAGGTAGAAAGCAATCTTTACAGATAAAATTCTTGTTCAGATGACATAGATTCCACATAAGTATAAGACTTGTTGTGATAACTTATCTTTAAAGTGTGAGGTTCACTTATATTCTCCACAAAAACGCTATTTGATTTCAAATACATGTACTAAAACTTACAACTTTTTTTGTAAGCTACCAATTCACATAATTCAACTAATTTCATTTGATCATTATCATTTAGAACAGAAATAATAGTTTATGGTAAATTTATATTTCCTTATAATATTTTAAAGAATTACTTCCAAACTGTTATTGTAATTTGTACCTCTCCCAAAACTTACCTTCACAATGCAGCAAGTTCTACCTCGATCCTGATTTTACACAAAATTTCAGCAAAATCTTTCAAGAAATGACTCAATCAAATTTTTTAGAAAAACATTTAACACTTACAATCCCAAAACTAAAAGCATCAATTAAATCCAATTCTGTGATTAACACCGCACATAAATGATGCAAGATGTCTAAACTCAGAAAATTGCTTCAAATAAAAAAAATTCTTCAGACATTGAAAAAAGAATGGATATAAACAAATACCAGTTTGCAATATGAAATCCTTCACTACTAGAAAGAACTACAAATACAATTTTTCACTCTCTAATATAGAAATAGACTGATTTACGTGGTAAACTATGGGAGAAGGTATATGGAGCTACATAATAAAAATTTAAAAAACTATGAACAAAGCATTTTAAAAATTGATATCTATTCATTAGTGAAGTTACTCGTAGAATACAATATAACGAGGCGATAAAGACACACTAGACGTTAAATATTTCCTACAAGACAAAAAAAATTATTATTTTAATATTTAACTTAACCATATAGTGTCGAAACCATATATTATTTTTTACAAAACTGCTACCGTTGCCTCAACACTTGTTAGGTCTAGGCACTAATTATAACTTTATCTTGTGTGTGTGTGTCAAAGAATTTTCCAACCAGCACATTCCAATTTCCTTTCGTTATTTGTCAATCAACATATTGATCACCCAGCGCGCACACAAGATTTTGTACAGTCACAACTACGTAAAGTTTGGTCTAAGACACTACCGGAATAACTTTATCTAACTCTCTTCCCACGAGACGCCTATTTATATTTACAAATTGTTTCCTCAGTCCGTCAGAGGTGGCAGACGGTATACATCCCGAGAATGCACGGTATTTTTTCGTCGATTCATGAACGGATATTGTGAACGGATTGTCCCCATGAACTGATATTGTGCTTCTGTAAAAATCCACTGGGCACTTGATTAGAGAAAACCGCACTTTTACATTTGCCGTGAGTCAGCACTGGAAATGAGTGTGAGACTGGAGAAAAGACGAAAAATATGACGCGCATTACTTGAATCAAACTCATAAAAGTAGAATCCCAGAAAAAAAGCGAAAACAAAATCAAAGCCAGTATTGCCAATGTAAGTAAGCATTAAGACGTTAACATTTAATCTTGTACACGCTTTTTTATTCTCTAAACCAGGGATTGCCCACCTTTAGAGCTTCGTGGACCACAATAAGTATATTGTTACTTATTTTTATATATGTCTCTATTTATATTACCATATCACCACTAGCGTAGCTAGCTCTGAGGGCGCCCTCTATCAATGTCTCAAAATTCCTTCGGGGGCTTTTTTTAGATATAGGTGCCTCGTTAGTGGGACGTAGTTACACATGTCGGGGACCCTGTAACTTGGGGGTCTCGTATCTTTGATACGGCGGTAGCTACGCCCCTGTTTATCACTGAAAAGGAACTTTATGAGAAGCAAGAACAAGCCGGCAACACAAGGCAATATCAACAAACTGAAGTGTTATGTCGTCAATTAAGGTTGTTTTTGGCTAATGTTAAAGAATAGGATTCAAATGATGAATATTTTTTCATATATAAAAGTACTGGCTTCACTATCCTGTAGAGCAGTGATCCGCAACCCCCGGTTCGTGGAGCAAATGGTGTCGGGCCGCCTAAAGAACATTAAACTATTGCCATTTTATTTTAAGTGGTGCATTCCTCTCGGATTTGCGCAACTTTCCACGGAAATCACTTTATATTCCACGTTAAATCACTTTTATTCATTTTGGATGTAAATATATTTTATTCTGAAAGCATATTTAAGTGTAACTAAATTAAAATTGCTTAATCAAAACAATCAACACCTCCCACCCTCAGCGGGCCACGGTAAAATTATCAAACGTTGACCGGTCCGCAGCGATAAAAAGAATGCGGAGCACTGCTGTAAAGAATCCCGTCATGCCGCCTAGCAGAATGTAAAACTCCACTCTCGCCATGCCCCTCATCGAAGACTTGTCCAGATATGGGATTGAGTACTGTTCTTACAGTCCAGAAGCCCAAAAAAGCAACGCCTATTCTCTCTCTCTCAACGCTGTAAAGAATCAGTTATTTTATCATACTACTCATCTTTATACGAGTTGACACATTTTTTCTTTTATAAAATGTGTTTCGCATTTTTTCTCCTATACCATAATGCTAAATGAGCTATTCCTTTACATGTTAAAAAGAAAAACTAATTATTTATGAAATATTCTGAAATTTTAAAAACACTATACTATAGATAAATGCATGGGTTACAAAGTCACAAATTTTTATAAAGATTGAACCATTTTGTCATTCCAAAAATGTTCTCAGCGTTAAGGTCATGCTCTTGTACATATGGCGAAAACAGCCTTAAGCCATGACTGTCAACTCAATTTCAAACGTCGCCATATACACCTGAAAAAGTAGCTGAACTCAGAAGGAATTGTTAATAATAGCAAAAAAAATTTTAATTTAATCCATATTCCATAATACTTTTTGTTACTTGGCATTTTTAAATCTTCATAAGAATATAAATTAAGTCCAAATTTTTTTGCGAACCATTAAAAACTTTTCAAGGACTACTGGTTGATGACTGTTGTTCCAAATAAGAGACCATGAGAAAAAATATTTCCCCATTCACAAGAAAAAAATGTTTGTTTTATGTTCCATTTTTAGCACCAGGCGAAAACAGCCAGAAATGAAACGCCCCGAGGCAGATTGGAAACTTTTCTTTAGTTCAAGACAAATAAAAAGTATTACAAAAGTCAAATATTTTAGAAAGCAAATAAATTATGAATGTAATCAATTTTCGAAAAAGGATCCAACAAAAAAATTTAATCATTTCTTAATAGCTTTGAGTAATGAAATATGCGACGCAAATTGAAACAACAAACTTCGCTACAAAAAAGGACAAAAACTGACCGCTAATGTCAGAAACTGGAGAAGGCAAAATACCATCATTAAAGACTTCTTTTGTGATATTCTTTATTTATTCCTTGAAGGCAATTAATTTTCAACAGTAGTTTGTTGTTGGGATATTCCACATTTTGAGCACAAGATCTGGATCAAGTCCAAAGTCATCTTCCGCTAAGCTCTGTTAACTTCAGAAAAAAATATAACTAAATCATTAATTAAACTTAAAAACAACCATCTGATTACTTCTATTTTCATTTTAATTCAAACCAAACGATTAAAAACTACATCGTGCAATGGGAGATTAATCGAAATTCATGCAACTGGAAGGAATCGTTTTAGCACAGAAATTGAAATAGAAGACAGCTATGTAAATAGGAACAAGGCCGTAAAAATCGAAAGAGACGGTAAGGCGTGCGACACTAATATTAGGGATGTTTAAAGGAAAGTAAAAGTAACTTTAAAAATTCTTTAGTTTAAAATAATCTATCGGGTCTAATTTTTCGACTACGACAATTCTTTGGCTTTGTGAAAAAAATATTCTAAAAAAAAGAATGTACGTTACCAAAGCATAAATTTAATGGAGAGTAATTTATTATTTAAACTTCTAAAAAATCAAAAAAAAAAAACATTCGAATATATTTTGTTTATATTACATCATTTAGAGAGTGTGATTTTTCCGTATTCTATTCTTCTATTCTATTCTATATCCTACTTCCTTCAACATAATTTTGCATCCATATTTTAACATACTTTATACAAATACGTGCAGAAATGATATCAATTGCTTTCGAATACCTGCAACTTAGAGATGCTTAGGAAAACTATTGAAAGTAAAATACAAATTTACTTTGGTTTTCAAAATTCCTGAAGAATCCTATAGGTAATATTAACTAATTATTGCAAGAGTTAAAGAAAGGCTGCTTTTCCCAATGGTTACCTGCACATGTTGACATTACAGGCAATGAAAATGCGGATAAACTGGCGGAAGAGGCTAGAAATTCTCAATAATGACAACTTTGTCAATGTAACCTTATTAAACGCAAATTATGTCTCAAATTTCAAATTGGGTGAGAAGTTAGAAAATTCCTGTAAGCATCTACTCGGTAATATAAGTGCAGACTATCTTATAACAATTGCAGGCTAAGAAGGTAATTACTAAGATGACCAACCGTCCTCCTTTTATAGGTCCAGTCCTTCCTCGAAAAGTGTCCTCCTTTTCAATATTTTGAAACTGATTTGTTAATCTCTGTATTCAGACATGAATCAAACATGTTTCCAAAATGTCGAAGAATGGTCTGAAACAAATATCACAGGAAATAACAATTTTCAATGGTATTTTTTGACTTGGTCTCAAGTAAATTGTGGGCAGATATAGAAAACTGTGATGATTTTTTATCAAAAGAAATGCCTGATATTAAAATCGTAGACAATCGTTTGTTTGATGAAATTGGAAGACTAAATGTACATTTAAATAATAAATTGAAACAATTGGAAAATCGACATGCTGAAATTGATAAAAGATGGGTGGAAATACTTAACCATTTCAAAAATGAACACATTCCACATGAAAATTTAGTTTTTTTTTTTTTTTAATTTACGTTGTGCTGCCCTGGAACTAACGCACCTGTTGAAAGAGTTTTCAGTTGGTAATTTGGGGACAAGTGAGAAATCAAGATTAAATGTTGATATTTCAGCTGCAGTACTTACAGTAAAGATGAAGGATATTTTTTGCTCCGAAATTTCCGATACATTAAAAAATAATATATTGACAAACAAACAAAAAATTCATTCAATTAGAAAATATTCATTTAAGTAAATAATTAAAAAGGATGTAAGCATAATAACCGTATTTTTGTTTGAATTAATGAAATGTTTCATATATTTATGTTGTAACATTTTCTTAAATTTTTCGTCCTCCATTTCATTGTAATGAACTGGTCACCTTATTATTACTAAGGCTAGGGTGGTTATATTACAGAGGAATAAAGATTGATAGGGATGGTAGAAGAACTTATATAGGAATTGTGATAACCTGTCCATAACACCTGTCCATATTTTTTAATGTCCTATTATTGCTGCTCTACAAGAAATATGCGTCAACAAACCACAATGAGGATAATATTGAACAGATTGCCAAAACAATCACCTGGGCCAGATCTGATTTTATCTTGTCATGGACACGACATCATCATTAACTAATCATTTCATCCTATTTTCAGTATTTTACCTTGTGGCGGTGGCATCTATATAAGCCAGTAACAACCTTCATTTGGTGACCCTGGCTGAACACAAAACAACGCAACCTTAACGAAGCAGACGCGGCGCCGTCTATCCGCCGCAAGAACAACCAAATGCCGTCAAACCTGCATGACGCAGCATAGCAAAGCCGTCAGATCACATGACGCAACACAGCAAAGCCGTCAAATCCATATGATGCAACACTCAAGCCTTCAAAACACAAAATGACGCAACACTCAAGCCGTCAAACACAAATGATGCAGCAACAACAACTCACACGCTCGCCATAACTATGGTATCGTTCGTTCGCCTATTCGCCGACTCACTGGCAGGGGAGTGTGTGGTGGTGGTATCTATATAAGCCAGTAACAACCTTCAACCTCTTCTCCTCGTTATCGAATTTAGGCTTTTATGGTTATTTACAACTTTACCCCAAAGGATATTTTAAAATGAAAAATTTTCTAGTGAAAAAAGGAAACACCTTTAAATACATGCCGCGTTGGCTACAACTTATAAAATGATCTCCCGAGTATTTTATAAAAGAAAAATGTACACAAAATAATCAAAAAATTTCGAATACTTCACAGCACTAAAGAAGTAAAATAAGTCCCCTTCTAGGCATGCAAGATAGAATTTATGCTAATTCATATGTTTATTACCCGAAAAAACAACCTGCTAAAAAAAACATTCTTAAAAGTAAGATCAATTTAAATTTTTGAAAAGAATAGACGACGATATAATATATACGAGTGTCATATCAATCCAAAAGGAATAGAACCGAAAACTTTTTCAGAGCTTTTAATTTTTTTTAAAAGAATGCTTCAACACATTCTTTATACGCAAATAAATACTACAACAAAAAAGGCATCTCAAACAAAATAAGTAGACCACTTAACTTAAGCATTTATATGATTGCAACAAAATCTTTGAACAAATTGTATTCAACTGAAAAATGTTCTGAAGATAACACTTCGATTCACAAGTAAATGATACTATTCCATAAACTGCATCAAGCTTTTAATAAGAAATTAGACATTTTGTTCCAAGAACAAAATGATACATTAAATACTAGAATTTAAATCATAATTATATATATACATACGCACATGTTAAACAAAGATAACATAATTACTTCTTTATCTCCATTTAAAACAAATTCGCTTTCCCTCTTTTACACAGTAGTATAAATACACTTACAAGCATATAAATGGCCATGCAATTAGAAACACCAACGGGAAGAACAACTACAAAAACACAACACAATTTAGTGAATTATGCTTAATGACGCATTTCACTTTAAACACAAAACAAAAAAAATAGGTAAAAGCGAAATGTTAAGCAGACTGCTATACGAGATTAGAAGATGAACAACCAGAATAAATTAAGAAATTGCGAACGCGATTAGTTGCAGCAGATAAACTTTCCTAATGTTATAACAAGTACCCACTTAACGTGAAGAACAATAATACTTATTTCGATAAATAATCGCAATAAGAGATAAGGAAACAGAAGTTAATTCCAAAAACTACTGCACAAATCACGTTGTTGAAATCGTAAAGTAAATATTTCAGCTCCCGACTTCAATTATGGATTTTAAAAAATACTGAATATATTAAGGTACAAGTAATTTTTACACACTAAACAGCCTAATTGCAAATCTGAGAACTATACATGTTACCGTTAATGTGCAAATTACCTAGCTAATCTGCAGATTGAACTTATTCGTTCCGTTAAGGTATGCGACTACGTTCGGAACAGTGATTTTGCAAAGCGCATAAATGGTTAATTTTCATTATATTTAGTGTCACTTAGATTAGAATACATGCATAAAATTGTTTTAAGGACATTTTGACAAAAAAAAATTTATTTAAATATAATATTTTGGCAAAAAATTAACTTAGAATAATCTTTTTCTCAAATGTTCTCCTTTTGTGAAAAATGCTTCTGTTATAATAATATTTTGCCTGTATATAAGTTCAGACCTATCTACAGAGACTTAATTAGAGTTTTTGAAATATTTAACTTAGAAGTGGGTTTATTCATATTTTACGACAGAGGGGAGCAATTTTAAGAAAAAAACGCGAATAATTATTTCAATGGGTGGTAACTCTGAAAATAATGTGAATTTTTCAAAAATTCCAGTTGAGTCTCTGTAGAGAGGTCTGAGCTATCTATATACAGGCAAAATATTACTATTATAATAGAACCATTTTTTACAAAAGGATAACATTTGGAAAAAAGATTATTCTAAGTTAATTTTTTGCCAAAATATTACATTTAAATAAATTTTTTTTTTGTCAAAATATCCTTGAAACATTTTTATGCATGTATTCTAATCTGAGACACTAAATATCATGAAAATTATTCATTTATGCGCTTTTTTAAAATCACGGTTCCGAACGTAGTCGGATACCTTAAAGTGCGGAATCAGAATTTTCCACATTTTTATTTAGTAATCTTCTCAGCGGTTTCCGTATCGTTAAACCCCTTAACTGGTTTGCCCGTACACCTTACCGAATACTGGCCTCAACCGGTTAGCCCGAACGCTGTACAGGCACTGATATTTTCTTTCCATCTTTCATTTGCACTTATTTTGAATCCTTATAGTGAGGTTATCAGTGCTAATGTTTTTAAGAAATGCAGTTTGTCCATAGTACTGAAATACTTCTCATGCGGGATTTTCTTTGTGGTGGAGGCGGGAAGGTTTCATTGAAGTCAGGAATTTAGATTCTTGGCAAATATTCGACAAAGAACAGGGGATTGGTGCAATTTATGTGCAATGCAATTTATTGCATGAGAAGAAATGAAAATGGAAAGATAATAAAAAAAACCGTTACTATATCTCTGTCCCCATTGTAATGTAAGACTTTGTTAGTATTACACCATGCTTCAAATTGTGTGTGCATATATATGCACGCACAAAATCCTCAACCGTTTGCAGAAGAGGTACGAATGTTAGATTTATTATTAAGTACCAGGTACTTAATAATAAATCTAACAATTTTTTAAATCTATCAATTCTAATCTAGAATTTCTTTAACGATATGAAGTGAACCTGGCTAATTAGGTGCCTGGAACCTGGTACCTTATAATCTACCTGGTACCTAATTAGATACCTGGTTCTTTAACAATATAAGTGAAGGCTAGTAACCGAGTAACTTAACCACTATACCAGGGATGGCGAACCAACGGCACGCGACAGAATATTTTAGGCATGCCATCGATCAAAACCGATTTGCATTTTAGCTTAAAATAATTAAGTTTACTATGAAGTATTATGAACAAACGCGAGTGATCCGTCGCGACGCCGACAAGTCGGGGAGCAGACTCGTTTGTTATATCTTGCGTAAATACTTCGTAAATTATAAATTGTTAATGATGCAAAGTTTATCTACGCACAGTGTGTGTATGTAACTATTTCTAAATATATTCAAGTCGTTTAAAAAACATAGTTTTAATGTTTACATTAATAGTTCAGCTTGTATACATCTAATTTATTAATGTGATCTAATTCTTGTCTTGTAAGTCTAATTGGTAAAATAACTCTCACTGCTTTATTTTTAAAAATTTTAATGACCTGAGACAAAAGCGAAAGAGCAGACACTACAGAAATCTCGTACAAGCATTGAATTTCCTAAAAACAAATAAATCTGCCCACGAGCTCGCAGTCGTGCACAGTCAGTAAAAAGGTTTTTGGCGGGGGAGAGGAATCAAGCGAGAGCACATAGAATAGTCAATTTCATCGACACAACTATACATTTAAAATTTTGCGTTAAACTTACGATTTTTAACTGCTATTTAACATGGCTTGTTCAACAAAAAAAAAAGTGCTAGATAGTAAGTGTAGCAGAGAATTTCAAACTTGGTGGGCTGAGAAATATGGCATGATCAATAAAGGCGACAAAGCAGTGTGTGTTTTATGTTCTGGAACAGTGGTATGCAGAACATCGTCTGTAAAACGGCATTTTGAAACCAATCAGAAATCCTTTTGTGAAAAAAAGCGAACCAGAACAAAAAGAATTAATTGCAAGTGCAATAAAAGACAGAAATAAACAGTCGACGTCTATGTTTAAATATGTGAGCGAAAATTGTCACACAAGTGCGGCAAGTTACTCGGCTGCGAATGTCATAGCTCGGCATGGTAAACCTTTTCAAGAGGGAGATTTTTTTGAAGGAAGCTTGGTTGGCATGTGCGCTCTCACTTTTTGATGATTTTGATAATAAAGATAAGATAATTCAGCGCATCAAAGATGTTCCTCTATCTAGAAACACAATGAAAGATAGAATCTTGAAATTGGCAGAAAATGTTACAGATCAACAAAAAAATGACATTAACTCCGCTCCTTTTATATCGCTATGTCTTGACGAAAGTATTGACATTACTAAATCGGCACGTTTAGCTGTCTTTGCTCGATATTGTGTAGGAAACATCATTAAGGAAGAATTAATTGCGATAACATCGTTGTTAACAAGTACAAAGAGCACAGATATTTGTACGGCAGTAAGAAATTCTCTTGCTGAGAAAGAAATTGATTTGAAACAATTTGTTTCAGGAACCACTGATGGTGCTCCAAATATGGTAGGCAAAAAAAAAAAAAAAAATGGTTTCATTTCTTTATTTAAAACAGACGTAGGACATTCGATTCTTGAATGCCACTGCATTATTCACCAACAAGCCTTATGTGCAAAGAGTGGTTTAACATTTCTTGATAATGTAATAACTTTAGTCACAAAAATAGCCAACCTCATATCGTCGCAGGCTTTAAATAAACGAAAGTTTGATGCTTTGTTGGCTGAAGTCAATTCGGTGTATAATGGCTTAATAATGTATAACAATGTCCGCAGGTTGAGCCGCGGGAACGTACTTCAAAGATTTGTTGATTGCTTGGAAGAAATCAGACTGTTTCTACAAAATGAGAGCAAAATTGAACAATACCCACAGTTGATGGATATTATGTGGCTTTTAAAATTTATGTTTTTTACAGACATATGCCAACATTTCAATGAATTGAACATAAAGCTTCAATGCCCGAAAAAATCAGTTATCGTCACGATGGATCTCATTCGCGCTTTCGAAGATAACTATATGTTTTCAGAAACGATATTATTACAAAAAACTACAAGTACTTCCCAAACTTGAAAAAAAATATCAAAGATTTAGATGCCCAAGAGAAACAAAATGAAGAAAAAGTTATAGATGACATTATTTCCATAACGGATTCTTTGTTTGAAGAATTTTCAGCGAGATTTTCTCAGTTCAAGGAATTATCGGAAACGTTCAAATTTATTATGTACCCTGATGTGATTTCGTTTGATAAACTGAACTTCTCTCAGTTCGATTGGTTGGAAATTGAAGAACTTGAAATGCAACTGATTGATTTCCAGTCTAGTTCAATATGGGGATTCAAAAGTTTATTGAAACAAGGAAAAAGTTGGAATTGACTGAAGCAGAAAGATTGACAAGCAATATAAGTAAAAATACCAGTAACGAAATTTTGGAAACATGGAATTCGATTCCAGACGCATTTAACTGTTTGAAGTTGGTGCATGCTATTTTTAACCATATTTTCATCTACCTATGCCTGCGAGTCATTATTTTCAGAGATAAAAATAACATCAAAGACTCGCTTAGAAACCGTTTAACAGACGACTCTAATTCAGCATGCATTCTACTAAAAGTAACATCTTATAATCCTGATATAAGTTATTTATCATCTAATCTACAACAGCAGAAATCACACTAATGTTAATTTAAATTACAAGTATAACTAAAACATTTACTACTATACAGTGCAAAATGTATTTTTTCGTATTAAATAAAGAATTTTGATTTGTTCGTATTTAGTTTTATTAGTTCTTCAATAATCACAAGTCAAAATTATTTGATGGCACGCCTATAACTCATTAAACGTTTTTTTAGAAAAAATGGCACGTTGACCCAAAAAGGTTCCCCACCCCTGCACTATACTAAGATGATCCCTGGCTAATATTAGGGGGTTAAAGTTCAAAAGTTTCACTCATTTCCTTTCTGTTAGGAATTTTGAATTAACGTTGACTCATCCTAGAATAATTTACCCTGAACAATTAGTAACAGAGTGGCAGAGATGGTAAAGGTAGAGGGTACCGGGAAGAGATTCAAAAAATAATTGCAAATCTAAATTTACCACAAATACGTGTGCTGTTGCAAAAATCAATTGCTGTTCTACAATTGGCGACGGACCACGTAATTTTGAAGTACTAACTACACCAACGGGAGGACGCATAATGTGGCATACATACTAATAAGTAAGCATAATTTCATGACATGTTTCATAAATTCATTTCTCTAATTGCAATAATATGTTAAACAGTTTGATTCTTAGTAGTTTAGTTTTTCAGTTGATTCTATCAACTAATTTGTAGGTTGAGATTTATAGTATTAACATGATTCTTTAGATATTGATATTGAAAAATAAGTGACATTGACAACTTCCTTACTTGCAATGATTTTTTGCATTGCAGATTTCCACTGATTCATGATTGAGTCTATCAACTAATGTGTTGTGTGTGATTGTACTTACTTGATTCTTTTGATATAAAACACACACACACAAGTAATATTAAAAAAAAATTAAATCAATTCCTACTTAGATCAACAAAAAAAATTTATTTTAGTTACTTTTTGTGTTAAACAGTAACAATTAATATAAATGCGTACAGTGACGCACACAAGGGGGAGGGGGGTCCGGACCCCCCTCCAAAGCCCTTGATTTTTTTACCGATTGATTATAATTATAAGTATATAGTACGTAAAATTTAATTAAGTATTTGTTATTAATGATTAATTTTATTAATTAATGCTAATCATTTATTTAATAATTAGTTTTTTACTATGTTTTGTTCCCGAAAATCGACAAAATCAAAAGGAGCATGATACAAGAATGGCGCTTTCGACCCCGGAGCCCCCTTGAAAAATCCATGTGTGCGCCACTGAATGCGTATATACATATGACAGAATCACAACATTAAGTGGCAATTAATTTTTATTAATTATCATTAAAGTATTCTATTGCCATCCAAAATAATCGTGTATATAAAATTTCAGTTCAATTGAGCGCTTTAAAATGTATTTTATTAACGATTGAAAATTTGAACAAGATAAATATAGAGAGAGAGTGTAAGCTAATAGCAGGAATTGAAGGGGGAAAAAACGTTTAATTTAAGCGTACAGAACGGCAGTGGCGTAACGGAGAACTTTTGGGCCCCCTGCAAAGTCAAGTTTTGGGCCCCCACGTTGAATTTTACAAAGGGTAGGCATTTGCGTCAGTCAGGCTTTGGGCCCCTTTAGAACCCTACCCCCCCCACGATGCGGGGGTGCACGTTACGCCACTGCAGAACGGTGCTGTTGTTCCACCATAGATCTTAATTTCACTCTAACGATTGCCTAGTAGATAATTTGAGAAATGAAACAACTTTCTGCAATATAACGGATCACCCTAGTTAAGGTGCAAATTAACTGATTTCTGCACTTTAGCGCGGTGACATACAAACTATAAATAATCTTTACTCTCATTAAAATTGAATCAATTTCTTGAGTTACTATGAAAGCAAACACATTGGACCATAAACGCCTGTCATAAAATTTAAACAGCATTTATGCAAGCAACTTACTATGAGAGATAAAAATCAAACTATTTGTCATTTCCTTTTGTCATTTAGTTTTACTCCGAATTTTTAATTACAGCATAAAATAATTGCGAAATACAAAAAAAAAAAATTACGTTATATTCAAACAAAAATTGTTATATTTAAAAAGTTAAAGTTAGTTTAATAAAACACTAAAAAAGTTGTAATTTTTTTCACCAGATACTAAAATTGAAAAATCATTTCCTTTACTAACAAAAAAGGCAAATGTTGATTATATCTTTCGAAAAAGATAAGCTTCATTTGGCAGACAGTAAAAAAAAAAAAAAAAAAAAAAAAATCTTTAATTTTAATAAAATCCGCCATGATTTGCTGATTTTTATGATTTTTTTTAAAAATTATTCTTACGTCATATTTTTTTCACCAAGAAGTAAAAACTAAACAAAAGTATTTTAAAAGAAACCCTTTCATCATCTATCCTTAATTAAATACAAAATAGCTATATTTAACTGCGTTCGAAAACGTTCAGAAAAAATTTCTTTACTTGAAAAAGAAAACAATGGAAATGTTGAGGTAATTTAAAATTAATTGGAAAGCTTTGAAGAAACGTAAGTGAATTATACCTCATTTTTTTGATGATTTGTATCACTACGAACTCTGCAATCAAAACAATTTTTTTTAGGAAAGCTTTTACCTTGTCAAAAATAATACATCATCTCAAAACAGAACGTCGAAAAATAAACGTAATTTACATATTAATAATGTTTAAAGAGATAGAAAAGATATTTATTCATTAAACATAAAAATCGAGAAGAAAGCAAACATTTTTACATTACTGGTAGATTCTGAGAGAAAAACAAAAGAAAATATGAATATTTCATATTTTGCGTTTTCTTTTCGAAATTTGAAGCCGAAGAGCGGGATCCAAAACAATTTTATTCTTTGCCAAAACGTCCTCCACAAATTTTGTAGAACAGTTCGAGAAAGTCACGTACAATCCGGTGAAAATACTGATAACACAGATGTAATTAACAAAGCGATAGTACTTTCAGCACAAAATAATAACTCAATAAAAGAGCAATAACACACTCACTATGCAATCGTCTCTCTTTTAAAACACGGAGGTATCACTTTGCTGAGATCTGACTAACTAACTAGCCGGCGGGCCTTTATAGGTTTGTTCAGTATAAAATACAGCTCAATACATAGTGTTACATAAACGAAATGCCAAAGTTGACATTTGGCGAAAAGTACTATACCAATAAAAAAGTAATGTAAATATTTGAAAAAAAAAAGAAAGAAAAACTCTTTTCACAAATATTGAAAATTTTTATAAAAATAGCAACTTTATCACACGAAAAAAATCAATAACACGCGATTCAAAATAGTAATTTTTTTTTCTAACATGCAATTGGTATGGTACCATTTACCACGATTGGTATTATACCATGCTCCATGATTCCAAACATGGGACAATATATAATAAATCTTTTTTACAATTTTTTCGCACGTAATTTAAGAGTACATATATTACGTAAAACAGTGTTTTGCTCTCAAAATACTACAAAGAATTAATCATTTAATATTTTAAAGAATAAAATTTTTAAGGGATTTAAAAATGGTTGATTGATTGATTAAATATTAACGTCGCACTGTTCAGCTACACGAGGGCTTTTGGCGACGGACCACGTAATTTTGAACCATGGTCAAGTGACGTGGACGACACCTATTTAAAAATGGTACTCTTACAATTAACATACGCACATGAAATTTGATTTGCAAGTACGTCAAACTATGTATAACAAAAGTGGTGATGGGTTTTCTGCTAACATGGATGATATTTGTTAAATATTTTATATGAATGATTATTGAAAATTGCTTAAAAAATGTATACATTCTAAATTCAACTATTTTTAAAAATATAATTATTGCTTTGATTTAAAAATGCAGGTCGACTTTTGTAACATATACTAATTTCAATAAATAGAAAAGTTATTGAAGTATGTGGCACACTAGAAAAAAAGCCTCAGCATTTTAAATGAAGACAAACTAGTTACTTTTTTCTTTGAGATAAATTAGTTTATTAAAGTTTTTATTTGCCATCGGGATGAGAATAAAAAAAAACAAAAGTTATCATAACTGCATTTTATTAACTTCGAACTTACAAATTTTGTGATATAGAAAATTGTATAAAAAATTAATTCATTAAAAAAAAAATTGGCAGCATTTTTGACTGATTTTTGGCAATTTAATAGCACTCTGTCTTCTTAAACACACACACACCTAAATATTTATTTAGAATACTTTACCAGAAAAATAAAGTTTTTAGAAGTTGTTTTCAGTAAAAACCACAACTATATTAAAAAGACACACCCTTTCCGGTGAGAATAATAAGGGGAAAAAAGAATTTTTTTTAAGAAGCTGTTTTTAAGCAGACTTGTTAAAAAAGAATTTTCTTGGGGGAGGGGAAGGGGAGTACTTAAAATGACGTAAAACGGACAACACGCATCGCCATCTTTCCTTTGAAACATTCATTTGATACATCCGCATTTCACAGCTTTCTTTTTTCTGAAGGACTACGTAGCCAAAGAGTTCAAGGACAGACTTGTGATTATCTTCCTTGGATTGTTTACGATTTCGGAATGGCTGGTTTGCATGAAACCTTTAATTGTATCTCTCAGCATAAAATTCGGAAAATAAAAAATGCATCGATATGCATAAAAACTAAGAAACATCATTCATCTTTGAAACTTCCAAGACATATTTGCATTTATGTCCAGTTTTCATGACTTCTATCAAGCACCAAAACGCATCCAATTAAAATTAAACTTAACTCAGTTCTTGACGAAGCACCATTTATACACACACAAAATTAGGTTCATTTTCATAATTTAACCGTGCTAGTAACTAAATTATAAAATAAAATGAAAAAATGTATTTTAAAAAATTTGGTTTTATTTTTTTCCACTAAATTGTCCAATAGATTCTCTTTTCTCATAAAAATTGATATAAATATAAATAAAACTTAATTTTTTTATATATCAAAAATACAACAATACACATTTAAAAAAGAAACTTATTACTTATATTTCACACATTAAATAAAAGTCTGAATTCAAATATAAGTTAAAAAAATGATACATCAGTAACAACGAAAGCAAAAAGCATTGTTTTTGAAAATATATATATCTTCCCATTTGATTTAAATTCGGACGACCTTCCCCTCCCCCTTTGTTTTCAAATACCTTGATCAGTGACATACACAAGGGGGTGTGCACTCTCACTCACCCCCTCCCTATAGACCAAAATTTTTAATTTTTTACTCAGCGCTTGTGTCTACATGTTTTTTAAAATGCCATCCCCCCCGCCCATAAGAGAGGTCAGTGTACACTACTCTCTTACTGGACCTTCACTACAGTGAATTGTTAATTTTTTTAACATTCAACAATCCTCTAATGTATTTGCAGTAAAAAAGTCTTTTTTAAAGAAAAAAGTAAATTAAATTAAAAATCATACTTCTAAGAAACATTTCTTTTGATTGTTTTTTAACCGAATAACTTTTCCAAGAAAAAGTATTGTAAAACATGGCATTCATGAGGTGGAAGTTCAATAAGCAATTTGGGTACTTTTCTGTTTCGCCAACGCAAATCTCGCTCAGCAGGTTTTACTAGCGACAACACACAATATACACACACAAAAATGTTAGTTCTCATTAGTTTTTCATCCCTTTTTTTTAACTATTATATATGAGACGTTACTGTTAAGGAAAGACGGCGACTTGTTTTGACAAAGTGATGCTAAAAGATAACAAGCGGGAAATGTTTCGTTTGGCGTCGGTTGTATCATTTTTAGCGACTTTATCACTAGCGCCGGCGAAACGGAAAATACCGCATTTTATCATGATCGTTAACTTTTTTATGTGTCTCTCCAACTAATATTAAATATCAGCATTTTCACTTTAAAGCTTTCATGGGAGGGCTTATATTTCTAAAAAAGCGTAGATGAAAGTCTAGTGGTAATCTTTATGTTAAAAAATGAAAATCTGTTGGTCTATGGAAGGGATATGAACCCCAAAACCCCACCCTTGTCTACGCAAATGGCTTGAATATTGAAGAGTCTATTAATATAGTACATAGCATTTCAAAGCCAATTCTGTTTTGAAATGTGAATTACTCAAAATACAATTCCCATACTTTGATACAAATTCTATAAGTGTTCAATTTTGGCAATTTATACAAAGCAACCAACCCTTTTTTGGTTATCTGTCTTGTGTATACGTCCTGCATTACTGAATAACTGTAACACAGTTATTTCATAAGAAAAAAAAAGAAGAGGTTGTTAAAAGTTTAAATTCCATATCTCCTTTTTGTTTTATGTTGTTTTTTCAAACTTCAGTGTGCATACTTTTTTTAGAAATAGAAAAAAACTGTCAAAATGCATATTTTTAACGGCAATGTGTAAATTTTGTACTTTCACTTGAAATTTGAGGAGGATAGAACTCGCGACCTTCGGTTCCTTAAGCACGTAACATACCGCTGGACCAAAGTGATCATTTCAGTCCGCAGGCTGTTACTGACTTATATTGATAATACCACCACAAATTCTTGAATATTGAAATATTTATATTTTTTATCCTGGATCATAGAGAACATATAACCGAGTTCTTAAAACATGGAAGAGTAGAAACAGAAAGTACACAATCTGAGATTTCCAATATTAATGAATTCAATATCATAAGGAGGGGGATTGTATTTATTTTTTAATACACTTAATAAAAAACAGACTTTTCACTTACTCTATCGTATATCTTGATTAGAATTGCAGCCAAATATCCACAAGTGTCTTTTTAATATATATTTATTTACACATTGCATATATATTAATTGAATTTTTTATCTGTATATTTTAGAAACCATGAGAGAGAGGAAATTATTTCATTAATGAAACCCTATTTTACTTATTTTGATCCACATTTATCATATTTCTGTCCCTGCTTTGTTAAATTTATATTGTTAGATTGATTTTAAACCTGGAATAGTGAGCAAATTAATATCTAATATTTAACTATTATCGTTGAATAAACAAAATGCTCTCAAAAATAAAAAGATTTATCTTAAGTATCTAGATAAAATTAGATACATGATGCTGGATCTGGATTCATTCAACATTTGAAAATGGATGCAAAATAAAAGTTAGGAGGAAAACACATTTGATTTAACACAAAAGTACAATTGTTACAGAAAACCTGATTAGAGAGTAAATTTTAATAAATAAGAATTTTTCACTTTAATAAAAAGATATTTAACTTCCAAGAAATAAAAAAATATTTAAATAAATATCAAAATTAACAATTAATACAAAAAGAATGGGGCAAGAAGGCAACAATTGTACATTCAAAGTGCAAGCCACAATTTAAAATCTGTTCAGAAACCAGATAATGAAACATACCATGTCTAGAAACCAGATAATGAAACATACCATGTCTAAGAAAATATCCTGTTTCAAAAAACAAAGATAATGGCTGGATTGTTTTAACAAGAATAAAAAAGGGGGAAATCTTGAAATGTTTTCATTTAATACATCCAAAATGGAATTAATTAACATCACACAAAAATAATTTTAAAATATATTTAAGGATATATTATTAGCACACAAAATTGGGGTTCAATTTGAGACTGAAAATATGGAAATGGAACAAAAATATTTCTTTATCGACTTAGCAGGGTTTATTATACATAAAGATAAAAATTCCTGAAAGAAATGATTTCAATTTTGAAATTAAAATATTTTTCAGAAAAAAAATTATTTCACAATTCTTTGACAAAAAGCAAATAAACATCCTAAGGCACAACAAGAAAACAGTCTTATAAAAAACTGTTTAAAGAAATCTCTCAATAATAAGCATTTTGCTTGGTATACCAGACAACTAATAAGGAAATAAACCAGCAGTTCAAAAAAGAATAAGCAAGGATATCTGAAGAAGAAAATTATGTACATAATTTACAAAAATTGGCTAATTGTCACTATCAGCCAAAGGAGACAATAAAAAGAAGAAAAGAAATGAGTTAAAAAACCTATGGTCTAAAGGAAAAGTTGGAAATTTGTCAATTTTTAAATGGATGCAAGTTGATAAATTTATAATAGACCTTTATTTGGTAAACATCTACAGAATTATGGACATTTGCAGAATTACAAAAAAATCTGAAAGATAACTCTTAAGATAAATTTACAGCTGGATTGTAAATTATTGAATGTCATTGCTGGACAGATTTAATTGTTTGAAAAGAGAAAATTGCACGAACTCTGCTTTCCGCTTTCGGTTTCACATATCCAAGTAAAAAAAAATCTTTCCTCATATGAAAAATATTTTGTATCCGCTAAGAAATTGTTTAACATTGAATGCTCAGAATCATGTCAAACTGAAAGTCACAAATTATATCCCTGATTTTATGATATGAAAGTATAGAGCGGTGCAAGCACTAAGTTCACATTAAAATTTTTATTTAACTATGTGAAGGGAAATACTTATATTTTATGTTGTCTATTTCTTATTTTAATAAATGAGTTTAAAAATACAAGCTGTTCATTTTTATGTTAAAAAAGTATCTATAAAAGATACAAAATTAATGGATAATAAAACTGTAAATCTATATTATTTACCTCTATTCTCCAACTGCATGCATTATGGTGAGAAAAGAATTGTTTTAAAAATGTACTACTGTGTGGCTACCTGAATCATATTGGTAAATTGGTTTGTCACACTACAGCCGACCCCTGGTCTAGCGTAAACACAATTAAAATTAAAGCATATAAACTATTCCTTTCATTCGAATGTGTTAACAAGTTCACTAAAACCTATACATAATAAAAACTTATATTATATAATACTGAAAATAATTAAAAATAATTAAAAATGCTTTTCTGCTCAGATTCAGTGGTAACCAACTGGTAGTCCATGAATTAGTTTTGATGGTCTGCAGAAAAATTAGGACATTACTTTTTTTTTTATGAAGTTTCAGTTTAAAAAATGACAAATAACATGGAATATAGATATTTTTTTTAAAAAAAACTTCAGCTATACATACACACAACTTACAGCAAAATTTCTTTTGAGTTTAGCAATTTTTTTAACTACTTTTGCAAGTGTATGTAGCATGAGTGTTGACAACCATGACAAATTAGTGGCATAACACCAATATACTGATATTGTTTTGTGTTGACAGTTTGTGTTTGCTTTTTGTGAAGTTCCTTTTACAGTGATATAGAAACACAAATATAGATGTAAATAAGTGACAACATAGTTGTAGTGTTCCACCATAAAGGTGTTAATCATATTAGCAGTCTGGCCAGTGGCGGTAGCTGGCAGACTACCAGGCAGATGCCCAGTGGGCTAGAGCAATTTTTCCGGCCACAGCCAATGTCTTTGACCAATCTGCCACTGAGTCTGCATGATATAAAATTATACATTTAGTAGTCCAAAAAGTTCTAAAGGTTTGCAACCACTGCTTCGGTTGGCATTGTATGTATAAATACCAGAATTCTTGTATTGTGAATTTTAAAAACAACATTGCAAAATAAGGATCTATATCCATAATAAAATTGGCAAAACATTCAGAAATAATACTTTAAATGTCTTTGAATGTTGTTTTTTACAATTAATATACAATCTTAATTTTACATTCAAAATAAAATATAAGACAATCTCTTTTGCCACATATGCAAAATTCTTGCATTAAAAAAAATTTCTTAATATTGCAGATTTTTTTTAAAACTATTTAAAGAAGCAGGACCATTTTAAATGCACTGCATAAATATGTACACTATTAATATATATATGGGAAATACAAATATATATAAGTAACAAATGCATGAAATTCAAAATCCAATCTCTCATAAGAATATTGACGGAATTTTAAAAAAAAATTAGAAAAGTGTCAATAAAAGATAAAATACAGTACAATAACTGCACAGCTATGAGAGAATAAAGTATTCTCAAACTTGAAAATCTTGTTAAGCTTAAACACATAAATTTTGTACGATTTTAGTCTTCTATTCCTTATTCTAAGATTCCAAGATTATAAAAATATTTTAATTCCTACACAGGTTTTTTTTTTTGTATTTTTTACGGTAACCTAACAGACACAACTTCACAAGAAAATATGAAATTAAAACAAATTTTATTCTAAAAATAAATTAAATCAGAAATTTGATTTTGTTTTCGAAAAGAGTTGACATGATTTTTTTGTACTGACAAGCAATGTTTTATTACATATTCTATAAAACTTTATATGTTTTTATTTGTTAAATTATTTATTATAAACTTATTCAGTGTCTACATAATCATTTTACACAATTCTTTGACTAAAAAAATCATTTAATATAGGGAAAATCCCTACAAAAAAAATCTTTGTAACTTCAAAAAAGCTGAACAATTGTTTTATTATGTCAGAATAATAATTGAGGTTCATTTAGACAAATAATACAGGTTATATAAAAAAACTTACATAAAAAATATTTGATTTCTACAATGTTTTTCAACCATTCAAGCTTTAATTTAGATAACACAGCACAATGCATAATTTTTTTTCATACACATATTTATTGTTACTCATTCTTGCAAAAATATCTATATTCAAAATAGGGGGTTCAAGTAAGAAGAGTTTTATACACCAGAAACTTCCTTCAAAAGCAATATATTAGATGAGATTATTAAATGAGTTGGAAAACTTTTTATTTCTAATGTTCAAAAAAAGTTTAGCGAGCTCAACAAATATGAGGAAGCAGAACAAACAAGAATATATATTATTGATTAACAACTATAAAGATGAAAAAGTTGTACCTTTATGCTGTTTCAAACCAAATAAATTGCAAAAAAAGTAAATTCAAAAGACTAAATATGCATTGGAAACTATTTGTAGCCAGATACATACTATTGAGTTTAGACGAGAAACAAAATCTGGTTCTGTATTTAAAGTAATAGTTGATATCCAAAAAATATTTCATAGAATAATACAAAAGCAATAAATAATTCTTCACGCATTATCATAATATCAAAACAAAATTGTTATTTTTTTATAGGCATTTATCTAGAAATTTAAAAATGTATCTCTTAAGTTAAATAGATATCAAATAAAAAAATTTTTTAATTTAATGGCTGCATATTTAGAATTAGATGCTAATTACTTATAAAATGTAAGCCCATAATAAAGAAAATATTAAAATTTTTTACAGTGTACAAGTTCAAGAATTCGCAGTTTAAAATTATTAATACAGCAATCCAACGACAATATAATAATATAAAGATAAATTCACCCAATAAATAATAAATATTTTCATAAATTTTAAATATTTTCAATCTAAATGCATATTTAGTTTAACTGCAAACATCTATAGCTATTGTTAACACATTTAACTATAATTATACAAATAAATACATCACTCATGTTTTACGAAAACTTTAAATATTAATTTTATCTAGAAAGTAAGGATAAAACTGCTATGCCGGATTCAAACTTAAAAAACTGCATATTTTAAAAGTAAAAAACAATCAATTTTTTAAAAAAATGTCATGGAAAATTACAGATTGAAGCTATCAAGGGAAAAAATCTACTGTCAGTTGTACAAGACAAAAATTATCACAACTGTCAAAAATACTCCAAAAATATAGATAAAACTATCACAATCTAGTAAAATAATTAGTCCTCGCACACACACGCGGATATTTTTCGCTAAGCAAAACCTAAATATATATATTCGATCGAAAGTCAGTGAAAATAGTTAAATGTTTTAAATGCAACAAATTAAAGCTTCGTATCTATCAAGACTGCCAGCATTATGAAAATGTAATATCTTTTTCTCCGATATCGATCGCACATGGTAGTTCGCAACCAATCCGTAAAACACATGGCTTGTCATAGAGATACAAGCCGAGAGCAACATTACACTCAAGAGCAGTAACCTAAGCGGTAAAGAGGAAAGAAACCAGCCATACCTTTTCTCCATTTGTAAATCCGCTAAGCACATTCAAAGACAATAACACGCAAAACAAATAAGTCCACATTTCTCTAGATGGGGAATAGTCCTCGTTGCAGTAACTAAATGTAAAAATTTAAAAGATTTTGTGGTTCCTTTTAGATTGAAGTCGAGCTGAAATTTTGATACAAGCCAGCCCTCAAGAGGAAGGTGGTCTGTAATTCGGTCTTCTGATTGGTCGTACTACTTTGCGTTGAGTCGATCATCCGCCGCTCTGTCCATTGTGAGAAAGACGTTCCTAAATGGAAGATTGTGCTGCCATCTATGACTTCATATTACAACTATTATGTCTTTTATTAATTTTTGTTTTAATTCGTATATAAATTCTGGTTGCCATTTTTTTCAAAAAGAATATTTTCGAATTAAATAAACATATGTACATATATTAATGAATACATTCTCGTTGTTTTTATCTGAATTCTAACTTTATATTCAATTTTTACTAAGAATATCAACCCTCAAAGTCTTAAAAAATATTTTGCTATAATGTTTTGAATTATTATTTTACTTCCTAATGAATTAAAGATACGGATTCCAAAAAATATATTTAGCTACATTTAAATAAGATGTACGTTTTCTTATCTTGTTATTTGTAATAAAAATTTTGATTCTTCATTTATTTAAGAATTATCTTATTAATAATAAATTTTTAATCCTTTTTTAATTCAAGTACATTTTTGCACAGAAACTGTACTCTAAAACAAAAATATTATTAATATTTAAAATTGTATATTTTTTAATTTATTTTAAAAACGTAAAATAAAATAATGCATTTTTAATACTAAAAGCGTAAAACACATTCACATTTTTCACTGTATTTAAATTTTTTTAAAACATTAAATCACGGCAACGACAAACGATTTTTTTTATATATAATTCTCATTCTCATATTCGTGTAGTTGATACCTATAGACGCAGAATCTACGGTTAAACTACACAATATAATTATTATATAATGATTTTAACAAAAAAAATAAACTTCAAGGAATAAATAAATTTCAAGGAATTATGAATCATTTAGAGTTAAAAATATGTATGATCGCTGCATTTTACCAATCATAACTACTACAGTTTATTTTGGAATGCTGTTTTTGCAATGCACGGAGAAAAGTTTCATAGCAACTAAAAAATATTTCGTTGCAACCGAAATTTCATGGAACGAAAGCGATAAGCTTATTCATATGTTGTAAAAAGGTAACATTTTTCCGAAAATTCTTTAGAAACTTTTTGGACTTTCTGGATTTTTCCTGGTGCTCAAAAATATAGAGATCTTAAATATATAATTAAAGTTTTATTTTTAACAAGCATTAATATTAAAGAATAATTATGCAATTTTTTAAAAATATTTTCTTCTTTAAGCTTTACTAAAAATCATAATAGTCTTTTAAATACGCTCCCTTCCTTTCAAAAGTAAAGCCTGCCTCTTATTTTAAATCTAATTTGAATTTCCAATCCACTCTTGAAAACCTGCCCCTTTCGGTGGTTTTTTTTTTCGTTTCAATAATTCTCTCATTCATATTTACTTATTTCATACAAATCCTGAAACATTGTTATCGAATTTTTTTTCCTTTCAAAATGTTTACTTTCATACTACCGCAACAAAGCCAGTGTTCAAGATAATTCGCCAAATGGGCAACCCCGATTTCCCATATGTCGTTGATTGATTGATTGAATATTAACGTCGCACTGTTCAACTACACGAGGGCTTTTGGCGACGGACCACGTAATTTTGAACCATGGTCAAGTGACGTGGACGACACCTGAGCTGACACCACCCTCTCCTAACTACCACACTACACCAACGGGAGGACGTTTCAGCTCTCGACAGATTTAACGTGCATCGCTGCCCTACACGGCGGGTCTTTAGTGATAGTGGGCTCGAACTCGTGACAAGGCAAGCCACGGTCCGATACCTATATCACTCGGCTACCGCGGCCACTCCCATATGTCGTACGCGCTGAATCGTCAACCATGTGCTTCCTTTGGTACTTGCGTATTATCGCAACCTGTTGGCAACATAAAATGAAACGAAGCACAAGGATGCCAATTCAGGGCGTAGGACACATAGGAAATCGGAGTTTCATCTTGGCGAGTCATTAATAGAGTTGGCGATTGTTGCGATAATACGTAAGTACCTCAAAAGGTATTAATTTATTTTAACAACGCTTCATTTCGTACTTCTGTCATGTTTAATGTAATTACATTTCAAAGATTTTAAAGCTTTTCTTTTTTACTCAATGCTCAGTATTAAGTTTCATCTTATGTTCTTTTAATAAAAATGATATTGTAGAAAAGCCTCGCAAAATATCGGTATTTCACAACTGAAATTTCTAAAAATAAATTTGTTTTCAATTCATCTTTTAAGCGTTGGACTTTAAAGATTCAACTAAATGTGGAAAATTCGAAGTTGGGTCCTTTAGTGCAACTATTATTTATTAGTTTAAGTTACTTTACACAAAGACAACACCTATCATTAAGAAAAATAATGGACAAAGAACATGGACGGCTTTTCATGCCGACTACATTCTCTCCTCTCCTGGCCTTTTCTGAAGATGTTTGGTCGCCAGAGGACATTTCTGCTGCTTGGAACAATCAGTTACGGTTATCAAAACAGGAGCTGTCACAATCTTCAATTTAAGAACTTTGTAAAAGAAATTATTTCTCATTTCCTAAGAAGGGATAGTGCACTTCTGGAATTGTACAGTTTACGGTTATTATGTAAAGCAGAGGTTCCCAAACTTTTTGTCTCATAGACCCCTTGCCATGTTTTTCGGTTTTGTGTAGACCCCTACTTACCTAATATTAAATGTTTGCAAATTTATAAACTTAAAGGATTTTTGACAGCTGGTATATAGCACTACTTACTTTAAAAAATTTGTGTTTCTAACTGTAGTTAAGGAGAGTGTTTAAAAGTTAAGAAACACATATGTGAATTAATTAAATTAAAATTAAGTTAATATATGACAAGTTTGTTACATAAAATAACAATTGTTTTAAATGGGTGTGATGAATCTGTTGCTTCAATAACAAATTTGCAACATTTGGCTTTAATCTTTTCAGATTTAATCCTAAATTTCTCTCGTTTAGTATAGTATCCAATCTTTCTTTTTTTTTTTTTTTTTTTTTTTTCTGTCTTTACTTTGAAGATAGGCAAGTGCACTGAAACTAATCCTCTCTGGGAAAAGCATTTAAAAACTTTGCTAAGATGTTCCATAATTCGGGATAAATAACAGGTGTATCTTTTTAAAGCCAAAATTGCTGAGACATCCGTTTCTAAACTTTACTTTAAGATCTTCGTTAGGGCTATTAGAACCAGTTCCTTTTGTAATCATACATTTTTTTTTTAATTTGACAACATGAATTCATTACTTACTGTGATATTACCATAGTCAAAACATTCTCAAACATAGTTTCAAAACCTGAATAAAGGGCATTTAAATGTTGAACATAGGTTAAAACGTCATTTTCCTTGCAGATTGTCTGTGACAAATGTTACTGCTAAAATTCACGACGTCCAGCTTGATTCTGGCAAAAAAAAAAAGCTGAAATGATTATCCTTTTTAATAAAATTTATGCTGTCTCGTCTTGTAACTGCAAATTAACGCCAGTAAATTTAGTATATAAAGCTGTTAAATAGGTAAATCTGGTTTGCCCTTGTTTAAATTTTCTTTTAAAATTAAAGTCATGATCTGATTTAGGCTATCGTAGAACCCCATTTACACCTCATGGACCCCAAGTTATTTTTTCGCTGACGTAGACCCCTGGGGGTCCATATAGACCACTTTGGGAATCACTGATATAAAGCATAATTAATGCTGAGTGTGGACTAACCATACATTAATTTCGCTGTACTATTCATCTAAATCTCGAAATGTTTGAGAATATTCAACTATACTTGGTTTCATAGCCCTAGTGTAGCTTCAACGATGTTACCAAACAATCAATCAACACTGGATTTAAGCAGACCAATTTATAACTGCCAAAATCGGGTGAATGCAATCTTATGATAATGATAATTACGATTAAGTATGCTCTATTGAATAAAGTTTAAGTAAATATGCTGTTTTTTTTAACAATCAATGTGTGATGTGGTTTGAAAATTAAAAAAAAAAGACTGAGAAAATTATGCCATAAGCATGGCTGATTACAAAAGGAAGCAAATTCATCTAAAAAGAAAAAATGTTGAAAAATATATTAACATGAATGTTCAAAATGAAGAGAATTCATAAACTTATCGAAATTTATTTCTCAAAAAGTTCTGAACGAAAGCTTAATGGAAGCAAAGCATTGTACAGGTAGCTTGTTTGGCCGACTAATTTCTGAAAAGTAAGAATATTCGCTGTATGGATGAGCCTGTCATATCCCGACACCTATGGAGCATGTTTGGGATGCTCTTGAAAGAGTAGTTGCACAACTTGCCTTCTCCTTTTCAGATCCATCCAAGGCTTGAAAACAGTATTTTCCCGAAGATATAGAACTGATTGTCATTAGTGGCGAACTCAGTGAAGGACAGTGACGTAACGTGCACCCCGGCATTGGGGGAAAAGGATTCTAGGGGGCCCAAAGCCTGACTGACGCAAAGTACTAACTCTTTGTAAGGTCCAGCTTGAGGCCCAAAACCTGACTTTGGGGGGGGCCTAAAATTCTACGTTACGCCACTGGTGAAAGGGTAATTTCTACGGTAAAAATTTAAAATTTGTAGATCTATGAAGGTACCCCCATGGGTATGAATCCTCCAACCTCCTTCTCCTTGAGTACTCCAGTGATTGTCAAAGGCATTCTTCATGTATCTCACTTTTACGCTTGTTTTTTAAACATTTTTTATTCTTTTCTGTAGAATTTTTTTTTTCGTAGTTTTTTTTCTTTGTGGTAAACTGTTCACATGATCACTCCATAATAAATGTGGTGTGATATTTCTTTTTATATTAATCAATGATAAGGTGACCAACCGTCCTCTTTTTAAAGGTTCTGTCCTTCCTCGAAAAGTGTCCTCCTTTTTGTCCCCTTTTCAATATTTTAGAGCTGATATGTTAATCTCTGTATTCAAAGATGAATCAAACATGTTTCCAAAATGTCGAAGAATGGTCTGAAACAAATATCACAGGAAATAACAGTTTTCAATGGTATTTTTTGACTTTGTCGCAAGTAAATTGGGCAGATATAGAAAATTACGTTGAGTTTTTTTCGAAAGAAATGCCTGATATTAAAATCAATGACAATTGTCTGTTTGAAGTAGAAAGAAGACGGAATGTATGTTTAAATTCTAATAAATTAGAACAATTGGAAAATCAACATGCTGAGAAATTTTTAAAACATGGGTGAAATTACTTAAGCCGTTTCAAAAAATGGACACATTCCATATGAAAATGTAATTATTATTCTTGAATTTACGTTGTGCTGCCCTGGAACTAATACAGCAGTTGAAGGAGTTTTTTTCAGTTGGTAAAGATTTTTGTGAAGTGACTAGTGAAAAATCAAAATTGAATGTTAATATTTTAACATAATTACAGTGCTTACCATAAAATTCAATATGAAGGATATTTTTTGCGTGAACTTTCCAATATAATAGAAAATGATATGTTGACAAAAAAAATTCATTCAATGCAAAAATACTCATTTAAGATAATAATTAAAAAGAATGCAAGCGTAATTAGCGTATTTTTGTTTGAATTAATAAAACGTTTCACATATATTTAAGCTGTCATTTTTTCTTAAATTTTGTGCGTCCTCCTTTTCATTATAAAAAAAATGGTCACCATATCAATGTACATACCTAATTCCATTAAAACTCTATAGTACCGGTAGATAAAAAAAACCATAAGTGAAAATTCCTTTAATTTAGGTCAACGATGTAAAAATGAACATTTGATCTCCTGCGATTTTGTTCGAAGTTATATTTCATAGAAACTGACTCCGCCCACTCCCATTTTTTTTAATTGGGTGGAGGGATGTTCTTTTCCGGACAATATTTTAATGAGAATTGTAATCGAATACTATGCATTTCTGGAACTCACAGGAGTACTTTTTTTAATTGAGATATATTTTATTGTTTTCCTAATTCTACCAGATAAATATGAATTTTAAAAATCTGAGCCACTTGATACTCTGTTTCTTTTTTTATATTACGCTTCCTCAAGCTTCGGCAAACTGATGAAAATTGGAAATTTAGTTATTTGATCTTTCTTTGCCGTTAACAAAAACCAGTTTCGTAAAAGAAGTAAAAATTAACAATATCAAAATCTTCGTTTGGAAAAAATCAATCCTCATGTTTAAATGAAATTCTTTTTTAAAACCAATTTTACCATAATTATTTGTTATCCATATTTATAAATAAAATAACATATTTGGTATTAGAATTTAACTCGTTGAAAATAAGTATTCGATTTCATTGGATGTTTTTTTTTATATTTAAGAAGCTTTCTTACTTGAACAATAATTTATTCGAATAAATCTCCGTCTCTTACCATTTTCAAAAATGGTGCAAAAAGAATTTTCGAATGCTTATGACGAACGAAAATAAGCAAAAATTCGTAGCAGTTTATTTATTGCTAATGTTTCATATTTCTATGGGGCTCGTCGGATGTGGAAATGCGATCCTTTCACAAACGATAGGTTGTCGTGAGAAACGATGATTTTTATGCAAATTCGAAAATGCATTATTTTTGCATTAGGCTCCGAATTTCGAATTTGCATCTTTTTGTTGAATCTGTAGATGGCAATTTAAATATCGAGCCTGATTTCCTGAATCGTGGCAACTTTTGTTTTTCACTACTTTCGAATTCGAAAGAGTTTGGTTTAAGCAAGAATAAATAACTGGAACCTATATTATAAAGTTACTTATTTCCTCTTTTTCAAACTATACTGGAATAAAAAAATTCATTGAACTGGAAATATAGTATAATAATGTTGATCCAAATTTATTGTATATGAGCGGCATAGTAGTTATATCTAATCATGTGCTGTACTTAAGTAAAAACAATATAAATGTTTCATATTGTAGCATTTAGTTCTACTTAAATTTCTTTTCTTTGTTTTAAACTATTTTTAATTGACTAGTTAAATTATACAGTAATTATCCATATTGTTTAGGTTGAAAATTTTCTTCCATATTATTTGCTTATTATTTGTTTTAATTCAATAATTCATGAAACTCTAACTTATCTGATGACTTAATTTATATTTACAGATAATGTAATCGTTTGTTGTTAAAGTTATGTTGCTTAAACTGGCATGTTTTGTAATTGTTCTAAGTATGCTTTTTCCACTCAGAGAAAAGAATTGTAATGCGTAATCGATGCTGGGGTTGAACTTAATACTTAAGTAACTTTTATATATTTTCGAGACATGTATTATCATTCAACTCGAAATCTTTTAGATCATTTCAGTAATAAAAACAAAAGGCTACTATAAGCCTTGGCTACTATTATTCACAATAAACAATGTTTTTTTTTACCTATTGACCATTATAAAAGCTTTTTTCGTACAAAAAAAACCTGTGTTTGTGTCGGCTTTGACGCACGACTGGAGTTTATCCTTAAGTATGGTTGTCTTTGATTATATAGTAGGAAAACAGGGTAAAAATAAACGCATCTTATATAATACTGAAACCCCATGCATGTATTTTCTTTATTCTATTCACATTTTTTATATTGATTCGGTAAAATAATATGTATAAAATAAAATACATCGATTATGTTACAGAAATATGTGCTACTCACAGTACATAAGTACATTGTTAAGAAGGTTGATTTAATTCACTATTAATATCACTTTGAGTATTAAGTACATTTATACTCTCGCCATTATTAATCACTTCGACAAGAGGCTTGTTGCAACTAAAGTATGATACGTGAACGTCGGTAGATTTGCGAATCGTGAAAACATCACATCAATGGTTGTACCATACCTAGTTGCCCCAGGGCTGTACCAGGAACAAAATCCAAATTAAGCTCTGATTTTAATTGTACTAATCTCAATTTTTCACCTTTATCGAAATCAGTATTGAAATCGTCTCCAAATATGAGTGGAAGCACAATATACTGTTTCTTCAGTAGTTTAGAATCACCTTCTGTATATGCTCAAGTTCATATTCTTTATTTTATATATACACTCAAGAGCCAAAACATTATGACCACCTGTCAATAAGAGCTGAGCTGGCCCACCTTTGGCGCGCAACACAGCTTCAACCCGCCTTGGCCTGGATGCCATAAGTCCTTGGTAGATGGCCGGTGACAGATTGTACCAGATGTTTAAGCAACGGTCACGCAAATCTGAGATATTGTGAATTGGTGGTCTTTGAACTCTGAGATGCTGTACCATGACATCCCAAATGTGTTATATCTGATTGAGATCCGGTGAGTTAGGTGACCAGGACACTAACTGGAATTCAGCATCATGTTCCTGGAACCACTCCTACACAATTTTAGCCTTGTGACACGGGGCGTTGTCCTGTTGGAACATTCCATTTCCAGCAGGAAAAACAGAGGCCATGTAAGGGTGCAACTGGTCCGCAATGATGTTCAGATACCCTGTAGCATTCATGGTCTGCTCTACCACAACCACGGATCCCAGAAACGCCCAAGAGAACGTGTACCCCAAAGCATAATACCGCCATCACCAGCCTGTGTATAACCTACTGTACATTGAGGGAGCAACTGTTCGCCTGGAAGACGGCGTATCCTGATATGAACATCCGCGTGATGAATGACAAACCGGGATTTATCTGATCAGGCAACTCTCTCCCCCTGATACATGGACCAGTCGCGATGATCCCGGGCCCAACGTAGACGCAGTTGGCGATGCCGCTTGGTCAGCAAAGGCTCACGAGTGGGACGTTTGCTGCGTGGCCCCATATCCAACAGTGTCCGCTGAACAGTGTGCTCCAATACTATTCTATTTGGTCTTGCATTGTATTGGGCTGTCAAATGAGCCACTGCCTGGCTCCGGTTTTGCTTCAACATGCGAGACAGTCTCCGATGACCTTTTTCTTTGATAGCGTGTAGACGTCCAAAACCATGTCGTATACTGCTGGTTTCACCGTCATTCATCCACTTTGCATAAATACTAACAACTGTAGATCGCGAACAACCCACGAATCGTGCAGTTTCGGAAATACATGTTCCGAGCCATTACAATCTGCCCTCTATCAAAGTCGCTTAGATCCACAGCCTTTCCCATCACACACAGAAATAAGTGAAAGAATGATTCTTCAGACTCTCCAGGAGCAGTTAAATACCACTTCCACCTGATCACGTGCCTTCTACATCATCCAGGCGAGTTCATTGCAAAATGTAGGAGTGGTCATAATGTTTTGGCTCTTGAGTGTACATAAAAATAAATGCTCTTAGAATTTAAAATAATAAATTGGATTTCAAATCTTCTCTCTCTCTCTCATTATTTACATTCACCATATAAGAAAAACATTCAAAATTGTAGAAGCGCTTCAACATTTGGTTCTTTCCATTGTTTCTTTCAATTGTTTTCAAGAATTTATTTTTGTTTCTATAATGAAACAAAAATAAATTTTTCACATGCACTTTTTTTTACTGGCCAAATATGGTGATTTTCATTTATTATAATCAACTTTATCTTCTTGTGCTCCCCAGCAGCAGATGCGATGTAGACTACCAAGTTATGGTTGAACGGAGTATAAGTCATTATTCACGAGAAATTCGCGTAGCTCAAAAATCGGTTTTCGACGCCAATGACGCCACCAGTAGACGAAACGACAGTAAACATAATTTGCGAATTGTTTTTTAAATTAAATTTTTTTTGGTTAACTTTTAAGTTATACTTTTCAAATTTCACACATCGATCACAACCAACGGTTAATTTTTAAACAAATAGGAAAAAAAAAACCCCACTACGTAAATTAATTCTTGTAAAAAGGGTAATAGATGAAAAACACAAAAACTTTTTTTTAAAATCGGTAATTTTTAAGCAATTATTTCAATCTTTGGACAGAATACGGATAATAATGTTTGACAAACAGAAAAAAAGTTTCATGTGATTAGTTTTATAAATGACGAAGTTATTAACTGTCTCATTAGAATTTTGAGAATTTTTTGAAAAATCGTAAAGAAAGAAGTTTTCGGCATTTTATATTTTAAATCACTGATTCTAAAAGACCAAAGTAAGGAATTTTTAGAACAGAATATAGATTCATTGCAATGATAAGAAGTCCGTACAAAATGATTGAAAAATTCTTTTCATGAAAACTCATCACTGTTGTCTCATTTTAGAAGAAATCGTAAAAAATGGAAAATATCGCTATTTTGTAAAAAAAAATGAAAAAAAAATTACACCATATCGTGGCAATAAAAATGATCTTTCCGATTCTGCAATTATTTTTTGTCTGATTTCGGTAAGAAAAGTACGATCTCAATTTTAAAAACGAAGAAAAAGTAGAAACTCTTCCTTCTTTCTTCGGACAGAGACTAAGCGCATGCCCAAAAGCACGCGTAACACTTTTTGTTAACGCTTTTTCTTAATTTCACTTCTCATAATAATTTCATACCGAGTGCTTTGTATGAAAATCGATTCTTAAAGAATATAAACTGAAAAAAACTATATCTTTGTATATATTCTACACACACTTAAAACTTTCCTTTTAAAGGCCCGCCCCAAGCGCCCATTGGATAAACCGGCAATGACCAGAGCAAGAAAATTTTGTCTACTCTGTTTAGTACCTTGAAATTCGAAGAATTTCATTAGGTGATATATATATATGTGGCATGCAGCCAAAGCCAAGCAGTCTTCGCGCGCAGGCGCATCAAAGTAAAAGCAGAACTGAAACTTGTGAATTAGTGAAAGTGAAACCAAAACTTTTGGACATTAGAGCAGAATTAGAGCAGAGAGAAAGGAGAACGCGAGAGGTGCGCGAGCAGGCGTTACCTTCTGAATATCATCGTCAAATTTATCTGTAAAAAGTTAACTACCTTTTTAATTAATTTTTGTTTAATGTTAAAATAAAATAGAAGATAGACCAACGTCTTGGACCCCTTGTTGTCTCCCACAAATTATGGGGGCTCGGCCGCGATCGACAAAATTTCGATTTTGAACCAAAGTCTGGACAATGAACAAAAGCGTCCGTGAAGGAGACGCTCCGCCATTTTTCGGAAACTTCGTTCAACCTGTGTAGAGGTTGGATTTTTCAACTTCATTCCGCCTGTGTAGAGGTCGGAACAAATAACAAAATAACCTGTGTAGAGGTATTTTTCACAACGAACCATCGACAAATATTCCGCCTGTGTAGAGGTTGGAACTAATTCAGTGTGAATAATCCGCCTGTGTAGAGGCCGGAACTACAATTTCAACTATATTACCTGCGAAGAGGTGACATCAGTGGAATCAACGTTTTTATTGGATACATCGTACGTGCGAGCAACAAGGGAGCCAGAAAAAAAAAGGTAGGATCTTTCCATTTCTAAAATGTATAAAAACGCTCTTAAAGAGGATCTCAAAAGAGTAGTTGAAGAGCTAGACGGTTCTGTAGAAAGTACTGACACTATAGTTAAACTAAAGACTAAAATTGAGAACAGTAGTACATTTGAAAGTGATCCAGATTTCGTTAAAACTTTAATTCAAAACTGTATAGATGAGAGAGTATCGCAAAACGAAAGAGAGGTAACTTCAGAACAAAAAATTGAGCTCGCGAAACTTCAGTTAGCAAAATTAGAAAAAGAAATCGAACTACAATTGGCTAAAAATAAAGCATTAAGTTTAAATCCTGCAGCTAAAGTCGAAGAAAAACAGTTCGAAACTAACATAGAAAATATGATAAAAAAGTATAAAAACTTTATCTCTTCCTGTTCCCACCAGATCTGAAAATTTTAATCTGTTCTTCCAATCATTAGGACGCGCATTTTTAACCAAGAAAATAAATGACGAATATAAATCTGAAATTTTAATAAATCTTCTGGGCGAAAGAGCTCATAACGTCTTACTGTATATTAAAGAAGAGGAATTAAATGACTATGAAAACTAAAATCTATAGTACTCAGAGAATTCCAATTAACCCCTCGCGAGTGTTTAAACTCATTTAAAAATGCTGTAAAAATCATCAGGCGAGACATACATCCAATTTGCTGCAAGATTGACGGCAAACTTCCAATATTATTGTTCGTTAAGAAAAGTTAATTCCTTTGAATCTCTATGTGATCTTATAATTTCTGATAAATTATTTGAAACTTTAAATAAGGAAACCGCAACCCATATTGGCATTCGAGAAGCAGAAGATTGGTTTAGGCCTATTGATTTAGCTAAAGAGTGTGATATTTATATTTCATCTAGAAGCGGATCACATAAAGAAATTCCTATTACTTATGGATATACCCAAGACCCCTTTAAAAATAAATCACAAAACTTTAAAACAAAGATTAAAGAGAACTATCCCCAATATCATGAAAGAGAAAATAAAAATTGCTTTATATGCGGTGATTCATCTCATTGCGCAAGAGACTGTGAGAAGCGTTTTAAACCTAAAGAATCTAATGATCACATCCATAATAGAATAAATGTGAATACTTTGAAAGTCGAGAGCGAAAAACAAAATAGCGAAGAATGCGCAAATCTTCAATACGTAAACATTTTTGTGGAAAATCAGCCCGTAACAGCATTGATTGATTCAGGTTGCCAGATCCCAGTTTTAAATTCCTCACTAATTAGAGTGCAAACACCTTCCGAAGAAATCATAACGTTAAGCTCATGTTTTGGCGAACAGCGTATGGTAGAAGTTAAACCCATAAATATTTCTCTTAATCAACACTCTCCTAGCTTGAGAGTTGGAACGGCAATATCACCGACCTTGACCGAAGAATTTATTATACATCCCAGTGTATATTCTGAAATAGAAAAACTAGGCCACGCAAAGAGCGATGTTTTATTGAATGAAAGTGAATCCTCTTTAGGTGCTCATGCTTATGCTTATTCAAGTGTTTCTTTTCCAAATGTTTCTGTTTCAAATGTGATAAAAAACTGTAGTTATGATTTGCCATATGTTAAGAACTTTGATATTAGAAATGATTTGAGTTCTCTAATTAAGAATTATAAATGTAATAAAATTAAGAGTACTGAGTTAAAATTGAATATTGTAAGAGAAAAATGTTCTGATATAGTATTGTATAAGAAAGCCAATGGTGCCATGAAAACGAGTTCCGTGGAATTTATCTTCCGCTCACCTAACCCTTTACCTATGAAGAGTAAACATCATCGGTTTGTGTTGCTCCGAAAAAATTTTGTGCCTTGGCAGTGGAAGCGAAGGAAAAAGAGAAATCGTTTCGAACAGACGTCCAGAACTCTACAGAGGAAAATATCGATGCGTTCAACCAAAGATCAACTTGTTAAAAAAGACGTTCTCATGCCTGTGAAACACAATGTTTTCCTGTGGAACCTTCCGGATGTCGAAGAGATGCCTTCACATGATGGAGAAACTGTCTAGTTCAGAAAAATTATGATATGTTTAATCTCTATATATTTGTCGTATAGTCCTTGTCTGTTCCGTTTTTTTTTGTATGTTTCAGATTCTCCTCTGGTCTCCATGGAAATACCGCTGCGGACAGCGTACGGTCAGAATGGCCGTTGTGGCATGCAGCCAAAGCCAAGCAGTCTTCGCGCGCAGGCGCATCAAAGTAAAAGCAGAACTGAAACTTGTGAATTAGTGAAAGTGAAACCAAAACTTTTGGACATTAGAGCAGAATTAGAGCAGAGAGAAAGGAGAACGCGAGAGGTGGTGAGCGAGCGTTACCTTCTGAATATCATCGTCAAATTTATCTGTAAAAACTTAACTACCTTTTTAATTAATTTTTGTTTAATGTTAAAATAAAATAGAAGATAGACCAACGTCTTGGACCCCTTGTTGTCTCCCACATATATATATATGTGTGGGAGACAACAAGGGGTCCAAGACTTTTGTCTTTCTTATGGTTTATTTAACATTAAACAAAAATTAATTAAAAAGGTAGTTTTTCTAACAGATAAGTTTGACGATGATATGCAGAAGGTAACGCCTGCTCGCGCACCTCTCTCGTTCTCTCTTCTCTAATGTCCAAGAGTTTTAGTTTTGATTTGCTGCGCCTACGCGCGAAGACTGCTTGGCTTTTGGCTGCATGCCATATATATATATATATATATATATATATATATATATATATATATATATGTTGAATCCCCAGCCTTTCAAGTGTCAGTTGGGGTAAACTTCCTACCAGGACAACTCAACCCACCTCCCGCATAAAAACTTTGACTTCTACTTTCGCCGGACTTAAAGAAGACACGTGTACTAACGACTCACTCGCTGCTGATCAACGCTGAACGAGCTCTCATTTTGTCATGGCTTGGAGTGTGTGTGCAGACTGCTATACTGAATATTGAAACAAAATATAATAGGATAAACGGCTGCCCGTTGCATTTCTCCTGTTAATCCAAGAATTTCTCCAATACATGATATATATATATATAATATATATATATATATATATATATATATATATATATATATATATATATATATATATATATGAATTCTTTCAATTTGTTCGAACGAGATACAATTGATAAATTCAAGTATAGCTATAGTCAAGTATAGCTATATATAGTACAGCTATAGTCAAGTATAGCTGTAGCGGAAATCAGGGGCGTAGCTACCGCCTTATTAGTCGTATCAATGATACGTGGCCCTTTAAGCTTCAAGGGCCCCAAAATGTGTAAGCAAAAAATCAACATGTTAAGGGGCCCCGAAAACGGTTTTCTGAGGAATTTTGATACAGGGCTCTTTCGCGACTAACTACGCCAACGGTGGAAATGCTTTCGTAAATGCTATTTCAGGAATGTTTTATGGCTTTTCGAACAACTTGCATCACAACTGGTGGAATGGGTAATGTTGGCGCCATTTGGCAGTCACTAGGGAGTTTGAAAACTATTGGCGCAAGCAAATCTTTTTTGCAAACCGATAAGAAAGCTAGAAACTCATATAGTTCGCTTTTATTCACATCACAATCAGTAACAAGTTAGATTAGTTGAAGAATCGTTTTCTAGTGTAGTGATATCAATTCAGTGAGGCAAGCAATTCTAAGGGGGAAGCTCACATGAATTTTTTAAGAGAGTCATGAAATGCTGAGTATGCTAAAATTCGTTAAGCACAATTGTGTAGCACGGGGAAACGTGGTTATATGGAGAAAAAAATGATCATCAATCAGAACATGCCTTTACTGAAAAAATGTTCTATGACGCGGTGGGCGCCAAATTATGAGGGGTGTGACCCAAGGTAATAAAGAGACACGCGGGGAAGGGGTTCTTTACAAAGTTAATTAAACACATTTATTAGATAAAACAAACATTTACATACATAACTAGAGAACTAATAGTTAGTATAGAATTGAAAGGGATCGGAGCGCATGCTCGTACATCCTTACAGTTCCGAAACTTGGCCATTACTGAAGATTGTTCTGTCCGCCAGAGGGAGCGACAGTCTCTCTACTGTTAATATGGGAAGAGTCTAAACAACGGGGGGTTACAGTTCTATAATATGGAGATTAGAAGGAAAATATATAATTTTAAAAAATTTGTTTCACGCATAATTTTGTATTGCGACCAAGAGATGAATATTAGAAAAAAGTGAAAAAGTCTTAACTTTGGTTAGATGACTTTAGACTCAAAATAATTATTTTTCTACAATATAAATAATAAAAAGTAGCAATTATTGATCGGTGAGTACTAAGTAGTACAGTGTAGCATTGCAACATTTCATATCCCAGCTTTCTTTCTCAGCATCGTCGATCCCCGTTTATCGTGCACTGCTAAGTTTCATTTTTTCACAGGTTTTCATTTTTTAAAAAAATTTAATACTAAAGAAACTGTTAAACGTACTTGATGTGTTTTTCCTGTAACTATTTATTATATATCTTTTCATCGTAATATATGTTTAAAAAAATAAAATGCCTGCTTTTTTTCATAAAAATTACACACTTTGACCTTTTACCATAAATAAAAACTTAAATACCTAAACTTCAGTCCCTTTGTGGCAGTATTTAACATAAAAAGTGATTTTTTACTTTATTTTCTCCCCTTTATTTATATACCATATAATATCTATTCCACATAGGTAAGTTTTAAAATTCTGATAAAAAATTTCGATTCCCCCCACCCCTCTTTATTGTGCAATCCTTGCAATTTATTGCTTGAACTGAATGAATGCCTTTTAGCCAGTTAAAGTTAAGACTAATATATATATATATAATATTTTACTCTATATACTACTAATTTTCCTGTATAAAACTTGATTCTGTCTCCTGCATTATATGATAAGCAGATATGATTTTATTGATTAACTCTTTCATGCTTGGTGGTGCATATGTTGTACCACCAGCTGATGCTAGATGGTAGATCCTCTGAACCCCCACAGTGGTCAACTCCTAGCAGTTACTCAAGTTTCCAACAGAAGCAAATTGTGTGTGCAATGGGTTTATGCAGTAGTTCATTCTTTGATCAGTTGTGAGTCTGTTGAACGGTATTTTTTTGAAGTGACTGTGTTGTGTATTTTTAAGTGTAAATGAAAGTGATTCTTACAACATATTTGAAAAATATTTCAAAATTTCAAGGAATTAAATACAGTGCCAGATACGCGTAATAATTAGGTACACTTACTAGTAAATATACAAAATGATTTTCAAAAATTGGAACATTTTTTTTTAAACTCTGAAAATATTATCTAAATTTGGGGCCCAGCTCAACAACAGTAGGCTAAGAGAATCTTAAGATTTTTTTCTTGTAATAAAAATGATACGCATGCATATGAAAAAAAAGGCATCTACCATATTTATTAAACTCTAAGCCACCATCTATTCTAAGCCACAAGTTCTCAACAAGTTCTTGTGAAAAAATATAAAAAAATAGTGTAAGATGGTTTATCGATATCCGATATTTACAAAATTAAAATTTTTTTTAATTATTAATAAGAAATGAATAATTAATTTATTTTAGCAGCATTAAAAACTTTTAAATTCATGCACGAACCTATAACTGCCTATAACTGTCAGCATCATGTTCTAATATCTCTCATCCAACGAATTTTTCGACCTTCGATTCTAAGCGGCACCCGATTTTCAGTAGCATTAACATTGGAAAAAGTGCCGTTTTTATTCGAATAAATAATTAATTAAAAACAAGAAGGGATTTATTTAAAAAATAGATAATCTGAAAAATCAATCAAGAAAATGTTTGCTTCTTTCGCAATTTTTTTTTTTTTTACCAAACATGTTAGTTAGCAGAAAAAATGTATATTTCTAGATAAATGTTTGTGTGATTCTAGATTAAACCTATCAATTTGTTGTGTTTTATCTTAAAAGTCTTAAGTTCTCTAATATACCGCTATCAGGGTTTAAAAGAATTTTTGTGAGGCGTTTAAATGCATTTATTATCTTCGCAGCTATTTTTTAAGCATGTGATTGGACACAGAACATATTCCAGAACTCAGTTTAAAAATAATATGACAGTAATAAAAAAGATGCACTTGAATACACAATTAAAGAAGCATAAAACTATTCAAAATTATGATTTATATATAAAACAAGTAATATAAAAAAAAATTTTAAGTCAATTCCGACTTAGATCAGAGAAAATTTTTATTTTAGCTACTTTTTATTAAATAGTTACAATTAACATAAATATGTATATACATAGGACAGAATCACAACATTAAGTGGTAATTAAATTTTATTAATTATCATTAAAGTATCGTATTTTCATTCTGTATATAAAACAATCGTGCATATAAAATTTCAGTTCAACTGAATGCTTTAAAACGTGAGAAAAATACCTTTTCAAGTTTTGACACAAGTCGCCAAATATGATGCTAACGTGGCTGTATTTGTAATTCTTTAAATAATTAGTTGTAATCTATTAATTTTTATTAATTATAATTAAATTATTATGTTGTCATCCAAAATAAAATCATGTATATAAAATTTCAGCTCAATGGAGCGCTTTAAAATGTATTTTATTAACGATTGAAAATTCCCCGAAGATAAATAAATAAATATATAGAGTGTGAGCTAATAGGAGGGAAAAGCTTAAAACATGTGGTTTAAATAATTAAAGTTTCAGTAAAGTAATTATTATTGTTGTACAAAATAGGAAATCAAACACGGCGAAGATTTAAAAATATGTTAAGATCAGTGGCGTAGCTACCAATGGGCTAGGAGGTGCACCGGGGTCCTCAAGCTCAGGGGAGCCTTCAGATTTTGACCACCAAGCAAGCCGAACTTGCGATAATTTCTCACATATTTAAAACATAAATTTAAAAGGTTGCAAGATACACAACAAAATCATTGCAAACCAACTGAAAGTAATTTCGAATTATCTTAAATTCCTTTCGCTGTTTGAATAGGGTTGCAAGAATTTCACTTATAAAAAAGTTTATATTATTTTCAATTTTTTCATTTTTCTACAAGCTGTTACTTGAAAATAAACTTCATGAAAAATCTTATGTGACATCTTAAAAAACCTACACAGAAAGCAATTCCTTCCGAGTTTAATATTTCGCAATCTACTCATATCTGAAATTGACTGATGTAATTTGTCCCTCCCCCACCCCTTCCTCTGAGCTTCTGCAATTTTTTTTTAAATAGTCATAATATATTGTATTGTATTTTCTTATTGTATTGTATTTTTTGTATCAGTTCTTGTCTATCTTGGTGAACCCTTTTGTAGCTCTAAACCAGGGGTACTCAACCTTTTTTTCTGGTGTGCCGCATACATATGATGGTTATTTCACGCGGGCCAAATACATATGAGGGCTATTTCACGCGAGTCGCAACATGAGAATTAATGGAGGGGGGGGGAATGCTTTGAGCCCAAGATAACATAGTAAATTTAAAATGTGAAAATATTGATCAAAATATTAAAACTCCTATCCATTTATTCTCTTTTTCTAAATCCCGGTTTCGAACGCAATGAATCACCTTAATTTTTTTTTAAATTATGCAATATACAATCATTTTGAAAATAAAAGAACATACTCGTTAAATTTCTGGGAGTTCTTTGAACTCATTCGATCCTTTTCCAGATTTTCACAATTCTTCGGCACTTCACAACTTCCCTCCTAATCCCAGAAAGAACAAAAAACTTTAGACAGCACTTTTCGAGTTCTTATGATTGATCACTTTCTTCCGAAAAAGGTTTATTTTCTCGATGGGTGACAGGAACAATAAAGTACTTTTATTGACTCTCTATAAAAATGTAACAGTCTCTACTCTATTGCTTCGTACGAGGAATAGGGTGTCTACTTAATTCATTTAAATTCTTTTTAAAAAGTCCATAATTAATTCTCATGGATTTAATTTCTTTTTAACACTAGAACAGGGATGGCGAACCAATAGCACGCGACACAATATTTTGGGCACTTCACCGTTCAAAATAACAAAGTTCACTATGAAGTATTGTGAGCAAACGCGAGTGATCGGTCGCGGGGATTTGATTCCAGACACATCTAACTATTTGAAGAAGTTGGCTTATGCCCTTTTAACCATATTTTCATCTACCTATGCTTGTGAGTCATTATTTTCACAGATGAATATCATTAAAGACTCCCTAAGAAACCGTTTGGCAGATGACTCCAATTCAGCATGCATTCTGCTAAAAGTAACATCGTACAATCTTATCATCGAATTTGCAACAACAGAAATCACACTAATGTTACTTTAATTTGAATTACACATTTTTTACTAAAACATTTACTGCTATACATTTCAACACGTTTATCGAAGTAAATAAAGAGTTTTGAGTTGTTAGTGTATTTAGTTTTATTATTTTCCCAATAATTATAAATCAAAATTATTTAACAGCGCGTCGATTTGACACCGGAGCCTGTTAAGTTTGTTCTCCTTTCTGCATTTTTACAAGGAATTTGAAATTTTTCGTGACTTTTCATCATTTTCTATAGTGATTACTCAGAAAAAATTTCGGGGTTCTACGTTAATTAGGAAAGATTTTACAACTAATTATACCTAGAACGTCCGCTGGTGTCGCGTTTCGACACTAAGGCAATTTATTATTATAAATAGCTATTGTTCGGCAAAGGATAGTTCACTAAATGGATACCATAAAACAAACTTCCGTAAGTAATATAACACAACACACACTTATTTGACCTTGAACGCAATGTTATTGAGATCACAGCAGAAATGAATCATTTATACTAAAATCCTTGTGTCTAAGTGTTTCGTTACATAGCATTTGTTTACCTACTCAAAAAAAAAATTCTTCCCATTTTCGAATCTTGTGCAAAGCTGACACCCTGAAATGATGTCTCGTAGAAAAGGTCTAAACCCTGATTAAATTGCAAATTGTCTTGTTGTAATTTAGATTCCAATGAAGATATAAGATTGAGTGAAAGTGACTGCGAAGAATCTGAAGAAAGAGCTGATGAGAAATTGTTAATATTTCAGTAAGTCCTGATATAAATGTCGCTAGTGATAACAAAAAATGTATATACCGCATAATATTAATGTTCTTGGCAGAATTGCGCATCGAAATGTTTTGTGACACAGCAATGGTCCAACAAGCTTCACGAAACATAATGTCAACTTCAGTTTTTTATGATATAAAGCGTCATAATATATGATAATTCAGTGGCGCATACAAGGGGGGGGATTCTCGATTCCGGACCCTCTCCCCCCAAAGCTCTTGATTTTTTTCCCGATTGATCATAATCCAATGTATATAGTACGTAAAATTTAATTAAGTATTTGTTATTAATTATTAATTTTATGAATTAAAGCTAATTATTTAATCAATAATTAATTTTTATTGTTTCTTGTTCCCGAAAATCGTCAAAATCAAAAGGAGAATGATACAAGAATGGTCGACTTACGACCCTGGACCCTCCCCCTTGAAACATTCTTGTGTGCGATACTGTGATAATTACATGAAATAATATGAAAAAGTCTTAAAACTAAACCCTACTGACAGTAGTCCTGCAATTATTTAATTATTACAATTATTTTATACATTTTATATCGTGGTGACGAAACGATACCGGTGGACATTTCAGGGTAATCGAGATCCCGGACGTTTTAGTGTTAGGGTATCAGTAAAAGCTGAACTGACCAATTTCGGTCCAAAAAACACATTTTTTATTTTATTTTATTTCATTCAATAGGAAAATCTTTTGACATTTGCAAAACATATTATTTAGTTTCTGCGTTGTATATACAGGCCGTGTTACAACATATTACATAAAATTAGAAAAAACGAAAGTGAGTCTTTAATCTACTAAACATGGACATTTAAATAGTTCAAAATCTACCATGGCGAGTCTGATAACTCAAAATATTGTTAATGTATTCCTGTAAAACCTTTCGAATCTTACATTTATATTATTTTCTAGGGAATGTACGAAAATAATTTTTACTGTATGAATATTTTTTTCAGTTATGGTCTGTCATTTCGATAACAGCTTCATAAATGTGTTACACACACACACATTTCTTGTAATTTTTATTCCAGATCAGTTCTAAAGTTCTTATATTTTATAATAAAACATTAAAACTTTATTACTTTCCCAGGTAGTTGATGTAATTGTTTAAATAATACTTTTATTGATATGTTTATTTATTATGCATATTTATAAAAAAAAATTTAAAAAATGCTAGAATTTCACTTGCGGTTGCGATTTTTATAAAATTTAGATCATTTTATTTTAAATCTTGCTGATTAAATATTCACATTTTTCGGTATTGATCTCCAAAAGGTATTTATAATGATTTAATATGCTATATTTTTTAAAAAGTCCTCAGAACGTATTCGGATATCTTAAGTGGATATTGGATAAAGAGAAAATCTCGTCGTATGGATAAATACTTTGCAGTCTCTTGAGTAAAATTAATATTAATAACTAAAACTTGAACAAATGAAAACTAAAATACAGAACTAACCCAGTATAAGCAATTTAGTTCAGGATCGATATTAAGTTTTTGTTTCGTTTCTTCATCTATCTGTTATTGCTGAAAACTTACAAAATATTTAGCCACTACTTACATTATTTTATTCCCCTTCTGTAATATAGGCAAATGAAGGAGATTGTAACCTTAAAACTTTTTTCAAACCATCAACCTTAGCCCTAAGGCTAAAACTTACTAATGTATTAATGTGGCTACATTACCGAAGGGGGGCTCTAGTGCCGGACAAAGTGGACTCCTGCCCGTGGCGGCATTTGGATCGAATTTGGGAAATATTTTTTTCTGTTACAAGAAACTTCATATATTTCCTGAAATATTAATTGATGTGATTTGGTATTTCATTTAACGTATTCGTATCTTATTTCCAGCTGAAATGGGCCTTCTGTTACATTTTACTCGTTTGAAATAATAACAGGTAATTATGTTCTTAATTTCAAACTGTATTGTATTTTTAAGATTTAATATATTGTTACGTTGATTGGGATTCGAGGATTTTATGCAGATCAGTCGCAAAGAACAAAACAGTTCTTTAAGAGCGATGAGAATTTATTGTCGAGAAAAAACAATCCTTGAAATATGGGATTCAGCAGCAAAATTCGCAGAATAAATCTCAGAAGGTCTTCACACCTTCAACAGCACTCAGACACAATTATCAGGGACCAAAAATACACGTGTGTAAAAGATTATTCACAAGCACAGCCGAGTTAATCGGTAATCACGGTCAAGGCAAGTCTACTAATTGCTAGTCAAAACCAGACTGAATCAGCTCTGCAAGCGTCTCCATATATATAGGCCTCGCGGAAAATTAGAGAAAGACCCGCATGTGTCATAGGTCTAGAATTTCGTGGATTTCTCCACTAATTTCTAGAAGAATCCATAAGGTCCCGAACTCGCCAAAAAGGATCGCAGGCACCAAATTGGTGGCTAAAAATGGTGCTCTATCACCAAGATTTCGCCAAGTTCTCATTGAATCACCATTATAACGTAAGGGACGGCGTTTCTTGCGAATATTACAATTTTAACATAAATTAAATATAACAAAGAGTAATATAAATCTTTTACACATCCAAATACAAATTATTTACACTATTTGACACAAAATTCGTAACAATATATACATATAGTATAATTCTCTACAAACAAGAGATAAACATTCATCAATCACATTCGAAAAAAACACAGACAGTAAAGAGATCATACAATGAAGGACACTAGATTAAAAATTATAAAATGGATGCTGCAGTATTATAAACATTGCTGACTTAGGACAGCTAATATATAAAATAATTTATATAAAAGTGGGGTTGAACATGTTTTTTGGCCAGCCAACCTTCCCCCTTTATGTAAATAATACTGAGCAAAAACCTATTGAAAGTAATGGATAGGAATATCTAAATCCATTACAAAATAGAGGTAACTTACCTAAAAATTGCACTTGAAAATGCAGAGCCCGCGCTAAATCGGAGTGCAATAAAAAAGTTATTGCCAGGTTCTGGACCCTAATGCAGATTCAAAGCATGTGAATGGCTGAAATGTAGCACTTAACAAAATAAAAAGAATAGAAACAAAAACTAATAAAAGAGTTACAAAATACCATAACTTTAGTGACACTAGAGTATATATGAGTTAAATAATAATAATTTTAACTAATAATAGAATATGGACGTAATTATAACTATGAAATGTGTAAATTTATAGTATTAAACTATTATTAATCTAAGAATTTTTAATCCTTACAATTTTGAATAGCTTTATTCATATAACTATTAATAAAATTGATTGGGTATTTCTGATTTAAGCAATATTTAGTAAAATGTTTACAGTTATTTATTATTTCTGATTTTTTTTGACACCAGAAATTTATTGCGTTGTATATAATTAATAACGATATTTCTGAATATAGAAATATGTACATTACTCTTCCACTGCGGAACTTTTATATATATACTAGAGGACCCGACAGTCGTTTTCCTGTACACACATCTTAAATTCAAAAATTCCAAATTTTTATGAATAAGCTTTAACAATCTGGACCGTTTTGAGTAAAATTGAGTAAAATTTCAAACACTAATTACACCTGAATGTAATAATTTAATTAACACACGATTTATTTCAACAAAATAATAACACGAAGTGGCAAAATATTTTCCTGAAATGATCACAGCACCAACTGTCGGGACCAACTTGAATTATAATAAAAGCATTTTGAATATTCGATACTGCGATCGTAGCGCAGTCTGCCGGATCCAATGTAAAACATTCCAAGATCAGCAATTTATAAATAAAAAATTAATTAAATAAACATTTCTAAACCGAATTATAAATCTAAACCATTCTCGAGTCCATTGGACCAGACAAAAACTTTCATCAAAATGGTCCAGACGTTTAGGAGGAGTTCAGTTACATACACACGCACAGAAGAATTACATATATAAAGATTATTTGAAAAGATATTAATTAAAAACGCTAAAAAGCGTGAATCGTCAGCATTTTCGTAACAATAAAGACCAGGTTTGGCCAGTTTGGCTGAAAATCTATTTTCGACGCCAACTTACGTCTTTTTCAATTCCTACTATTAGCTCACGATCTCTATACATATTTTATTTGTTAGTTTATTTATTTATTTATCTTGGTGGAATTTTCAATCATTAATAAAATACATTTTAAAGCGCTCAATTGAGCTGAAATGTAATGTACATGATTATTTTGGATGACAATACAATAATTTAATTATAATTAATAAAAATTAATTGATTAAAACTAATTATTTAAAAAATTACAAATACAGCCACGTTGGCGACTTTGCGAGCCTTTTGGTGACTGATGTCAAAACTTGAAAAGGTTTTTTTTCACGTGTTAAAGCATTCAGTTGAATGGAAATTTTATATACATGATTGTTTTGGATGACAATACGATATTTTAATGATCATTGATAAAAATTAATTACCACTTAATGTTGTGATTCTGTCCTATGTATATACATATTTATATTAATTGTAACTATATAATAAGAGGTAGCTAAAATAAATTTTTTCTTGGTTGATCTAAGTAGGAATTGATTAAAAAAAATTTTATATTACTTGTTTATAACAATAGCGCTGTTACAACAATGCAGGTGAATGTTGAGTTGTATTTTTTGAATGTTTTTAATTAATATCTTTTTAACTAATTACGATATCGAAACGAATTGTGAATCTAAACCATTCTCGAATTTACTTGAACCCTCCCAAAGAATTTCCTCGAAATCGGTCCAGCCGTTTAGGAGTTTAGTGACAAACACACGCACAGAAGATTTTTATATGTAAAGATATACTGCTATGCTGCGATTTTGGTCTCAAGAATTTTCAAGTTATATTATTGTGTATGTGTGTGAACAATTTATCTTTTTTAATTATAATTTTTTGCTTCAGAAAGAAGAGCGGCATATTTAATTTTTGTCCCGGTTGGTAAAACAGTTCAACATGAACTGTTTTGCCATTTTCTTGCTTATTGTTTTGGTTTTAGGGGCACGGGCCCAGTTGGCCCATGCCTGAAGATGTCCCTGGCCTCAACTTCGAACAATTCCTGTGACAACCAGTTGTCGTTGCATTTCTAAACGTCGAGCAGTGATGCATTGTTCGTATTGTAAACATGCTTTACGTGTAATAAATGAAGTTCATGCCGCTTACTGTCCCTTTTCATTCCTTGAATAACACCTTTCATAACGGTTTTTGCGAATTACTCCGACTAAACGTGATTTGAGACCCCATGTTCTATATTGATTTATCGTTCTCATGCTACCTACTGTCGCTTTTCTGAAGTTGTCGGCCCAATGCGGCAATATCCTTTATATACAGTTTGACTTCCATTTTGCGAAATTTTTCCTGGAACCAAGAGCATTTTACGATTGAAAGATAAATCTATGTTTAACGAATTTTCCAAACACACTCATATTGAATTTAAGCGACCGTTAAATAGAGGTTCGACTGTATATATATGAATGTACTGTAAGACCCCGCTTAACGCGGGGTATACGTTCCATCAAAGTAGAGCGTAATATGAAACAGCATTAAACGAGGCTATCTCATCATGTAAATAATGCAGTTAGGGGAAGGTGGGTAGAAAATTGGTCTGGTATTTTATCATTAGATTTATTAATTATGTTTTTTATAACAATAGAGCAAAATTTATTTCTTACAAATCTATACATATAAATAAAAATGAAATGTCTGCTTGTAATTTGAAATTAACAGCTTTTTAGTAAATGCATTTAAAAGTATATACGGTACTTACATGAAAAAATCAATTTTTAAAATTTTTGTCTGTCTGTCTGTCTATCTTTCTGTCTGTCTGTTTGTTCCGGTTAATCTCTGAAACGGCTGGATCAATTTTGACGAAACTTTCACTGGCGGATAGCTAATGTTATAAGGGATAACTTAAACTACTATTACTTTAGAAAAAAAAATTAGGATTCCGAGAAAATAAAATCAAAACCAATGAAATAGTGAGCAATGTCCGATTCAAATAGGGATTCTTTATTTCAGTAGGGACTATTTTTATTCAATAAGGATTATTTTTATTTAATAGGGTTTATTTTTATTTAATAGGAATTATTTAATTTCGCGAGCCTTCTGTCTCAACGATTGATAGCAGTTATATCAAACTTTTTTCTTTGATTAGGTTGCTGCCATTCGTGACATTTCCCGTTCATGTCTTGGTCCTAATGATTTTACAGTCCTTAATTGCATTGTCAAAGGTCATGCGTCCCTTTCACCCCCTTCTTTGCGGCTTCGTTTGTGTTCGCGCTTCACCCTACTTGCTACTTAGACGTATTTTGATCCTAAAGAATTTAGTCCTCACCCCATCGACAGTGTTAAAGGTCATGCGTTCCTTTTACCCCTTGCTCAACAAAAAGCAAAGAAAAAAAAAATAAAACAAAAAAGAAACACAGATTCACAAAGTAGAAGAAAAGTTTTCGTAAACTCTGCGAAGTGAATAAACACTTTTTTATTAAATTCCACGTGGGCGAAGTCGCGGGTAACAGCTATTTAACATAAAGTAAATGCATCAGAAAGTAATATTAACGTATTACACATCCAGATAAAAATTATTTACACTATTTTTAGCGTTTATTACACAAAATTTGTAACAATGTGTTACTTTTGCTGAACAGGTAGGTGTTTCCAAATCGACCCACAAGAAAATTACGGGGCGTCATAAATAATATTAACAATAATAAAAAAAATCAGCAATTATATCTAAAGACTTAAAATTTAGCAAACGTGGTTTTTCGTTCAGCTGAGTTATGTAAAAGCTTTTTTTTTTGTTTAATTTATACAATTCACGTAAAATTAACTCCTTAAAAACTTCTTTATACTTCAGTCTGTATTTTTTAATTTTTAAATTCACCCATGCGAAGAACGGGTATATCAGCTAGTAAATTCATAAAATAAGTAATGTATTTTTATGTAATATGTTTTAAGAGATATATGCAGGGACGTTTTAAGGCATGGGTCAACTGGACCCGGACACTGACCTCTGCCACCTCGTCTCATTCACGACTCAGCGGTAATAAGATAATAATTCGTATAATTTATAACGGTCTAATGTTATTTATGGTTGTATTCACCGAAAACTTGGGAATTTCGGACGATATCTCAGTTGGCTGGCTACATGTGATGACCGTCATCCATGTAAGACAAGAGAGTCAAACAAACAAGGTTTAAATTAAGGTGAGCCGCAAACAAAATCAATATTCCGAGGAGATTATTTCGAATAATACGTTATAATAAACAGATATAAAAGAATAAGAAATATTTAATGATTAAGTTCTGACACTGGACATCTGTTATTACCTTTCCTATTTCGGGAGAAATTTTGATCACAGTGATTACTTCGAAAACTGACCCAAGGAGAGCGTCCTGAATACGATTTCTAACAGGAGACTTGTTTCCTTTCATGACTGAAAATAACTGCTCGCAGTGATAAGTACTTCCAAACATGGAAATAATTTTACATGCGAATTTTTGAGTATTTTCAAACCTGGCTGGTAAATAGTTGAAAACATCAGGCACACCCACTTCAATAAATTTTGCCTTCAAATTTGAGCCGCACTGAATCGTAAGACGTTTTATAAATGCTACCTATCTCATTTTTATATTTGCGTCGGTTTGTTTATCCTTGCTAATATTATAAACGTGAAAGTTTGTGTGGATGTTTGGTACTTTTTAACGAAAAAACAACTGAATGGATTTTAATGAAACTTTACTATAATATAGCTTATACATCAGAGTAACACATAGGCTATAATTTACAAACATATTGTGTGAAGTGTCCAAAATATAACGATAATTGTCAAGTAAGTAGGTAAAGATTCTTCCTTCTGCAAAAAAGCACGCGACAGCATATAGCTATCTTTTATGTATGAAGCAAAACTTTTCATTTTGTTTTGTCTACGCCAGGTGTCAGGAACTGCGAAAGCTTGAACAGGTGGAATGTGAGGCTGATTACAACTTTAACATAAAATAAGTACAACAAAAAGTAATATTAATGTAATACACTTCCAGATATAAATTATTTATACTATTTTAAGCGTTCATTACACAAAATTTGTAACAATGTGTTACTTTTGCTGAGCAGAGATCAGCTTAGGAAGGTGTTTTCAAAAATCGACCCACATGAGAGTTGCGGGGAGTTATAGATTAAAAAAATCCTTTTTATCAGATCTACAAACTCAAAACTTAACGCGAACGGTTTTTTTTTAATTATTCAGCTGAGATATGCAGAAAGCTTTTTTTTTTGTTGTTGTTTAATTTGCAATTTACGTAAAATTAACTCAAAAAACTTCTTTATACTTGAATCTGTATTGTTTAATTTTTCAATTCACCCGTGCGAAGAACGGGTATAACAGCTAGTATAGAAATATAATAAATGAATATACATATAAAAGCAAATAAAATTCTAAGTCAGTATGTTTACATTTTCAATTAAAAATTCTTCTTGCTTTTTCTATTATAATATATTAGCTTAGGGGCATATTGCGTTCAATTTCGTTGTCAATCCATATATAAAGTCGTTTTTTCATTTCCTCTATTGTAGTATTTTTAGAACGGGTAATTCCAGTTGCAGAGCTTGTCTTAGTTGCAATTTGCCGATGAAGTATATATTTTTTTCCTTATTCTTAAGAATGGTCCTTATTGTTGAAGTTGCCAAATTCAATGCACCACCCATTTGAGATTAACGTTCACCAGTATCTAATCTTCTAATCACTTGCATCATACTAGTGAAATGCTTTTTCTTGTTGTTTTATTTTCGTGTTTTTTATCAGCCATGATTAAAAACTAAAATTCATAATATTTGTCACTATGGCAATAGTTGTATTATGTAAATTTATGCTTACAATAACGTCAACAAATGTTTGAAACGATAAAAATATGTTTGCATAACACCGCAGGAAAGAAGAAACACACATTAACTGCTTCGGATATCGGGAAGCCTAAGGCTTCCTTCACACCAAACGACTCCGATTCATTCACCATCAAACTTGTCTGATCGACCAGGATTCGACTTTGTAATTTCCCGCTCAAATAAGCAAAGATTCGCTTCCCGCATTCACACCAACCGAAACCGGTTCAATTCGCCTTCATTCTGACTTATGCGTGATTCGGCAGGTCAGATTTTCTTCCCTCAATCACCAGTAGCAGGGAGCTATTTCTTAAAGAAAAAGCGAATTCAAACAAATAGAGTGTTAATTTTTATTGTTTTTTATATTATTAGTGATTATATCACATAAAGTTTCTATTAAAGAAGCTGATTTTAGATATTTAAAGATTTTAATGCTCTTGTTAGGGTTATCATGAGTTTGTTTTTATGCCAATATTTTATGCTTATATTTTTGGTAATCAGTATTCTTTTTCATTATGTAAACTAACTCTAGTTCTTGTCGCCGAGTGTGTAGGTTGTATTTTATCACTAATAATCTTGCGCAAATAATAAAATTAATTTTGCATGCATTCTTTTTATCAAATTTAGAAATTTGAAAACTTTATTCTTTACTTAATAATACTTTAAAGCAAAATGTGTGTTTTTTTTTGTGGGGCGGGGGAATATTCTGAAGGATGTTTGAAATAGTTTCAGAGATCAATTTAATAAAAATTTATTTAATTTTGGGAGAAAAAATTTAAAAAATAAAAAAATGCTAAAATAAAATAAAACACCAATATTGTTGATAATTTTAATTTTTAAAAAAGATTCCATTTTATTACTATATAGATCTAAAATTTTGTTTTATAAAACCAACAAAATGTAAATGGCATGTAAAATTTTTAATTCATTAATGCATTAGAAAACCATTTTTAAATACATAATCAAAAAACTAGTTGCTATATGCTACAAAAGCTGTAGAATGTAAACATTAACATTAAAAACATTAGATATATTATTTGTAAAAATAATTGCATTATAATATAGTTACACACAATACATATTTATTATTTGTAACTACTTTTCAGACAAAAATTACACTTGATACTAACAGGCAAAATATAAAAAAATAAATAAATAAAACCGTTATATATATATATATATATATATATATATATATATATATATATATATATATATATTTTTTTTTGTTTTTTTGTTTTAGGTATTTCAACTTGAAAATAAATGAAAATACAGTTGTGAAATGAATAGCGTGTAACGTTAATCGTCTTAAAACATTAAAAACAACATCCATGTTCGACAGCAACTGATGGAAGAATGATTGACCCGTGGCGGTGTGAAGGCAAATCTCTGTTCATTCAGAATCTTTGTGAATTGGAAAGATTGCTACAGACTCGGAATCGTTTGGTGTGAAGGGAGCCTAACGCGTCGTGCAATATTTCTTGGAATCCCACAATTCAAATACAAGAGCGTTAAACCGAAACAGCGTTAAGCGAGGTCTTACTGTATGTGTAATAGCCTAACTCATGCGTAGGTAATTATTTTGGCTCGAAGACCACATGGTGGAAGAGGACGATACCGGAAGGGCGCACTTTTTTTAAAATAATCCCTTTCATTAGTTCACTTCGTATCTCAGAAAAAATTTTAATTGTACCATAAAAAATCAATAAATACATGTTAAGTAAATATAGTGGCAGTTTTATTCAATTCACATTTACTGTACTAATTTTATATATATAGCTGCAAGCATATTTAATTTTATAATCAGTTGAAAGAGACAAATGTACCCTATCACACTTTTTTGAAAAATTGAAAGTGAGATTTCCTGTTGAAATTCACATCACAGCCTGCAAGGTGATGCCAACAACTTGCTTATTAATCTACATGTAAGAAAACTTTGCTTTGTATTTTGATTTTTTCCCTCCTATTCATAGAAAAAATAACTAAATAGCCGAAGGAAGCATTTTCCCGCAGCTTCATGGTGTCAAGAATTTTCCTAAAACTTTCTACGCAGCTTCTAAAATTAATTGCTATTTCCCTTCACTTAACTTAAAATATACCGGATTATAATATCCCTATTATTTCTCCCAGTGTATTTCCCTATCTGAGAGTATATGGAAATTCTTCTGTCTTTTTTTGAAGTGATAACTTCTATAGGCGAGTTTTGCTGGAGAGTGAACTTGAATGATCGTCACGCTCGGGTTTCTATTGCTCATTCGACTTTTTTCGTCTTTAGTCGTAAATCGTGCTCGTACAAGGTCGTCCGCGACATACACACCTCTAAAAAGAAAAGGAGGGACGTTTCCCCCCTCCTCCCCGCCATTTCGAAGCGATATGAAACGCGGTAGCTTGTCCCCTCACTAATACGCAGTAAAAGTAAAATTCCTAGCTTCGATCTAAGTGGGCCTCTCCCCTCCCTTTGGACGAAAATGAAAATGTGGGATTCCTTCTAATCCTAGTTGAAGCATGAAAATAAAACATGAAATATTTTTAAAAAATAGGCTTAGAGAGAGAGAGAAATCCTACACTAAAATTTAAAAAATGTAGAAAAAGGACAAATTTTTATAGAACTAAGTAAATAGTATGATTATCATTAGCAATATTGCAGTGAATTTAAGAATAAAAATCTATTTTTGTAAGCGAATCAGAATAGCAATGAACAAATAGTTCTATTAATCACATTACTTAAATATACTTTGAGTCTAAAAAGAAAAATAAAACAGTTAAAAATTTAAAATAAACAAAATTAAGTATACAGTTAATAAGAAAAAGTTGCATTAAATAATTTAAGTACAAGAAAACAAAATATATCTAAGACTTACCTTGCAGCAGCACCGGATATCTTTGTAGAAAACTGCCATACAATTACAAAAGAGCTAGGATAAGCTAGAGATTATGTGATATATATAAATCTTCTGATTAAATCCCTTTTTAAAGGTTTTGACTCAGATTCCTCTCTTCCCAATCAACTATCTGTCTTACTATCCCTTTGCTTAAATTAATTAATGGATACAATTGAAGAATATTGTTAAATTACAACCAAAATTCACAAAGCTGGATCTAGTCTTCTGAACAAATTACCTATGATTTTAAGTGGGCATTTGAAAGTAGATTTTTTAAAAGACAAATCAAAACCTTTAGTTGATTTTTTTAAAACCAAAATTCTGTTTAATTATGTCAAATGATCCAAATTAAAGCACAAAAATATTACTTTATGAATACAGACATATGAATAAATAATTTTATCGGACAATACTAATATCCCCTTGTTTTTTATTCACCAAACCAATCCCTGAAATAACATTACAAAATTTGAAGTTACCACTTCTATCGTGTGGTCATAAGCACACACACTTTTTTCTCTCTCGATCTGTACTTGTACAGAATAAACACAAAACAATCAATGTCCTACGTTCAAAGTATGTTATTAAATTCACCCTTTCTTTATGTTACTTAATAAAACAAAGTATTTTGTACATGAAATAAACACAGTCTTGCTTTAAAAAATACAGCATTCATGAATTAATTAATGCTTAGATAAAATGGAAAATTGGATTTCAAAATTCGAACCCCGGATTAGAACGAATAAAGTTGTGAAGCTGACGTATCAATACTTCGTATCAGAATTATGCCTCAGTATTGCTTCAGAACTGCTATGGAAAGTCTAGAAAATACGATAAAAATGTAATAATGGTTAGCAAAGTTTTTTTTTTTTAATTTATCCAAATTTCCAAAGAGCCTTCATATCAATCCATACTTCCCCTCTTTAGCTTTTGAATCTTAATGTATTTTACGAAAAAGACGATAGGAAATAATAATAAGACCTTTCGAGACTTTCTACGATAGCAAAGAGTGATGGTGCATCAAAAAGAGAATCGTCTTCGCACGTGTTTGGAATATGTTACAGAAGAATCGATCTCTATACACAACATTAATTCATCCTTAGTTTCGAAAAAGGATCAAAAAGATATATAGGAACTTGTCATTCAAAAACAAGTTTGAAATTTTAATTCCCACCACCCCAGTACCTTTTTAAAGTACTTTTTTTTACCAATAAATTTCAGATACAATCTTTCTAAGTAAAGGATTAAATTTTTGATGCCTATAATTTGATTGCGTGTTCACATTAACTGGTTTTGTGGGAACCAGTGAAAAGATGCGTGGGAACTTAAGGTATCCGACTACGTTCGGAACCGTGATTTTAAAAAAGCGCATAAATGGATAATTTTCATGATATTTAGTGTCTCTCAGATTAGAATACATGCATAAAATTGTTTTAAGGACATTTTGACAAAAAACATTTATTTAAATGTAATACTTTGACAAAAAATTAACTTAGAATAATCTTTTTTCCAAATGTTCTCCTTTGGGGAAAAATGTTTTTATTATAATAATATTTTTTCTGTATATCTCTCAGATCTCTCTACAGAGGCTCAATTATGATTATTGAAAAATTCACATTATTTTCAAATTTACAACCTATAGAAATAATTATTGGCGTTTTTTTTTTTTTTTTTTTTTGCTCCCCTCTGTTGTCGTAAAATATGAATAAACCCACTTCTACGCTATATATTTCAAATATTATAGTTGAGCCTCTGAACAGAGGTCTGAGCTATATACAGGCAAAATATTATTCTAATAGAAACATATTTCACAAAAGGATAACATTTGGAAAAAAGATTATTCTAAGTTAATTTTTTGCCAAAATATTGTATTTAAATAATTTTTTTTTCAAAATGTAGTTAAAACAATTTTATGCATATATTCTAATCTAAGTGACACTAAATATCATGAAAATTATCAATTTATGCGCTTTTGAAAATCACGGTTTCGAACGTAGTCGCATACATTAACAATTATTCATCATAAAATAGAATTTTCGATTGAAATTTTTGATTTTTTTTAATTTGAAGAAATTATAAAAAAGTCGGATATAAAAAAAAATCCGAACTATGAGCTTCATTATCGTTAGAAGTAGGAAAAGTTATATATATTTCAACCTCAAGCATTAGGAAATCATTTTTTTATAAAAAAAACCTCTAATTCAATATTAAATAATAAGTACGGGACAAAGGGACGTGTCTTAAGACTTCTTGCGGCCCTGCGCCTCTACCCAAATGTAGGCCCCACTTCTGACTCTTAAATACACGAACAAACAATAACCCGTGTAACGTTCCCCCCTCCTAGCTGTGAACGACTTCTTTGTGGAAATAATCACCATACTTGCAAAGACATCTGTGCAACTTTGAATTATTGCGTAGTACCATCTTGGATCACCCGTTGACCTTTGACATCACGAGAGACCTTTTCCCTACCACTAACAGGATGTAACGAGATGCTAAAAGGCGCCGGCTCCTGATCCCCGAAACAGAGAGAGAGAGAGAGATGCTTTGAACCTTCGAAGGGAGCGGACACAGGAAAGGGAACTCTCCTCTCACAAACCACTGTTTCGAACTCTAATAATCTTCTGATAAGTTTAATAACTTCAATGTAGAATTTGTAAATAATAACTGTGACGTAAATAAAATAAATATTTACATTAATCAATATCACGCTACCGTTATTTATCTCAAAAGTCACACACGAAGCAAATAAAAGTGCATCATTTACAGTCACACAAACCAGCTGGACCGATTTCCGCCTTTTTACTGAATGAATAATGAATGGTATATGTTGGTAGGCCTAGGCCTATACAAGATCGACAGTTATCATACGTAGCCAATTGACTTCCGAAATGTCTAATTTTTTTCGGAGAATACAACAGGAAAAATCATTTGATCGTTGAAATTACTCCAATCATGATCTTATCAAGGATAATTCGATAACGAGACGAGACCCCCATTGTGGCCGAGATCCAGTTGACGCATGTCTTAAGACGTCCCTGTAAATACCATAAACAATCATTCAACTCGTTTAGTCGAAATGCAGCCATCGGTCGAGCCGGTTTGTGCCTAGTATTTGAGATTGTGAATCGTGCGCATTTATTTGTTACAAATTACCGTTTGAACGAGTATTTGACAATGCATCCTATATTTTACCAGGGGGGCGAACCTTTACTGATCAACGTGCCATTTTTTGTCTAAAGAAGTGTTTAGTGAGATACAGACGTGCCGACAAATCCTTTTCACTTATGATTATTGAGAAAATAATGAAACTAAATATACTAAGAGCACAAAATTATATTTACGACAAAAAAAAAATACCTTTTGCACTGTGTAGTTGTAAATGTTTTAGCTATACGTGAAATTCAAATTAAAGTAACATTAGTGTGAGTTCTGTTATTGCAGATTGTGGATGACAAATAACTTATATTAGGATTGTAATATAGAGTGTTTTTTTTCCAGGTATAGAAGTTTAAGTTGACATTACTTTCCAAAATGGCGACCGATTTAACAGCTGTCAAGTGATTTATTCTCAGTTTGGTTTGGCAATTCATCCAAACGATCATCAAGCAAGGAGTAGATTCGTCGAATGGGCCCAAAACGAGATTGCCGTTGTTCCCGATTTTCTTAAGCGAATTTTGTTTAGCGATGAAGCGCACTTCTGGTTGAATGGCTACGTCAACAAACAAAACTGCTGCATTTGGAGTGAAGCTAATCCACAAGTGTATGTCGAAACACCGTTACATCTAGAAAAACTGACTGTTTGGTGCGCTTTATGGGCTGGTGGAATCATTGGCCCGTACTTCTTCAAAAACGATGAAGGCCACAACGTTACAGCCAATGGTGATCGGTATAGAGCCATGATTACTAACTTTTTCATTCCTGAATTGAACAATCATGATGTCCAGGAGCTGTGGTTCCAACAAGACGGCGCAACAAGTCACACAGCTCGTGCCACAATCGATTTACTGAAAGACACGTTTGGTGACCGCCTAATTTCACGTTTTGGACCTGTGAATTGGCCTCCAAGATCTTGTGATTTAACACCGCTAGACTATTTTCTGTGGGGCTATGTAAAGTCATTGGTCTATGCGGATAAGCCACAAACGCTTGACCATTTGGAAGACAACATTCGCCGTGTTATTGTCGATATACGGCCACAAATGTTGGAAAAAGTCATCGAAAATTGGACGTCCAGATCGGACTACATCCGAGCCAGCCGTGGCAGTCATATGCCAGAAATCATATTTAAAATGTAATGCCACAAGATTATCTTTCGAATAAAAAAAAGTTCATGTCAATCGAATAATACGTCGTTGTTTTATTGCAATTTAAAGTTCTATACCTCTAAAAAAACAGCCTTTATATTACTTTTAGTAGAATGCATGCTCAATTGGAGTTATCTAACAATCGGTTTTTAAGCAATTATTTTTACTGTGGTTCACTTTTTTGACAAGAGGATTTGTAATTTGTTTCAAAATGCCTTTTTACCGACGAAGCTCTGCATACCTCTATTTCATAACTTAAAAAACACACTGCTTTGTGGCCTTTTTCTAAAAAGGCCATGTTTCTATATTCACCAAATTTGAAATTTTCTGTTACACTTACTATTCTACCCTTTTTATTCTTTTGCTGAACTAGCCATATTAAATAACACCTAAAATTCGTAAATATAACACAAATAAACTTTAAAATGCAGTTGTGTCAATGAAATTTGTGTTACGCCCTCTAGCGTCCTCTATGGGAAGCTAGCTTTTGTAAACAAAGGACTAGAAGGAAAAGAACGGTCGAAAGAACGAAAACGACTTGTAACGAAGCGAGCGAGCGGAATGTGTTATGTAGCGGTTTTTTGTAGAAAATAGTTTTTAGTTTAGAAATTATAATTGTAAATATACGTTAGCATTGTCTACCAAAAGAAGCCTCTTTAATGTCAACCATGAAGACCTCTCATTTAATTTAGTAACGATCACATGGATATAAAAAGAACTCAACAGCAAGACAATAACAAACGAGTGTGCTTCCCGCTGCACCTCGATCGATCACTCGCGTTTGTTCGTATTACTTCATAGTGAACTTTGTTCTTTTTAAATAAAATGCAAACCATTTTGATCACTAGTGTGCCCAAAATATTGTGTCGCGTGCCACTGGTTCACCATCCCTGCTATATACTGTCTGCTTTGAAAGATCTCAGGCAAGGCCTAATTTTGCATAGTGGCCCAAGGCCACAAAAAATTGTAAGATTTACCTGGACCCAGGGCTTCAAAGAGTTTTAAGACGTCTCTAACTGTGTCTTCTTTAAAAGAAAATAGTAAAGGAAGATTAATGGGAATTTAAAAGAAACACCATGTTAAGTTATCATACATGAATTATTTACACACAGGCAAAATATATTACCTTTAAAATATACTTTTCACTATTTTCATATCAATGTAACTAAGGTGACCAGCTTTTTTACAATGAAAAGGAGGACGCGCGCGGGCGAAAAATTTAAGAAAAAATTACAACGTAAATATATGAAACATTTTATTAATTCAAATAAAAATACGCTAATTACGCTTGCATTCCTTTAATTATTTACTTAAACAAGTTCTTTCCGATTGAATTTTTTTTTTTTTTTTTTTTGCATTCAATCTTGATTTCTAACTTGTCCAGAAATCATTACCCCAACTGAAAAAAAACTGTGAACTGAAAATTTCTGCAATAGTTCCAGGGCAGCACAAATTACGTGGTCCGTCGCCAAAAGCCCTCGTGCAGCTGAACAGTGTGACGTTAATCTTCACTCACTCCAGGGCAGCACACACAACGTAAATTCAACAAGAATAACTAAATTATCATATGGAAAGTGTTCATTATTTTAAATGGTTAAGTATTTCCACCCATCTTTTATCAATTTCAGCATGCTGATTTATCAATTGTTCCAATTTATTAGAATTTAAAAATACATTCCGTCTTCTAATTTCTTCAAACAGACAATTGCCATCCATTTTAATATCAGGCATTTTTTTTCGATAAGAGCTCAACACAATTTTCTATATCTGCCAAATTTACTTTCGATGAAGTCATAAAACACCATTGAAAGCTTATTTCCTGTGATATTTGTTTCAGGCCATTCTTCGACATATTGGAAATATATTTGGTTCATCTCTGAATAGAGATTAACAGATCAGTTTTAAAATATTAAAAGGAGGACAAGTAGGAGGACACTTTTCGAGGAAGGATAGAACCTATAGAAGGAGGATGGTTGGTCACCTGAGGGGCGGCTCTAGGGCCGGACAAACCGGACCCCTGCCGGGGGCGGCAAATTTTAAGGGGGTATTATTGGGTATTATTTTATTGGGTTAATATTTTTTAATATTACAAAAAATTTGGTATATTTTCTGAAATGTTGGGCGTGAATTTGATATTTCACTTTTCGTGTGTTATTTCCTTATTTTGTACACTGTTTAATACCAGTATCCTTTTATGTTGAAACTTGAAGGGTGTCGAGGTGGGAGTATATGTTAAATCATGAAATTTGATATGTTTACCCATCTTCTACTGGTAACTTTCTCCCCATCCAGGAGTGAGGTCATAACGGACATTCCTTTCACACATACGAAGTCCGGTGTCAGTTATCCAAAAGGGGAAAGAGGTAATAAGTTTTTAGTAGATAAGAGAGCCACAGGAGATGTTTTATTTTAGTATTGAGTGTAGTTACTATAAGTTAAAATAAAAGCTTGTGATCCCCACCATCAGTAGACTCTTTTTCGGTGGAATGGGCCTCCTGGCATTTTCCATTTTTGACCGGGGTGGCTAAACTGCTAGAGCCGGTCCTGATCATCTTAATATAACAAAATCTTCATAAATTACACTGATGCACATATACAGTCAAACACGAGGCAAATATTTAAAAAAATTAACGGCCCCCATTTCAGAGCATTCTATTCAGTCCATTTTCCTTAAAATCACCCATCTTGACAAACTTCTTTAACGGGTTTTCTGCGATAAAAGCAAGCAATTACGGCTCTTCCGAAGCGGTTCGTAATACTTTTGATAGCGAGTGAATAACCTCTTTTAAATTCTTGCAACCTACGCAAAAAAAAAAGCGTAGTTCTGCCGACTCAGAAATGACTGCTTCAAAAAACATTAATACTACTGAAGAAGTACGACTTAAAGCATTAAATGGGAAAAATCCGAAAAGAAAGCGTCGTTTTCTCCCGAACCAAGAAACTTAATAAAACAGACGATTTTTTTTCTCCTCCCTTATTTTTCTTTTTCTTTATACGAATTTTTTTTCGTATTGCTGGATGGCAATGGTAAGAACTGTAGCCTACATCTTTTTGTCTTGAATGAAAATTCCTTGTGGTTTTTTTTTTTTTTTTCTTTTATCGTTCCATTTTGGGTTTTCCTTGCTTTTTATCGCTTTTGGTTGCTTTTTGATAGTCATTGTTGGACGCTACATTTGTTCTTATTCTTTCCCGACTTTGGGAACTATTTTTGGATGTAAAATCTTTGTTCCCTAAAGTGCAAAATAAACTTGAAGTTGAATCAATTTTACGAATCGAGGAACATAAAATCGTTATGTAAATACAGTCCAACTCTGATTTACAGTACCTTATTTAAGGAATTTCGCGATTTAACGAATTTTTCTTTTCCACCGATTTAAATGAAGAATAAAAAAAACATTTATATAATGAATAATAAACCCCGAATAAAGGAATTATTTCAACAGCTAAAATTTTTCTCATTAGTTTGGAATAGAAAAAATTGGAATTTTTTTTCAAATTGCATATTGTTTTTGTCCGGAACTGAAAATCTTTTTTTTTTTGTAAGCAGCAAATTTCGAAGGGAAAGGGTGCAGCTCCTTAATTAAACTTGACAGGTGTAGATGTGAGAGTAACATATCAAATGAGTTTTGAATAGAACAAGAAATTCTTTTTGTGGTGAAAAATCGTCCAAAATAAGACAGACATAGAAATACATTAAAACTATTACTTTTTCTAATGCTTTATACAGGAAATTGAAAACAAGCCTCATACTGTAGGATGTAAATGAGGCTGTATTTTCTTTAAATAAAGTCGAGAAATAACTCTTTTGAGTCAGGAATCAGAAAATTGTCAAACATCTATTAATCAGTAATTTAAAATTTCCATTTAACTGGTGTGTAATAATTTTTGTGTAGTGGCTTATAGAATTTCCAAAAAGCAAGTGTTTTTTATTGGACCCCTATATTGACGAATAAAACGCTTTATCCCGATGGATTCGATAAATCGGAGTCTGACTATATTCAATTACAGTCCGTAGAAGTAAAGTAACCTTATTAAACGCAATTGCATATGTAAGCGATCCATTGTGCGTTACGTTTTAAGTGCTGTTATATATTAGGTTGGGAAAAAAGAAATCCATTATTTTTTCGGTAGATGGCTGTAGTGTCGATATCTCGTGAAGAATCGATCAAACAATTTCAAATTTATGATCGTTGTCAAGGTGACGTTTCACACTAAAAAAATATTTTGCTGTTTTTTGTTTGGTCAATTCAGTTGTGTGTTACAGGGTGTTAAAAATGGAAGTCAACAAATAGAAAATAAGGTACATTTTACAGTTTTTCTTTGATAAAGGTGAAAATGCAAGCTAAGCGCCTGAAATTGTGAATCGTGTTTATGGTGCCGATACTGTAACAGCTAATTATGTGAAATTTTGGTTTCGTTAATTCCGTTCAGGTATTTTTTATGTTAAAGTTGCCCCGCGCCCGTCTTCGAAAATGTCGATAAAAACACAGAAATAATCGAAGTTGACCGGCATGTTAGTAGTCATAGCATCGCCCAGGAGCTAAAGATTTTAAAAAGATTAAAGAAGACCATAAAACAGTTTTAAGCCATTTGCGCAAAGTTGGATTCAAAAAGAAGCCCGATGTTTGTGTGCCACACCAATTAACACCAAAAAACTTGATGGGGATCGAATTTCCATCTGCGAAGCCCTGGCCAAACGGAATGAAATCGATCCATTTATTAAGCGGATGGTGACTGGGGAAGAGAAATGGGTCACATACACGACAATATTGTGCGAAAACGATTGTGGTTAAAGCGCGGTGAAGCAGCACAAACGGTGGCCAAACCCGGACTAACATCCAGGAAGGTTCTACTGTGTATTTGATGGGACTGGAAAAGAATTATTTATTTATGAGTTGCTTCCGTAGGGCCAAACACTAAATTCAGATATCTACTGTAAACAACTGGACCGTTTGAAGCTAGTGACTGACCAGAAACGGCCAGAATTGGACAAGAGAAGAGGTGTTGTGTTCCATCTGGACAACGCCAGGCCACACACGTATGTACTAACTTGCTAGAAGCTCTTTGAGCTTGATTGGAAAGTTTTAATGCATCCACCATATAGTCCGGACCTGGCACCAAACGATTACCACCTTTTTCTCGCATTGCAAAACTTTCAGAGTGATAAGAAATTGGGATCAAGAGAAGACTGTGAAAATCGATATTACTAGAGTTTTTCGCCAATAAAGACCAAGACTTCGATAAGAGAGGCAATATGAAGCTACCTTTAAAATGGCAACAAATTATACAACAAAACGGTACATATTTGAACCACATCGGACACACAATTCGAAACATATTAAATAAAGTTTTGAATTTCATGCAAAAATAATGGATTTCTTTTCCCCCAACCTAATATATACAGTCGGGCCTCTATATAACGAAGTCGCTAAATCCCGGAAAAAAGTTCGTTTTTGGAAAATTCGTTATATAGAGGTTATCTTTCAATTTTCTTTATAAACCACATAAAACAAACATTTAAAATTCTTAAACACTATATAATAAAAAATAAGTAATTATTCACACCTTTTTGTGAATTAATATCTATTTATTTTATATATCTTATCTCGAAAAAAAGAAAGAAAAACCGCAAGGAAAGTTTCTTGACACCTTTATCCACTTCTTGAAGAATTAAATTGTTTTTCTTTGATGCTCAAGCTTTTATGTTTTGACATTTTCGAGCTACAAGAAACGAAGTTATCGACGGATCAACACTACAAATGAATGGAGACTAGTTCATAGACACGGGACTAAAAGGGTGAAACTAAGGGTGAAAGGGGATATCGAAGATGTTTCCAGTGAACTGGATAATAGAGGTTAAAGGTTGCACTTCTTGGATGAAATGTCCAGAATTTTATTGCTCTCGACGAGATAGGCACCTAATAAAAGTAGTTCAATACTTATGACCACCATAAAATGTGTTAAAAGACAGAACAACTTGAAATGTCCAGAAATACTTAAAAAAAAAGGAGAACAAAAATTGAATCACAAGAGAAAAAGTTCGTTACATAGAAAATGCATTTCGCTATAGAGAGGTTATTTTACGAAGAAAATCGTGAAATGTTCTTGGTTCCAGGAAAAATTCGCTTTATAGAAAAATTTGCAATATAGAGGTTCGGCTGTATATCTATATTGTTTTTAAAAAAAGAAACAAAATTTGCTGCTTTATCTTTTTTTAGAAATCGTAGTACAAATTTTTTACACAAAGATAAACTAAATCTCAATTTAAGAAAAATTTTAAAACATTTCAGTTTTGATTATTAATTTATTTGTGTCGAAATTTATGTAAAAAAAAGCGTTCACAGCCATATCTTTAACTTTTAAGTTACACACGTTTAATGAGATGTAATACTTTATCTGATTTCTTATTTCCTGAAATCAGCAGATTTTTTTTCTTTAGGAGGAATTCAAAAATAAAGATCAGCAAAAATTGAGGACCAGATACAAGATCACAGGATAAAAATTCGATTTGAAACTGTAATGTTAATATTTAAAAAATGGGGCAATAAATATAAAGAGTAATATTTACATAAGATTTTATACATGATTGTATTGACGCATTTGTGTTTTGTATCAGTTTTTACAGTTCTTTCTTTCTACCTTATTTAGAAGATATATCCGCATAAATAAATTGGAAAAGATTTGGAAATTAACTGTTGTATTAAAACTTGGATTTCAGGGGGAAATATCTAATGAAATGTACTTTAAAATTATGATAGTTTTTTTTTATTTCTACTTAAGAAACATTTATGGAATTCAATATAATTTTTGAAGTGAAAACTTCTAAAGGCGCGTTTTGCTGGAGAGAGAACTTGAATGAACGTCCCGCTCGGGTTTATAACGCTCATTCGGCTTTTTTCGTCTTTAGTCAGAAATCATACAAGGTCGACCGCAACATACACACCCCTAAAAAGAAAAGAAGTAACGTTTCCCCCTCCCCTCGCCACTCGGAAACGACATGTTAACGGGGTAATTTGTCCCCCACCAATGCGCCGTAAAAGAAAAGTTCCTAGCTCTGATTTAAGTGGGACTCTCCTCCCCCTTTCTACGAAAATAAATGCAGGATTCTTTCTAATCCTAGTTGCAACATGAAAATTAAATGTAATATTAAAAAAAATAGGCTTAGAGAGATAAATCCTATATTAAAATTAAACATAAAATGTAGAAAAAGGACAAGTTTTTATAGAACTAAGTAAATAGTATAATTATCATTAGCAATATTGCAGTGAATTTAAGAATAAAAATCTATTTTTGTAAGCGAATCAGAATAGCAACGAACAAATAGTTCTGTTGATCACATTACTTAAATATACTTCGAGTCTGAAAATAAAATAAAAACAATTACAAATTTAAAATAACAAAATTAAGTATACAGGTAATAAGAAAAAGTTGCATTAAATAATTTAAATACAAGAAAACAAGTATAATTAAGAAGATTTACCTTGCAGCAGCACCAGATATATTTGTACAAAACTGCCATACAATGACAAGAGCTAGTATAAGCTAGAGATTATGTGATATAAATCTCCTGATTAAATCCCTTTTTAAAGGTTTTGACCTAGATTCCTCTCTTCCCAATCAACTACCTGTCTTACTTCTCCTTTGCTTAAATGAATTCATAGATAGAATTGGATATTGTTAAATTACAAACAAAATTCATAAAGTCGGATCTAGTCTTCTGAACAAATTATCTATGAATTTTAGTGGGCATTTTAAAGTAGATTTTTCAAAAGACAAACCAAAGCCTTTAGTAGGGTTTTTTTTTAACCAAAATTCTATTTAATTATGTCAAATGATCCAAATGAAAGCACGAGGAAGTACATAACAACGCTTGACGGAGCTTTTTTATAGATATTTAAATAAAATTTTGAATCTGAAGTATTTATAACCTGTTTTTTAGCTACCATAAACCTATTGTTTCCTTCTTAGAATACAATTAATTCCCAAATATGATTGTATATTTCGCACAAAAATATTACTTTATGAGTACAGACATATGAATAAATAACTTAATAGGACAATACTGATATCCCCTTAGTTTTTTTTCCACCTAACTAATCCCTGAAATAACATTACAAAATTTTAAGTTATCACTTCTATCGTGTGGTCATAAGCACACACACACACACACACAAACACACACAAACTTTTTTTTTAAATTTTTTTTTTCTCTCAATGAAGTGCAAGCTTATCCAATAGTTTAAGAAAGAAGAAAATTCTGCAACAAAAAGGATTTTTTTTTCAAAAACATGGTTAAGTTTTTAATAGAAAAAGTCATTAATTAACACAGAAAAAGCAAATACTGAACTTTTCTTTTAGATCAGAGGTTCCCAAACTTTTTGTCTCATAGAGCCCTTGCCATGTTTTTTAGTTTAGGGTACTTACCTTGCTTACTTAATATTGAACTTTTGCAAACTTTTTAGCTTAAATGTCGCTTTGATAGCTGGTATAGAGCTGCTTACTTTAAAACATCCAAATTTCTAACTATAATGAAGTATAGGGCTTAAAACTTTAGAAACGTGTGTTAATTAAATTAAAATTTAATTAATACGTAAAATATATAACCGATCACCCAAAAAGATTTTATAATGGAAGGGACAAATCTGGTGGTTCTATAACAAATTTTTGACATTTGTGACATCAATCTTGTTAGGTTTAAACCTAAATCTCCTCGATTAGTAGCATCCAATCTTTTCCCTTTCTTTATATATTTTGTAGATTGGCAACCTCTCATTGAAACTCCTTCTCACTAGGAAAAGCAATTAAAATCTTTCTCACAATACTTCATAACTGAGCTCAGTGACGCAATAGCCCATGAAGGCCAAGGCTTACTGTGCCTATCTCAGTTTTCGTGAACTTAGGGGGTGCATGAGCGGATCTTTTTGTCAAGTGGTCAGTCTGACCAGAGACCCCTAGTCTTCAGTTCCCAAGTAAGCTTGGTACTCATTTTTCGACGCACTGAAGGGATGAAAGGCCGAGTCGACCTTGCTCAGGACGGAATTTGAATCCCGGACCTGTGGCGTGGAAGTGTGATACACTACCACTCAGCCACAGGGCTTCACAATACTCCATAATTCGGGATAAATAACAAGTACGCCTTTTTAAAGCCAAAATTGCTGACATCCGTTTCTAAACTTCACTTTAAAATCTCCGTTGTTGCCTATTTCGATCAATTACTCTTGTAATATGGCATTTTTTTTCAATCTGACCATATGAATTCACTGCCTACTGTGGTAATTATCAGTGCCGGTTTATCCACTGGACGCTTGGGGCAGACACCCGGGGGTCCAGGGCCCTGATAAGGTGGACTTTCCCAGATTTTCTGGTTATAAATTTTGATCCGCCAATGCCAAGGGGGTTGTAGATCTATCTTTTGCGCCCAGGACCCGAAATGAGCTTAAATTGGCACTGGTAATTATCATAATGGTATCTTTCTCAAACCTAGTTTCAAAATCTGAATAAAGGGCATTTAAATGTTGAACATAGGTAAAAACATTTTCCTGGCAGATTATCTATGACCAATTGAGAAACTGAGAAAAATCGCAAAGTCCTTTAGCTTAATTCTGGAAAGAAACGCTGAAATGATGGGGTTTGTTTTAATAAAATTTATGCTGTCCTCTTGTAACTGCAAATCAACTTCATTAAATCAAGCAAATAAATCGGTGTTAAATAGGTAAGATATGGTTTCCATTTGATTAATTCTTCTTTTAATATTAAAGTCACGATCTGGTTTGCTGACAGCTACTATTGTAGACCCCATTTACACCTCATAGACCTCCAAATTATTTTTTTTCTGACGTGGACCCCTAGGGCTGCGGTTGCCCAGTGGTCAAGGTATCGGATCATGGCAGGCATGTCATGAGTTCGAGCCCAGTACCACTAAACACCCGCCGTGTAGGGCAGTGATGCACGTTAAATCTGTCGAGAGCTGAAACGTCTTCCGTGTGGTGTGGTAGTTAGGAGAGGGGGTGCCAGCTCAGGTGTCGTTCATGTCACTTGACCATGGTTCAAAATTACGTTGTCCAAAAGCCCTCCTGTAGTTAAACATTGCGATGTTAATATTCACTCACTGACGTGGACCCCTTGCAGGTCATCACAGACCACTTTGGAAATAACTGTTTTACATAAAAATTGTGAAACGACACCAAACAACAAAAATAAATAAACGATACATTTAGAGCAGAAGATCAAATGTGTGTGTATTCTCTTTCTCCTCCATGAAACAACAAAAACTGATATTGATGTGTGTTGTTTCTGATGCCTCCTGATGAACGGTGTCAGATCAAGGCCCACGAAATTCACCGTGGCTTTCGGCTAGTTTTATGTCTGTTGTTAGCTGCAGCTTTGATCCCCAAACAGTTGACAGTACGATTTGGCTCGGTTCCACCACAATTTTGAAGAACACTCCGGAGGGAGCGAGGTGACTTACATCTCTCGAGAATACTTTCGGCTCGATGGATATTTAGAGTGCCTCCCATGCCACACACAAGGGCCGGCTGTAGTAAATTTTGCCGACCCAGGCAAAAATGGAAAATGCCGCCCTCTCTCTCTCTCTAAAGCAAAAAATTATAATTAAAAAGATAAATTGTTCATATAAATACGCAACAATAAAACTTGAATAATTCTAGCGAACAAAAAAGTAGCATATATATGTATTATTTTAAGTTTCAAAAAATTCGAAATTAGTGACATAATTACTCGTTATTATTTTAAACGAGTAAAATGTAAGAGAAGGAATCGTCAACATTTCAGGAGGCCCATTTCTCAGAAAAATAATCTATTGATGGTGGGGATTACAAGCATTTGCTTTAACGAAAAGTAACTACACTCAAGACTAAAATAAAACATTTCTTGTGGTTTTCTATCTACCAAAACTTTTTATTGCCCCTGTCCCCTTTTGGATAGCTGACACCGGACATCGTAAGGGTGAAAGGAATGTCCGTTGTGACCCCACTCCGGGATGGGGAGAAAGTTATTAGTGAAAGATGCGTAAACAAATTTGATGATTTAACGTATTATTTCACCTCGAATCCTTCAAGTATCCACACAAAAGAAAACTGTCATTAAACATACAGAGTACAAAATAAAGAAATAAGGTACGTTAAATGAAATACCAAATTCACCCCCCAATAATATTTCTGGAAATCTATTTTTTTGGAACGAATATATGTATATATATTTCACATTTCAATTTTTAGAAATATTATTTTAAATTATATAAAAAGAAATAATGATTTAGTATCTGAAGAAGTATTAAGAATTAATAATTATAAAACATTCTTTCAAATTACCTATAGACTATAACTATCCAGCTAATTTTATATATAAATACATGTCTTCAAAATTATATATAGCTAATTTATTTTATTATTTAATATATTCATTTCTATTTAGTTTATAGTTTATAATTTTCTTAATATATTCTTATAATAAGTTTAGTTTTTAACAATATATACAGATGGCGCCACTATTCTTAGTTATGATGTTTTTTTGTGCATTGAGTCAGTACACTCATGGAATCTGACTACATCGGGTAAGATTCTTAGTTTCTTCGCTCATTTAAATTATTTTTAATTATGGTCATAATAATTTTTAACCTCTTTTGCAAATATTTTTTGTTAAGATATCTATATTTGTCTATTTCTCCCTGATTCCTATATAGTATAATTTAATATTCCAATTCTATTATTTTGCTGCTATATTCACCCACGTGGGTTTTGGGCCTTTGCCTTGGTTTATCTCCTGTGCTATTATGTCGAAAATTTCCGCTGTAGGGGAAGGTTGAAATCTCACAAAACACTGTTTATCCCTGTTTCACTGTCCTAAACCAGTGACAGCTCAGAAAATCAATAGTTTTTTCCACTCTAGCTAAATTTCTTTTTTGGTTTGTCATGGTCCTATGTTCTTGGTTCTTTCGATTTGATCTTAAGATGTTTTAAAATTCATTATTCTTCTTTTTAATTTATTTACTATATATATATATATATATATATATATATATATATATATATATATATATATATATATATATATATATATATATATATATATATATATATACATATACATATATATATATGTTGGAAATTTCCACATGAACATTCAATAGAGGGCGCTGTCAAGGCAGCCACCAGGAGTTAAGGGAAGAGAGAATTCAGCGAACGGACTCTAGACGAGGAGGTCGATGATCCGGGGCTGAAGGAAGTGACGAGAACGGTGGCCGAGTAGGGACCCACCAATCCGTTGTTCACGAGAGAGACGCGCAGGTCACTCTCAGCACGAGGGCTTAATCGAATTGTAAATACTGTATGATATGTGTAAACATCTGTCTTAGTGAGTAGAACTGTGAAATTAAACGTTAGATTAGAAACAAACAAGAGTGTGATTATTGAATACCCCTAGAACTGTACCATAATCCCACAAAATATGGGGGCACGGCCGCGATATGAACTGTGACGACTGTTGTTAATATTTCAACAAACGCGATATGGACTGAGGACTGTGAATACTGCAACTAACGCGATCTGAACTGTGAACATTTGTGTGAGCATTTCATTGGATACCTATTTATCTGTGCATGTAGAAGGGAGTTCCACGAAAGAAGAAAAAAAAGGTAAGATACCTTTTAATATCCTTCTATTTTAATAAGTATAATTGTATATAATATGTCGTTCCACAAAAATACAAGAAAGGAGGACTTAATAAATGTTCTCAAGGAAATTGGAGAACAAGCGACGTCTAAAGAAACAATAATTGAATTGAAAACCAAATTGGAAAAATCCGCAGCTTTTAAAGACGATCCCGATTTTGTGATAAATCTGCTAAAATTGTCCGTCGAGGACAGGCAGGCGAAAGCCGAACGGCAGCTGCAAGAGACCAACTCACAACTAGAGTTAGAAAAAATTAAACTACAGCAAATTGAACGAGAAATTGAACTTCAGAAAACTTTGGCAGAAGGGCAAGCAACGCAACAAAGTTCAAAAGGAGATTCCGAATTCAAACGGATTGTGCAGCATTTGCGAAAACCCTCGACAAGAAGGAATTAACACCAAAGATGGCTAGGTGGTCGATTTTTCTAACGGATTTTGATTACGAGGTAGTCCATCGTCCTGCAAAACAAATGCAACATGTAGATGCGTTGAGCAGACATCCTGTTATGCTAGTGACTAGTGATGAACTAACATACAAGATCGTGAACGCTCAAGAATCTGATGAATATATTAGGACTATTAAGAAGCTGTTGCAAGAAGGTAAAACTTCTGAATTCATCGTTAGTAATAAAATCCTGTACAAGATAAGTGAGGATCAGGAGTTGCTAGTCGTTCCAGAGATGATGCAAGTAGATGTGATTAAGAAAGCTCACTCATTTGGACATTTTGCAGCGACAAAAACTGAGGAGTTGGTGAAAAGAGATTATTATTTTCCGAACATGAGAAGGTGTATCGAAAACGTTATTAAGAACTGTGTTGAGTGCATATTAGTCAATAAGAGGGGAAAGGGAGAAGGCTTTTTAAACCCTATTCCTTAAGAAGATCTACCGTTGTTGACATATCACGTGGACTTTATTGGACCATTACCAACGACCAATAAAAATTATAATCACATATTCACTGTTATTGATGCATTTACAAAGTTTACGTGGTTGTATCCAACCAAAAGCACTACAGCTCAAGAAGTCATTGAAAGACTGAAGTTGCAAAAGAAAACTTTTGGGAATCCTTCACGAGTGATTAATGACAAAGGAGGAGCGTTCAGATCTAAAGAATTCGAAGACTACTGTGCTGATGAGCAAATTAGCAATGTGCAAATAACAACGGGAGTACCGAGAGGGAATGGACAAGTTGAGCGAATCCATGGAGTACTAATTCCTGTATTGACCAAGATGTCCATCGAAGACCCGACTAAGTGGTTTAAGCATGTAGATTCACTACAACGTGTACTGAACAGTGTGCCTTCACGCAGTTCAAAGTATTCACCATTTGAATTGCTCATAGGAGTTAAAATGAAGAATCATGAAAATGTCATGATAAGAAATCTGCTTGAAGAAGAGAGTCAAGAGCAACTCTTCCAACAGCGAGATAACCTGAGGAGAGAGGCAAAGCAGAACATTTTGAAGATTCAGGAAGAAAACAGGAGAACTCACAACCAAAAACGGAAAGAAGCGCATCTATATAAAAAAGGTGACTTGGTGGCAATCATGAGGACTCAGTTTGGAAACAAATTGAAACTGCGAATAAAATATTTTGGACCATACCAGGTGACCAAAGTGAAACCCCATGACCGATATGATGTGGCTAAAATTGGAGACCATGAGGGGCCCAATGTTACGTCAGCATCAGCAGACCAGATGAAGCCATGGACTTAGCATTGATGAGAGAGGAGGAATGAACTTGTTTCAAATGTTTGTGTAACTGTATATTAACCTTGTTCTTTTTTTTGTTTCTTTTAGTTTATTTCAGATCCTTAGTGCGTGAGCAGTGAGGACACTGCTTGTGTGGATGGCCGAGAGTTGTGGGAAATTTCCACATGAACATTCAATAGAGGGCGCTGTCAAGGCAGCCACCAGGAGTTAACGGAAGAGAGAGAATTCAGCGAACGGACTCTAGACGAGGAGGTCGATGATCCGGGGCTGAAGGGAGAGTAACGAGAACGGTGGCCGAGTAGGGACCCACCATTCCGTTGTTCACGAGAGAGACGCGCAGGTCACTCTCAACACTCCTGTACCTCAGTATTATTGTGAAGATCAGAATTGAGCGAGCGGACTCTAGACGCGCAGGTCGATGATCCGGGGCTGAAGGAAGTGACGAGAACGGTGGCCGGTAGGGGACCCACCAATCCGTTGTTCACGAGAGAGACGCGCAGGTCACTCTCAACACTCCTGTACCCAGTATTATTGTGAAGATCAGTTGAGCGAGCGGACTCTAGACGCGCAGGTCGATGATCCGGGGCTGAAGGAAGTGACGAGAACGGTGGCCGGTAGGGACCCACCAATCCGTTGTTCACGAGAGAGACGAAGGTCACTCAACACTCCTGTACCTCAGTATTATTGTGAAGATCAGAATTGAGCGAGCGGACTCTAGACGCGCAGGTCGATGATCCGGGGCTGAAGGAAGTGACGAGAACGGTGGCCGAGTAGGGACCCACCAATCCGTTGTTCACGAGAGAGACGCGCAGGTCACTCTCAGCCCGAGGGCTTAATCGAATTGTAAATACTGTATGATATGTGTAAACATCTGTCTTAGTGAGTAGAACTGTGAAATTAAACGTTAGATTAGAAGCAAACAAGAGTGTAATTATTGAATACCCCTAGAACTGTACAATAATCCCATATATATTTCAAATTCGATTCAAACGCCGCCCTTAAAATTTGCCACCCCGAGCAGGGGTCCGGTTTGTCCGGCCCTAGGAGCCTCCCCCTGCACACCCAGACACTATACATTTACAAACACCCAAGCCTTTTCTGAGATTCGAACCCAGCCCCTACGGCACAACAGTCAGCGTCACTTATCACTAAACTGGATAGAGAAATCGATGTAAAAACGCTAAAGCGAGTAGAGCATCCTCTTCAATTCATTCCTCTTTTCTTCGGGTTAATTTAATCAAAAAAATTCAGCCTGTTTATCATGGACTCTTCAAACTCAATTCAAATTTGCTTCATGCGTATTTTTTACCTTCAGCTCTGAAAGCAAATTTTCTCTTAATTAAGAAATAATTATAGCAATAATGTTAATTCATTTAAATGTCTATTGAATTTTTTAACACAGTACTAGAGTTGAACATTAATACTTAATTAGAAAAATCTTTGAACAATGATGAGATAAAAACAAAACCCCAATCGGCATGCATCCCCTTTTAAGAACAAAATATATGTACAAAAACTGCATTAGGGAATTTGGGGTAAAAAAATATCCACTCATCTTATTCTATTCAATGCTTTCTGAAAGCATTGATCAGGAAATTGCAACTTGTAAAAGTTCTGTAAAAATATACAAGACAAGTTATTCATGTTAACATCTGGATTTTAAAATCTTATGTTTTTGAAATAAAATACTTATTTTTAAACATGTGAACATTGCACTGCATTTGAAGTATGCATGAAAGTTACCAACTGAAAAAATAATTGCAATCAAAACACACAACCTAAAGATTTGATACATCTTATGATTTGGAAACAGTCCAGGAGTTATACGTTATAGTCAAGAGTAAACAGTAATTGGACATAGTTAACAGAGCATATTTTAAGGAAAAAACTTTTAAATTAAAAAATATACTCACTTCCCAGCTCCCCTCCTTAAAAGTATAGGATCTATCAACTAGATGTTATTTAACTCTCATTCCAGATCTTGAAGTTCAATTCATTAAAGTGATGGCACTGTAATTCCAGAGACTTGATCATCGTTTTATGCTCCGAAAGAATTTGATGGATATGTAAGTATTAATATTTCAGAAACTCTCTTGGCAGATATTAAGAATTCTTCAACAATTTGGATGTGCTCTCTTGTGTTTTACATTTCGCTATTGTTGAGTAAGACCATTCACCATGCAGATCAGTTCAGTTGAGTTCAGTAGAGTGGTACCAATGTAAATCTGGAGACTTGGCCATCGCATTATGCTCCGACAGAATTTGATGAATATAAAGGGTGTTTTTTTGAGAGGTATAGAACTTTAAATTGCAATAAAACAACGATGTATTATTCGATTGACATGAATTTTTTTTATTCGAAAGATAATCTTGTGGCATTACATTTTAAATATGATTTCTGGCATATGACTGCCACGGCTGGCTCGGATGTAGTCCAATCTGGACGTCCAATTTTCGATGACTTTTTCCAACATTTGTGGCCGTATATCGGCAATAACACGGCGAATGTTGTCTTCCAAATGGTCAAGCGTTTGTGGCTTATCCGCATAGACCAATGACTTTACATAGCCCCACAGAAAATAGTCTAGCGGTGTTCAATCACAAGATCTTGGAGGCCAATTCACAGGTCCAAAACGTGAAATTAGGCGGTCACCAAACGTGTCTTTCAATAAATCGATTGTGGCACGAGCTGTGTGACATGTTGCGCCGTCTTGTTGGAACCACAGCTCCTAGACATCATGATTGTTCAATTCAGGAATGAAAAAGTTAGTAATCATGGCTCTATACCGATCACCATTGACTGTAACGTTGTGGCCTTCATCGTTTTTGAAGAAGTACGGACCAATGATTCCACCAGCCCATAAAGCGCACCAAACAGTCAGTTTTTCTGGATGTAACGGTGTTTCGACATACACTTGAGGATTAGCTTCACTCCAAATGCAGCAGTTTTGTTTGTTGACGTAGCCATTCAACCAGAAGTGCGTTTCATCGCTAAACAAAATTCGCTTATGAAAATCGACCATTAGTTTCGAAATAAAATTGCACAATTTGAAAGCGTTGTTCAAGCGTGAGTCTATTCATGATGAATTGCCAAACCAAACTGAGAATAAATCACTTGACAGCTGTTAAATCGGTCGCCATCTTGGAAAGTAATGCCAACTTAAACTTCTATACCTGAAAAAAAAACACTGTAGAATATTTAGAATCTGTTGGTTTATATTAAGAATTATTCTACTTTTTAGACATGCTCTATTGTTTTACAGACCATTCTCCGTGATTGGAGATAAAATATTTCGTTGCGCTTTGTATTTGCTATAGGTCAAAATGAAATGCTCACTTGTTTCTGGCACTTGACATTCAGAAAACATTGAAGAATCTGCTTCTTTAAAAAGGAAATATAGTATATCACATTCAATGGTAGTTTTTTTTACTCGCATCTTATTAATTAAAACCTCTGAATTTCTATTGTTTGCTGTCTGTCAATTCCACTTTTCAAGATGTGAAATATAATTACAGTTTTTATGTATTCTGCTCTTTGTCCATGTTTCTTCATTTTTACTTTTATGTGTGTGTTGTTCAATTCTACTATTAGCTCACAATCTCTATATATTTATTTACCTTGGTGGAATTTTCAATCGTTAATAAAATACATTTTAAGGCGCTTAATTAAGCTGAAATTTTATACACAGGATTACAATACAATAATATAATAACAATAAATAAAAATTGATTTTGATTAAAACTAATTATTTAAAGAACTACAAATACAGCCACGTTGGCATCATTTTTGGCGACATGTGTCAAAACTTAAAAGGTTTTTTTCTCACGTGTTAAAGTATTCAGTTGAACTGAACTTGGGGCTGGCACCCAGGGGCCCGGATAAGCTGGACTGAACTAGATTTTCTGGTTATAAATTTCGATCAGCCAGTGCTAAGCGGGCCGGCAGATCTTCTGCGCCAAGGGCCCGAAATGAGCTTAATCAGGAACTGGATACTTTTTAAAACTGATAAACTGTCCGTCCGGATAAAATAATTTTCTGCTTCTGTAATCAAATTTTGTAACGCAGTCCCTATGGCTATAGATTCAGCTGTGAAAATTGAAATCATCTCTTAACACCGTGCAGACTCTGCAATATCTGACTAACAACAACAATTACAGTCACGGATTTCGTGTTATACAGACCATCCGACTGCTTCATTTGTGATAAGGTACAAATTTTTAGTTGCTTTTTTTTAAAATAAAAGTCGCACTCTAAACCAACGCGAGCCATACCTCGTAATTTTAAGTGACGAGGATGACACTTGAACTGGCACACCATTTTCTTAACTTCACGCCATCAAGAGAGCTGAGTCATGACATATTTAATGTGCATCAGTCCCTCTACACGGTTGTGCAGGACTCAAACTCACGACCACAAGTTGATTACATCGAACACTCAGCTATTGCGGCAACAAAATTTCAGTAGCAGGTTGCCCCTCAAACATTTATTCTCTTGATTAGAATACAAAAGAACAGGGTGCGGCAAATAAAAGTGGCGTGGAGAACAGAGTTCGCCAGATAACAAAGAAAAGGAGATAACACGTTAACCTGTTTATAGCACATGCTGAAAATGACCCTCCTTTATCTCTTGGCAACTTTGGGCCTTTGTCAGCAAGTTCCCCTGGACCGCTGGAATTGCAGTCTTGTTCGATCTCAGAAATCTGTTCTCGCGATATGTTCGATACGGACTGCTCCGAGATGTTCTGCTGCAGTTCTTGGAGACTATGAGAGTTGTTGCGACACACCTTCGACTTGAGGGTTCCCCACAAACAGTAATCACACAGTAACAGATCAGGTGAGGAGGATGAAGAGCAAGAGCCGAGACCAGATTGACATCTGCTAAAAACTGTCAGAAGAGAAGATAGTGCAAATGTGATCCATGGTTCGGTGAGATGTATGGGTAGTTGCACAATCCTGTTGTAAGTAACCATAGGTCTTTTCCTCCTTATTTAATGTTGCCACAATAGGATTGCCACTCATTAACTCATATTGAAACAACCCGTACTAAAGTATGAACTGGTTTAGATCACTTGGTGTGCGCATCACATTCACGTCTAATAATCTAGGCCTCTTTTATTTGCCCCACCTCTTGTATAAATTATTTTCATTCAACAATAAACAGTGTCTGTCATAGGTAATGAGAGTGCCAAAGTCCATGAATACTTTAAAAATGCATTAAAAGGTAAACATTTGAATAAGGTCTGCGGAAAAGTCCTCGTGAAGGGGGACTTTTTTGAGAAAACAAATTAGTTACAATGTATTACAGTAGATGGCGCTGTACTCAAGCAAATCTCGGGAAATATCCAAATCAGAGTCCTATAAAATGCCGGAAATTATTGTGTGTCCCTTTTTCTTTGAAGAGTCTTGTGCAAGATTAGGCTGGAAGACATGTTCAGTCAATGGATAAAGTTACCTAGAAATGCTATGAGATAAGTGATTGCAGGAACATGTCCTTGACAAGGTGATATTCATATCCCTTGATTTTTGGCTCTGGGGTTATGTCCCGAGTTAATCCCAACAGCCTACACATCTTCTTTGGTGTAGTTGAAGGATGCTATTCATTATGAATTTTTCTGCATCCAACCGGAACTGCTACAGTGAACGGTGTTATTGTCGTAGGAAAATGACGAAATTAAGAATTTCATGAAATTCCTAAGGGATAGGATCAATTGACGGGAGATATTAAAACGTCTCTTCAAGGACCTTTCCCTGATGAAAGTAAGGGATTTTATCAAATCCCTGAAATGTTGCAGTGAAATGAACTACTCATCAGTGTAAAATGCTGTTCAGGGGGGTCTAGTCCTAGTACTTCCTAACCATACAGGGAGTACTATCGATCCCCTAAATATCAACCTCATATCTTTAAAAAAATGGCACCATAGGATTAACATAGGGATTGATATTTTAGTGTGTAAGCAACCGAGAGAAAAGATGTTACACATAAAAAAATATCAGACTAATTTTCTAATTATTTGTTAATTAGTTTCGAATAATTAATTTGTATTTTCATTGACTATTGTTGTATTACTTACTTCTACGTTTAATAATGCACCATATTTGTTAAATAAGCACTTTTAAACTCTTGACATTATTTCATCATTTCACTGAAAAATGTCAAGGATTTGTTCAAATCCCTTACTTTTATGAGGGAAATGACCTTGAAGAGACTTCATTTTAACATCTCCCATCAATTGATCATCTTCCTTAGGGATTTGATGAAATTCCTAATTCCATGAATTTCCTGCGACATTATCACTCGCTTGCAAACTGTAATTTGTGGTGATGGAGGACACATTGAACAAATGCGCTAGCATTGTGGAACGATTGCAAACATATGCTCACTTCAAATGAATTGTTTTCAAAGATATTTGGTACTTCTATATTAAGAAAATGTAACCAACTTTTTTTCTCAACCCCAAAAATATCCTACCTATTCCGCAAACCGTCTTCGAATGCATCAATTCTTTAAATTTTTATGCGTTTTTAAAGTATTTACGGACTTAAAGGTCACCCGGTATTTAGGCACTTGAGTTTGGAAGAAATCTGGCAAAAAAACAAAAACTTATGCTAACATAAATAATTTTTCTTCAAAGAAAAATCAAATTGCATTGAAAGAGCAAAAAAATATGCAAAAATATTGGAGCCATTTTATACGAAATACGTTTTTAGTTAAATATCCCTAAGAAAATGAATATTTCTCATTTGTGTCGGTACATATTAAATTTTCATTAATTCCTTTGGCAACACTTTTTCAATAGGGCTTTGAAGAATCATAGCATTTTCTTTTATTCTGAACATTTTCAATAAAATCAGCACGCTCTATTTTCTGGAGTTACATTCAAAGTCCAAAAAATTAGGTTTGATAGCTATATATAATAGCCACAATCATAAAGCAGCATGTTTGGTATCTTTATTTCGATAAAAATGGCTTTTACTTTAGGTTTCTCCATGCATTGGTTGAAGTTGTCTTGCAATTTAGAACTTCAAGATATGCAGAAAGATTCAAGACTTTTCATAAGCAAAATTCCCATGCCCATACACATGCAGCAAAATACTCCCAAACTCATTCTATATTTTTACCTAACACAGGGGTGGCCAACCTTTTTGGGAAGAGTGCCACTTAAAACAAACAAAAATATGAAGTGAAAAAATGTTACTTATAGGCTTATATTATGGGATTTTTACGCAAATAGCACATTTTTTTTAAATGCAAGTCTAAAAAGTGAAAGTTAAAAATAAATCATAAGTAAAACATAAGTGCAATTTAGGGGGTTGATTGTTATTAATTTTTTGACAGATGCAAATGAGTAAGGTTAGGTATAAAATAAAAATGAGTAACTTGAACTACATTTAATTCTAAATAATTATTAAACAAACAGTACCTTCTTAATGTGGTTCCTGAATTTGTAGCGTTCAAATCAAGTCATCTTTATTAGGATTACTCGAAGATTCTAACAACTAAGGTAAGAAAAATACAATATTTTCCTTGTAATCTTAAATTTAAATTACTTAATTACCTCATAATATCAGTAAGAAAAGCAAAATCTCACAGCCAATTTTCATTCTTGAATAACAAGCACTCACTGGGCAGGTTTTCTTTCAAAACACGCTGCCTCAAATTCCAAAAGTATACTTTCTTTGAAAAGGCAGAACACACAAGGAAGGAGTATTCTATACGCGATAACATTTTCTTTTCTGATTCAATTAATAAAGTGCATTTAAAATAAATTTTGTTTTTTGTCTCAGCTAACTGCATTTCAATAAAATTGTAAAAAAACTTCTATTCAATTTTTTAATTAGCCTTTGTGTGTGTGCCACTATTACTACTCCATCGTAACACACTATGGCACATGTGCCGCGGGTTGGCCTAACAGAAGGAAATAAGTTCATTTGTTTTTCAATACATAATTCTTCCATCAGATGCAAAAAACTTTTTAGACCAATATCTCCTCATTTCAAAATGATAAATGCTAAGAGTTTGTTTTCTGCCCACTCGGTTGTTGCATCTGATCCAATGTCAGATTCATATTCTAAAACTTTCTACCAATTCAATCAAAAGTATTGTTCTCTAATTCTAGATTTTTGAGAATAAGCATTTGGTTACTAAATTTTTATTTAATCTGTCTTTATCAAAAGTTCCAATATTTTATCTGAAATTGCTTCAACTACTTTATATTTAATATTTTTTAAATATATTTTACACATAAATCTAGATTTCAAACAAAATTTAGTTGTAATTTGTGTTCATTCGAAACTATCAAGATGTTTTTATTTCTGTTATTTAAGTTCATTAAAAAATATAAGTGGATTAGAAATTGTTAACAAAATATTTAAGCATCTGTGTATGCCTTATTGCTTATTTTTCAATGTTCAAGAGTACAGACTTTTTTTTTAAGTATAAAATTGTTCAGAATATTTATTATCAAAAATAAAGATAAATGCTGATGCATTCTAAAAAATGTTCAGATAATTTAGAGAGTTCATATCTTTTTTTCTTTGTGATAGAAGTGTTTAAGAATGATAGCTACTGAATATTATGCTCAAATATTCAAAATTAATTCTTTAACTTAATTTACAAAATAACAACCCTTTAAATTTAATTAATCACATTTATTTCTGTTCAAAATACAACCAGATTGCAGTAGAATTATTCATTTTTGAACAAAATGTTATTTCCATTATAAATAATATAACTTAATAATGTTTTATTGTACACTGATCACAGAAATTAAAATATAACAGAAGCATCTAAATTTTTTTAAAATTCAGTTTATGTGTTTTCTTTTAAGAAAGAAAACTAAATTTTATAAATGAATAAAATCAAATTTTTATGATTCGTTTTAATGATTTCCTTTTTACGTTATGCAATTCATTTATACATATTAATTTAATAGTTATCTGATACCACAATCAGTTTTTTTCTTAAGATATGCTGACGAAAGATAAATAAAATCTGAATAATCAAGATCCGAATCCATATAATTGTAATCATTGTCAATATAATTTTTGGCCTTTGCAATCACTAATATTTAGTTATCTTTCCTGTTCCTTTTGGCTAATTTTCAGCAATATTTATCCTTGACAATTTGTAAAGACCTCCTTCTCCCCCTCCAAAAAAGGTCATTAACATTAAATTCTTTCACATATTTAACGTAAGACTTCATAACTTAATAAAAACCATCATACAATCACTGTAGAAGTCTCAAAATATATTCTAAAATTTTATCTATGTACACTGATTTCATCGAAAATAATTCAAATACTTCCACATTCTACTTTTGAAAATCGCACAAGTCATTTTTTACCAATTCAAATTATTCATATTTTTTATTAAAATAATACAGTTGGAAAAAATGTAAAAAAGTGTTTTCTGTCCCAATAGTTTTGCAAGTCAATAAAGATGGCTTCTACTATTTCCTAACATATAAAATCAACATCAAAGAGCTTAAGTGAAAGTAAGCAAATCTTTTTCTTTGTTAGAAGAACTGGCATTTGATCAACTTATAAGTAAAAAGATTTAATTTTTCATAATATTTCAGTATAACTATAACAAAAATATTTGTGTAATTAATTTAAAAGTTTCTATATTAAAAAGGACTAGTCCCAGTTAAAGTTATACATTTTTGCAACTGGAAATAATCAAAAAATGTTTTTGCTTCATTTTCCCTTAAGACATCCTTCCTCTTGTCACTTATAATACTTTTATTTTTCACTGATTGAATGATTATAATTATTTTGTTATGAAAATCTCACTTATTTGCACACATACACAAAAAAGTTAGCTCATACAATGAAGCATTGCATTTAATGGGGGGGGACCTCTTAATATTATGAATTAATAGATTATCCATTTTGAAAAGTTTATTTTCATTTTAAAAACACTACATATGTTTTTTGAAATGAACATGTCATCAATGTATACATACAGAAACACATTAAATTGTAATGAAGTGATTAATATGTTCTTTATGTGTAGCCATTTTACAAATCTGACATATATGGTTAGCAAGAATAAAAAACCGTATGCCCCTTTATTTAAAAATCAAACCCTAAAATATCAACTAAATGGATTTCATATATATTCAAAATTAAAATATTCAATAAAATATCTTATACATTTAAAATTAAATTAACATTTTTATATGCACTGCATCCCCCCCCCATTTTGTACAGAAACTAAAGCATCTCCGGACTAATAATTTTTTTTACAAACATAATGCATAATTTAAGCAGCAATTTTTATCCTTTTTTTCGAAGATAAAGATTAAAATAGATATACAAAGAAAAGAGTATTAGTTCATGGAATGATATTTAAAAAAATTACACAAATGTTTTACAATGCATCAAACATAAATAGCAGGTGACATGAATCTTAGTGTAATACATTAATTAAATTTGATACAATGTTTGCATTAACAGATGTTTTGATTTTCCCGAGGCTGTGGTATATTGCAAGGGTCTGGATAGAAAAAACTGAAGCAATTCCCTCGTAGAAGCTCGAAAATATGGTTGTTTGGCAGCATGTTCTATGACCAAAAGGGTACCAGTAATATCTAAACCAGTCTTGAAATTTTTCTCTTCTCCTTTTATTAGTCCTATAATAACCAAAAAGTGGTTATTAAACTCTAAAGCTTTATCTGAATCAAGATTATATGCTTTAGATAAGAGGTCATCAGCATAATTGAAAGCAGCAGATTTAACATTGTTGTTATCAATATCTACCACCAACGATATTTTAAAAAATAATTCAAGATAATCTACAATAGTTGGCTCTTTGGGAAGAACAGATGAAAAATCTTCTTTTGCATTGTAAAGTGCAACAAGTGTTTCAGGAGTTGGATTTGAAAGAAAATCAGCAGCAGTAGCCTTAGACATAGGACTTTGATACGAAGATTTGTTAAGACTTTGTTTCTCGATAATCGATCTGTTGGATTCATCTTGAGAATCTATTTCTTCTTCATCCTCTTCATCAATATCTTCATAATTGTCATCATCATCATCTTCTTCATCATCATCATCATCATTTTCACCTAGAAATAATCAAAAGTAGTTAGGTTTGATGTAAGAATAAATTCCAGAGTTAAAAATTTTTTTTAACACAGAGGTTTTCTTAAAATTAATATACATAATTTTAGAAGAAATAAGAATATACCCTGCAAAATGTTATGTTATGGCAATCACTTAACTTTATAATATATTTTGGTGCAGAGATTAACACATTTTTTTTCAAGAATTGGAAATCTAAGAAATGGAATTAACATTCTTTGTACAAATAAAAGATAAAACAAGAGTGCTTCTGTGGTGTAATTCAAAAACAGAAGCAAAGACATATGAAATAAGGAATGCTGAAACTATGGGCGATTATAATTTTCCACTTTAAAAAAACTTTCCCCAAAATAGCTTTACATTTTTTTCAAAAAATACAATTTTTAAACAGTTTTCCTATAGCTCTAGAGATATGTCAACAAAGCCATATCTAAATGTACTAAATTATATTCTTTCGTATAGTTTTTCTAAAAGATCATCATATTTATTCTTTCTTTGTGGTAAAAAATATTCTTTTGGGTAAATTCCCTAGTTTCTATTGAAGTTATTAAAATTGGGTTGTCTCCATACAGTCTGCAAAGCTGAATAATTATTACGGAACATCAGAGGTATCGGTTGTCTTATTTGAGTTTTTCTACGTGTGGTGAAAAAGGGTATTTTTGGTAAATTCCTAGTTTCGCCCACCCCCTTGGCGACGAATTTTTTGATCAGCGCCAAAATGGCGCCAAAGCGCAATTTTCAAACTCGTACCGACGACGTTCAAAGAACGGAAAATGTCGATAACCATAAAAAAATTAAAACAACTGAAATTGAACAGTTCAGCGAAGCAAACTAAAATGGAAAAAAATTACGTGCTTACGAAGGAACGTCTTTCTCCATGGGAGGGTACAATGTGGTGATCATTCATTTTACCAAACATGCTTTCATCAATTTCAACAATTTTGCCTTCACCACCGAGTGATTCACTTTCTTTCAAAACCGCAGCCATGCAGACCTCTCGGCAAAACATGTACCAATCAACCACGGTATTTTTATTCACTCTCACATCTTTCACAGCAAACTCATTCATTGACTTTCCAAAAAAATGAGCGTTAAAATTAAAATGTCACACACACTTAAATGACTCTTAGAGAACCACGTACCTTTTCTTATACTCTTGCATACATCATGCGGATTCTCTCCTCCTTTCGTATACGGCATCTCCATTCATACCCATCAATCGTTCCCTTCCTTTCTCTCATAACCATGTTTTTTCCACATTTAGGACATTCATACCTGCTAGAAATTAAATTTTCACGCATACACCATTCAAGCAAATTCCTTTGTCCCCTTTCTTCCAAAACATCAAAAAAAGAAATAGTTAGATGTTCCATTCGGCTACTCATTCTGAAAAACCGGTACTCACACGAATTCTAAAAATATCGTTCGAACCAGATCGTTCAACCGTGAAAAAGAAGGAAATGGTTAAATTTTTCTGTATATATATTGGTTTTAGGGTTGCCATAATTAAAATTTTGAACCTATTGGTCAACGGAATTTTAATGAAAAGGGTAGATAGCTTGGCGAACTTATCGCCCTGCTTGGCGACAAAAAAGTTCAAAAACCGGGGGTGGGTTAAAATAGGAGCCAACCATTCTTTTGATAGTTTCATTTTAACTTTGGCAACAAGGGTGAGAATTTATACTTCAGCTTTGTGCTTTAAATGTAGTTCAGACAAAACTAAGCATATTTACTGGCATTCAGCATACACACCTATACTCCCAAACAGTACTTTTAAATTTTTGAGTACATTTACTGCAATTCACTCACCCTTCCCCTTTCACGAAAAAACCTGAAATGCACTTATGTAATGCTCTTAGGCTTTGAAGTAATTTATCTGAGGCATTATTCCAGGCTTTTGAAAAAATAGTACACAGAACTACAACGCTTTAAGTTCGTAAGGTATGTCATTTCTTTTAAATAAGCAATATTTAAATACATATAAATAAATTTTTTAATGCTCATTTTACTCAGTGTATAATGTACACCCATAAACTTTGATCTTATTTTTTGTGTTAAAAGTGAATTGAAATACAGTTAAATGCTAAAATAATTTGTTCTAGTATTTTTAACAAAAGAGGGGAATTTAAATTAAATTCTATAAAGAACCTTTGGTGAAGTATGATGATAGGTTGGAGAAAGACACTAAATATCTACAGTAGTGCACACAAAAATGTTTCAGGGGAGGGGGTCCAGGGTCGAAAGTCCACCATTTCGGTGTCATTCTCCAATACTCCGCCCAACATATTCTTTTGATTTGGTCGATTTTTGGGGGAAAACAATACAAAATTAATTATCGAATAAATAATTAGCATTATTTAATAAATTTAATTGTTAATAAAAAATACATAATTAAATTTTACGTAATATATACACAGGATTAAAAGCAATCGAAAAAAAATCAATGGCTATGGGGGTGTCCGGACATCCCCCACTGAATATCTATAATACATGTTCAGAATATTTTTGCTTAAAACAATGTTCCACAAATCATAAAACAGCAACCTTGGCAGTTAAGGGGTTAAAAAAAAATTTCAATGAAAGAGGTGGGGGGATGAAGTGGTTGATTTGTGTATGAATGAAATGTTCTTATATGAATGTTTAAAGCATGGTAAAAAATGCATTTGTAACAGAATGTTCATAACGTGTATAGAACTGTAATAAAAGACACATGATTTAGTGTTTTTTACATGAGCATATACAATATCTAGTACCTCACAAGATAATGCTTTAGTAGATTGATGAGTGAATATGATTTGAATATTAATGAAAATATCCGGTATTCTCTTGCAGAAAAATATTATACTTCAAAATAAAGTGAGTGACTTTTAAAATTGTTAAAACATTCATAGCAGTTGCACAGTTATTTAAATTTACACAAAGGTTGGCTCCTATTTTAACCCACCCCCGGTTTTTGAACTTTTTTGTCGCCAAGCAGGGCGATAAGTTCGCCAAGCTATCTACCCTTTTCATTAAAATTCCGTTGACCAATAGGTTCAAAATTTTAATTATGGCAACCCTAAAACCAATATATATACAGAAAAATTTAACCATTTCCTTCTTTTTCACGGTTGAACGATCTGGTTCGAACGATATTTTTAGAATTCGTGTGAGTACCGGTTTTTCAGAATGAGTAGCCGAATGGAACATCTAACTATTTCTTTTTTTGATGTTTTGGAAGAAAGGGGACAAAGGAATTTGCTTGAATGGTGTATGCGTGAAAATTTAATTTCTAGCAGGTATGAATGTCCTAAATGTGGAAAAAACATGGTTATGAGAGAAAGGAAGGGAACGATTGATGGGTATGAATGGAGATGCCGTATACGAAAGGAGGAGAGAATCCGCATGATGTATGCAAGAGTATAAGAAAAGGTACGTGGTTCTCTAAGAGTCATTTAAGTGTGTGTGACATTTTAATTTTAACGCGTCATTTTTTTGGAAAGTCAATGAATGAGTTTGCTGTGAAAGATGTGAGAGTGAATAAAAATACCGTGGTTGATTGGTACATGTTTTGCCGAGAGGTCTGCATGGCTGCGGTTTTGAAAGAAAGTGAATCACTCGGTGGTGAAGGCAAAATTGTTGAAATTGATGAAAGCATGTTTGGTAAAATGAATGATCACCACATTGTACCCTCCCATGGAGAAAGACGTTCCTTCGTAAGCACGTAAGTTTTATCCATTTTTTTTCCATTTTAGTTTGCTTCGCTGAACTGTTCAATTTCAGTTGTTTTAATTTTTTTATGGTTATCGACATTTTCCGTTCTGTTCAATTTCAGTTTTAATTTTTTTTATGGTTATCGACATTTTCTGTTCTTTGAACGTCGTCGGTACGAGTTTGAAAATCGCGCTTTTGCGCCATTTTGGCGCGGATCAAAAAATTCGTCGCCAAGGGGGTGGGCGAAACTAGGAATTTACCAAAAATACCCTTTTTCACCACACGTAGAAAAACTCAAATAAGACAACCGATACCTCTGATGTTCCGTAATAATTATTCAGCTTTGCAGACTGTATGGAGACAACCTAATTTTAATAACTTCAATAGACATAGAGTAAGGTAAAATAATTAAAGTCCACAAGATCCTAAATGTTTGTTAAACTTAATGCTAAACTCCTAGGAGAGCCCCCACCCTTGGCGCCAAACCGGAAAAAGCGCCAAGCGAAAACGAAATGGCGCCAAGTAAACTCGACAACGGTGACAAGTAAATATAGCAGTATAAGATGGATGCGCAATGAAAATATATGTAAACAATACAGAAATTTAACACGAATTCTTTCTTATACTTCTGCAAACATCATGCGTATTCACACCTTTTTTTCGACATTTCCATTCAAATCCATCCAAAACAACACTCTTTCGTCAATTTAATCCCATTTGCTCATTACATTTAGGACACTCATAACTTGAAGCAATTAATCCTTCTTTCATACACCATTCAATCAATTCTTTCTTGCCTCTAGCATTCAATAATGTAAAAAATTCTAACGTGTATTCACTTACAAGCGCAGCCATGCTTTCAACCCGGTGCCCAACAACAAAATGAAATTTGAAATGCGCGCCCACAAATGACGAAAATTTTAGAAAAAGTTAGGGTTACCATATGTTGTATTTAAAAGCAAGGTTACCATGATGGCGCAATTATCGCCAACCAAAGTAATTCGCGCAAAGGGTGGGGGCTCTCCTAGGAGTGAACCGCTAAATTGTTTAAATTTTACAGCTATGTATTAAAAGATCCATTTTAACCAAAACAAAAATTTTTTTGTATGTGTACTTGGGTATTATCGCAACCATATTGGTGACATTATAAGAAACGAAGCACATGGTTGCCAGTTAGCATGTACATTACATGTAAAATCAAGGTTGCCACCTTGGCAACTTATCTCAAATGCTGGCATTGCTGTGATAGTATTCAAGTACCCATTTTTTTAAAAGAATGAGCAATTTTTGTTGGACTTCTACCTTGAGAGATATTCAAGCGTATCTAATGCAGTCTGAACCTTCCCCCCCTAATTCTATTCAAGAGTATGGTCTAATCATTGTTTTCATGAATCAGGAGGAATGTTCCTCAACATAAAAAAAAATCATGACAACAATTTCTGGATGACAAAATATGTGAACATGGTATTGATCCTGTTTGGAATATAAAAAATGCGTATAAATCAGCAATCATATTCTAATCTGTTTACAATGGTTTCAATTGGTTGCTAATTCTTGCTATGGATCAACAGCACATAAAAGTACACATGTTCAAAAATGACAGAACTTTTCCTTATATCCAATAAATTGAATGGAGAAGAAATAATCAAGGGTTAATGAGTACTTTTTCAGTCAGTTCGAAGATTAGACAAAATGATTGCATGGTATATGAGAGAAGTTTTGATTTCTGGTAAATATGAATACCCAAAGGATAGAAATTTTATGTGGTAAAAAAAGGACAAGCTTCCAGAGCAAAGGTCACGTTTTCCAGTGCCATCTTTTTTCACATAAGTATACATAGTTAAGGTGTTTTGGAGGTAAAATAAAAGACAAATAAGTAAATCCTTCTCTGAAATAAGCATATCAGTACTTATGTATTATTGTTACCGAATTGGCCACGTTATATGAAATAAAGCACATGGTTGCAAACTGGAATCTTGAACATCGACATAGTTGCAATACATAAGTAACAGCAAATCCTTTGCAAAAACTGTCAAGGTCATTGTATTGTATTCCAAAGCATTTGGAATTGTTTTACAAATAACAGTGCAATCCAAAGGTCAGTTATTCTCTCGCAAAGGCATACATGTATCCCAAGGGCAGTTAACACACTGGCTGAGCGAGGCATTAACCCTCATGAGGGTTGGATCTTGGCACAGCCCCTTTATTTGGCGATAAGATTTTATCATTCTTGAGATATCAAACTTCAATCGAAAGGACAACCCTGCTTTCAGTGAACATTCATAACATAATCATAAATCCTGTTTAAAAGAAACTTACCTTCATCTTCACTTAGAGATCCCAAACTATCGATCTTTCCTAACTCTGTCATTTTCTGTTGGATATACTGGCAACCATCTTCTCCAAAATTATTTCCATTCAAAATCAAGGTTTCTAAATTCTTTTTAAGTTCCATGGCTTCTACAATGGCTTCACCACCTTCAACATTGATTTCATTGAAACCCAAGTTGATATTTCTTATTTCTGGGCATTCATTTTCCAATATAGCACTCAGGGCCATAGCACCTCCAGTCCTCACAAGACAGTCTCCAAGGTTTAGCATTTCAAGTTTTTTAAGTGAAGGTAAGCACTCAGAAATACATTGTGCCCCTTCTTCAGTTAAGCTGTTGTCTTCTAGATTAATTACTTTCAAGTTAGGATTTGATTTGAATGCATCAGATATTGCTTTAATACCAGGATGATAAATACCATTTTGTGGCATTGCAACTGATTCCAAAGTTCCTAGTTCTTTCAGAAACTTAGATACTGCAATAGCTCCATTATTTTCCAATCGATTGCGACCACAGACAAAAATCTTCAATTTCATGGGTGTACCGTTCTTGCGACTACTTTCGATACATTTGCAAATCGATTCCGATAATAATTTTGCTCCTTGTATGCCTAAGCCATTGTTATTAAAATGGAGCTCTTCCAAGGTGTAACAACTAGAAGATTCTAAGAGTTCCTGAAGACCAACCAAACCTGTCGGTCCAAAAGCATTGTCACTTAAATCTAATACAACAAGGTGGGCATTAGCAGTCATGATCCCTTTACTCAAAAATTGTAAGGCTTTCGGGATTTCTGTCTTGTCTCGTCTGGTAAACATATCCTTCCATAAAGCTTTCTTGAAGTCAGGTTGACTTTCTAAAGCTTTGCCGATTGCTTCTGCTGCAGGAATACCAATTGTATTTCCTTCCAGCTGTAATGTAGTCATCCCAGGGCAATCATGAATAGCCTTCACAATATCAGCGGCATCCTCAGCTTTGTCTAATTGTAAAGCTTGACCAACAAAACTCACTACCTTTTCTTTTTGTTCTTCATCCACTTTGGTAGATTCTAATTGCAAAATCAAATTATCCACAGCAGTCATCTTTAAAACTTTAAAAAAAAATTTCAGAAACCCGAAACACACGATCCAAATTTTTGCGAATTAAAAGGCGGTTACAGTTGCCGCGAGAATTACCGTTGCCAGATATCAGCATTAGATATTTTGTATTTTTAGATTAATAATTTTAACCCCCCAATAATTTTTGTTTACCCCCCCCCTTTTTTCTTCTTCTACATAAGGATTTGTACTTTCAATAGGAGTTTTAATTTCAGTGATTGTTTTTTTAAATGCGCAAGAATTGCTGAAAAAACTTCCCAACATGAGAATCATTAATTAGAGGTCCATCAAGAAAATGCTGCAGATTATTATGCCAAATATTTTAATTCCTTAACACTAGAATTTTTTTTTCAATTTTAAAATTAGATAAAATACTTAAGTAATTTGTTAAATAAACTCTAAATTAAATTTACCGGGTTGTTTTAGAATCAATAAGTTGTATGTTTTTTACAAATCCTAATCCTAATACAGGGGTGGTGAACCTTTATGGATCAACGTGCCATTTTTTTTTAAAGAAGTGTTTTATGAGGTATAGACGTGCCATCAAATAATTTTTACGTGTGATTATTGAGAAAATAACAAAACTAAATGCGAACAACACAAAACTCTTTATTACAAAAAAAAAAAATGCATTTTGCACTGTATACTAGTAAATGTTTTGGTTTTCGTGTAATTCTAATTAAAGTAAACATTAGTGTTACTTTTGTTGCAAATTGGACGACAAATAACTTATGTTAGGATTGTAACATGTTACTTTTAGTAGAATGCATGCTGAATTAGAGTCATCTGCCAAACGGTTTCCATGCAATTAATTATTTTTGCTGTGGTTCACTTTTTTGACAAGAGGATTTGTGATTTGTTTCAAAATGCCGTTTTACAGACGATGTTCTGCATACCATTATTCCAGAACATAAAGCACACTTCGCTTTGTCGCCTTTACTAATGATGCCATATTTCTAGAGTCACCAAATTTGAAATTCTGTTACACTTACCGTATTTTCCTGTATATAATCCACGGATTATGTGTTAAAAAAGTTTCAAATTTCGTTCTGCGTATTATACGCCACCGCGGATTATCTGAGAAAAAACATTCTCCATCAGAAAAGCGAACAATAAAGTTTTGGAAGAAATGCCGTTTATGTTTTATAAAATAAATAATAGATGGCGCTTTCATGACTCGGATGACGTATTTCAGCTATAACTAGTTTTTGTCCAATTACATTCAAAAACGAATTCGATTCCTCGGAAGGAAAAAATAGTTATTAGTCGCTGGCGCCATTTCCAATTTTCTCTCTCTTGACTAGAGCTAGTAAGTCCTTCGAAAGTTTTCATCAAGTTGAAGCGAAAGTGTTAAGTTACACTACAAACTTAAAAGGCTACCAAAATCGGGAAGCTGCAAGGATTTTCAACGTTGACGAATTGAATATTCATTTGTGGAGAAAAAACAAGACAAACTTCGAAAATTGTGATTGACGTTAAAGTGCCGATCATTTTGGTAAACCTCAATGGCCAGAATTAGAGGAAGAAATAAATAAAAGGAATTTAAAAGAAAGAGACAGTGGGGAAGCAGTCTCGATCTAAATTTTTTTTGCTGTTAACTTGCTAAATTAAAAAAAAGAAAGATTTTTTCCGCATGGAATGTTTTGTTTAACAACTCAAAACATATATGGCAGTAGCAAAGAATTTTTTTTGTTTTATTGAGATTATCGTAAAAAATATTATCATACATATTTGAAAAGACATTTCGTAATAAATTTTTTTCCTGTACAATTTCTTACTTCTATTTTCAATTATATTGTGTATTTTTTTTCTTATATGACATTCATTATCGGCAGTTTATATTTTGGATTATTCGGCCTAAAAACTGCCGCGGATTATACGCCGCTGCGGATTATACAATGTTCTTTTTTTTTTACTAAAAAAAAAAGGCTTTGCGGATAATACGCCGCTGCGGATTATATACAGGAAAATACGGTACTATGTTGCATTTTTTGTTCTTTTGCTGAACTAGCCATGTTAAATAGCAGTTAAAAATCGTAAATATAACTCAAATAAACTTTAAAATACAGTTGTGTCAATGAAATTGACTATGCTATGCGCAGACAAACTTTGAATCATAAGCCATTGTAGTCCACGATGTAACTAAAGCAAGACAATAACAAACGAGTATGCTCCGCGACCGATTACTCGCGTTTGTTCGTAATACTTCACAGTGAACTTAATTATTTTGAAATAAAATTCAAACCAATTTATTCATTGGCGTGCCCGAAATATTGTGTCGCGTGCCATCAATGGCACGCGTGCCACTGGTTCGCCATCCCTGTCCTAATATATATTATAAACGAGAAAGTTTGTGAGAATCTTTAGTCGTCTTTCACGCAAAAACAACTAAATGGGATTTTAATGAAACTTTACGATAATATAGCTTATAAATCATAATAACACAAAGGCTATAATTTATAAAGATATTGTGTGAAGTTTCCAAAAGATAAATATAATTGTCAAGTAAGTAGGAAACAATTCTGCCATCTGCAAAAAAGCTCGCGGCAGCATATATCTATCTTTTATGTATAAGCCATTATTGCCAAAATAACGAACCATAAATATAATAAAAATTGATAATTTCACGTTGTAATGCACGTTTGGTAGTAACAAATTGATCCTTATATCAAAATAAATACTTTTATCGCTTCTGGTATTTAAAGTAGATAGACTTTGTCTTTCACACTACATCATTTGGACAAATTTGCAACTTTGTTTGTGGTTAGTAGTTAATTATAAAGCTATGGTTTTAAATGAATAAGCAGGTATTGCATTTTTAAGTATAAAAATAATAACTGCCGTACTGTATTTTTTGAAAGTGTAGAAAAAGGTAACAATCACTTCCAGGCATCTGGTATCATCCCAAATTTCATTCATCTTTGATTACAGATTTCGACGTATTTTTAACAGTAAGGAAATGAAGAAAAATTTTAATTAGCATTAGTTAACATTTTTACTTTTTGGGGTGATTTGTAGCTTAAGTTAGTATCCTTATTATTTTGTGCATAAATGCTTTCTGTTTCAAAACTTTTGTGAAAATATTTTGTTAAGATTAGGCTGAATAACCTGTTGTTGTAACAAATGTTATCAATATATATTATGCAAAAATATATTTTAAATTAAAAAAAATATTTTCACTCATGTTTAATTAAAGTAAATGTTTTAATGTAGAACTTAGGTTGGAAAATAACATATATTAAAAATTAGAGCTTTACAGGTATAATTAGTGTTTGTTTTATACCTGTACAACTTTAAATGCTCTTTTTTCGGACTTATAATTTTGAAGATGTACGTGTTTTCTAATCCCTAAAGCTTTTTTTTTCAATTCCTGCTATTAGCTCACAATCTCTATATATTTATTTGTCTGTTTATTTATTTATCTTGGCGGAATTTTCAATCGTTAATAAAATACATTTTAAAGCGCTCAATTGAGCTGAAATTTTATATACATGATTATTTGGGATGACAGTACAATAATTTAATAGTAATTAATGAAAATTAATTGATTAAAACTAATTATTCAAAGAATTACAAATACAGCCACGTTGGCATCATTTTTAGTGACTTAGCGACCCTTTTGGCGACTTGTGTCAAAACTTGAAAAGATGTTTTTCTCACGTTTTAAAGCATTCAATTGAACTGAAATTTTATATACACGATTGTTTTGGATGTGACAATAAGATACTTTAATGATAATTAATAAAAACTAATTACCACTTAATGCTGTGATTCTGTCCTATGTATATACGTATTTATATTAATTGTAACTATTTAATAAAAAGTAGCTAAAATAAAATTTTTCTTTGTTGATCTAAGTAGGAATTGAATTAAATTTTTTTAATATTACCGTAAAATCCGCCGTATAACGCGCACCTATACTTTCAAGATAATTTTTTTAATTTTTAGTTATATTCACCGTATAACGCGCACTCTCTTTTTAATGAAATAATCTGAAATATTAATACATATTGTTTTTATGTTTTGAAGTAATTTATTCAAGGTATTATACCAGACTTTTGAAAAAATAGTATACTTCTAAAACTACAACTGTTCTTGTTCACATGGCAAGTTGTTTCTTTTAAATAAACAGTGTATTGATACATATAGAAGTAATTTTTTTTATGTCCATCCTTTTTGTTATTTTTAAAACTATCGTTTTTATACCCGGCGTATAACGCACACCCTTAATTTTCGATCTTATTTTTTGTGTTCAAAGTGCGCGTTATACGCCGGATTTTACGGTACTTGTTTTTGTTCAAGATAGAGTCTTAAAATTTTTTGTATATACTCGCAAACGTATCTTCTATAAAAGTTAGTATGGATTAAGGTTTGAGATCTCAAGTTATTTTTTTAAAAAAGGCCTAAGTTGATATTTTGAAAATTTTCGAGTTTTTTCCAGGTTTAGCTAGAAAAATAAATATTTAAAACCAACAAGGGTACACACAGATTTTAAAATCCATTCTAACTTTTATTCAGAATAATCTAAGAAACATAAATTACTTAAAATGACAAAATAATTTTAAAAATTAAATATTTTATAAAAGTTTGAAAAAAACATCAAAAATTCTTATTTTTTAAAAATTTTACTATAGTGGCTTGTCAACCTGACTTTCTCCTATCAAAAACAGCTTAATAACATAATCTAGACATAAAACATCAATTATTTTTACTGTTATTGTCTCCAAAAAGTTTTTTGGAAAGGGTACTCTGTATAGGCTTAATACACATATTTAGTTGTTTTCTTTTTCTTTCATGAGTTTTAACAAAAAAAAAAAAAAAAAAAAAAAAAAGTAATATAAAAAAATTTTTTAAGTCCATTCCTACTTAGATCAACAAAGAAAAAAAAATTATTTTAGCTACTTCTTATTAAATAGTTACAGTTAATATAAAATGTATGTACACATAGGATATAATCACAACATTAAATGGTAATTAATTTTTATTAATAATCATTAAAGTATGGTATTGTCATCCAAAACAATCGTGTTTATAAAATTCCAGTTCAACTGAATGCTTTAAAACGTGAGAAAAAACCTTTTCAAGTTTTGTCACAAGTCTCCAAAAGGGTGACTAAGTCGCCAAAAATGATGCCAACGAGGCTGTATTTATAATTCTTCAAATAATTATTTTTAATCAATTGATTTTTATTAATTATAATTAAATTATTGTATTGTCATCCAAAATAATCATGTACATAAAATTTCAGCTCAATGGAGCGCTTTAAAATGTATTTTATTAACGATTGAAAATTCCACCACATAATGAATAAATATATATATATACACTGGTGTGCAAAATAATCATGTACATAAAATTTCAGCTCAATGGAGCGCTTTAAAATGTATTTTATTAACGATTGAAAATTCCACCACATGATGAATAAATATATATATATACACTGGTGTGCAAAAATTAAGGACGAGACGGTTTTTTCAATATAACTTTGTACAAAAGCTTTCCAAATCAACACATTTAATACCGTAAGATCCCCAATACGTAAGGACATGTGTAATGTAAGCAACACTTACTAAAAGAGAAATCAGAGGGATAAAAAGAAGCTTGATTGAAAAAGTAGCATGGAGCGCAATGCGACTGAAGGCCGAAACATCCTGTGATGGGTGTCCAGCAAGAAACATCCGGTCATTAGTAGGGGATATGATCTCCCCTGACTGCTAGGCAGGTTTCACAGCGTCTGCCCATGCTGAGAATGAGGGTGTCAATGAGTTGTTGAGGCATTGCTGCCCATTCGTTTTGCATCGCCAATCGAAGCTCCCGAATCGTTACTGGTGGTAAGGTACGAGCTGCCAAGCGTCTGCCTAGAAAATCCCATACATGCTCGATGGGATTGAGATCCGGAGATCGTGCTGGCCAATCCATACGTTCAATATCCTCACTCTCTAAGAGCTGTTCGGCAGCTACTGTGCGATGACATGGGGCATAGTCGTCCATGAAAAGGAACTGCAGACCCATAGCGCCTCTAAAAAGACGCACATATGGAAGAAGAATCTCGTTACAATAACGGGTCCCGTTGACTGAACCTGCGTCGAAGATGTAAAGGTCTGTACGACTACCAAGCATGATGCCTCCCCAAACGAGAACACCGCGACCTCCATACCTGTCCCTTTCAATCATGTTCGAGGGATGATTGCGGCTACCCCGCTCTCTCCAGATGAGTATGCGATGACAATCGCTACTCAAACTGAATCTGCTCTCATCTGTAAAGAGTACTCATCCCCATTCATTGTCTCTCCAATTCCGGTGTTCCCGGCACCACAGAGAACCCTTCTCCGATGGGCAGGCGTTAAAGGTACACACCGTAAAGGGCGTCGTGCAAACAGACCACCAGCGTGCAGTCTTCTGGCCTCGGTAAAACGCGATATCGGTCGTCCAGTCGCCTGTGTCGTGCGTCTAGCGATTTCTCCCGCTGTCGGCCGCCTGTTTCTTCTGGCCTGTAAGACAATGCACCGGTCATCTGCGGGTGTGGTTCCTCGTGGACGACCACTACTGAACCCCCGGATAGCTGTTCCTGTAGTTTGAAATTGTCTCCAAAGTCGTGAAACGATGCTGTGAGCAATTCCGAACTCTGCAGCCACACTTGTCACACTGCGGCCTTCCTCCAACTTCCCAATGATTCGACCTCGGGTAAAAGCATCCAGATGTCGTCTAACAGATTGATTATTCGCCATTTCTCGCTGAGGCAGCAACTCGGTGTGATTTTAACTGCTATACGGCGTGCAATCTCTTTGCCAGAAATACTGATCTTACACCGACAACATGCTTTATACTACTCAGACACTCCCCCATTACGTCTATCTGCATATCTGCGCATGTGCTACCGTACCTCACCTTACTTAATCTCCTGATTGGTCTTTCTGTCCACTCTGCCTCTTCGTTCAGCTGATATGCTAATTTTTCGACTTCGTCCTTAATTTTTGCACACCAGTGTATACAGAGAGTGTGAGCTAATAGCAGGAATTGAAAAAGAGAGATCGTATTTATAAAGAAGAAAAAGAAAAAAAAGAAAATGTTGTTTGCTGAAATCAGTAGAATATATGAACTATTTATTCTTTGAAAATAATCAAAAATCTTCAGTTAAGCTCGAAGATTTTTTTATATTGAACTCATTCCAATAATTTATTCCAAAAACTGTAAGATGAGTAGTCAAATTAACTCTATAGGGGCTCCTCTTGAGGTTTTGTTATAGTGAACAGATGAAATAAAAAGCTGAGATTTACATTTGAAAAATCCCAGATAAATAAACCCATTTTGTTCGAAAATGAAAATCTGTTTTACGATTAAAACAAATTCGATATTCATTTTAAAAGGAGAGTAATAGCCTGAGGTGGGAAAATAACAAGCTAAATCGGAAATATCAGATTGTATTACAACACTGGTATACTCCTGCAGGACTGTTACGGACATCAAAATTAGGTTACCTTACATTTAATGAAAATGTGGTGTACATTTGGCTTTATTTAAATATTTTTTTAGTAATTTAATAGCATAATAAAATATCTATTAAATAAATTTTATCAACAATGTATAAATTTTATCGAAATATATAGTTTAATTATATATTACAAGCTGGTATACCCGTTCTTCACATCTGTGAATTGAAAAATTAAACAATACAGATTGAAGGATAAAGAAGTTTTTAATGAGTTAATTTTATGTGAATTGCAAATTAAACGAGACACAAAAAGCATTAGCATATCTCAGCTGAACAAAAAATCATATTTGTCGAATTTTAAGTCTATTGATCTAATAGCTGATAAAAAAAAGGATTTTTTTTTATTTATAAAGCCCCCGTAACTTCCTGGTGAGTTGAAATTTTGTGTAACGAACGCTTAACATGGAGTGAATCATTTATATCTGTGTGTCTAATACGTTAATATTACTTTAAGTTGTATTTATTTTATGTTCAAATTGTAATCACAAATTCAATTCACAAGCACGTGGTTCCTTAATTATAATAGTGGTTCAATGGAAACCTAGCGAAATGTTGGAGATAGAGCCAAGTTGGCATCCTTTTTGCGACCCTGTTGGCAACTTGGCGATTGATTGATCAGTGCACAAGTTGATATGTTGTTGCACCACCTGGTGGGGAGCTGCAACAAAGAAGATAGCACAAAAACCTTCTCCACAAAAAATACATATACATGCCAATTTTCATGGTGATCGGTTGAACGGTATTGAAGTGAAGCGAGGTCATATATACAGACATCCATTTATATATATATATATATATATATATATATAAATAGTCCAGTCATATTAATGTGATCACTGTCAAAAGCCAGAATAACCATCTTTCGTTTCGCAGAGGGGAAAATAGTCATTTAGGATCCTCAAGGTATTCACTAGGATGTTGAGCCATGCCGACTCTATTGCTGCACTAGATTACGCGCGTGAGGATCCATGGCGCGAACAACCCGATCGAGATGGTTCCATAGATTATTGATTGGGTTTAAGTCAGGTGAGTTTTCTGGACACGGAAGAACGATAAACTGATCCTGGTGCTCTTTGAACCACGCACGTACGCTGTTAGTTGTATGACACTCCGCAATGTCTTGCTGGTAGATGCCACCATCCTTTGGAAAAACCATGCGCATAAAGGGGTAGACATGGTCTGAAAGGACAGATGCGTACTTCTATTGATCCATCGTGCTTTCCACAATGATGAATAAACACAGAAAATTTAAGGAAAACATTCCCCAGACCATAATGCTCCCGCCTCCAGCCTGAACCTTGCCAGCAATTGTTGCAGGTATTTGCTTTTAGACGTTTCATGCCGTATTTGCCACCAACCATCCGTCCGATGGAGTATAAAGCGTGATTAATCAGAAAACTCTACCTGTCGCCTCTCACTGGATGCCCAGTTGCGGTACCTGTGTGAAAATTCCAGTCTTCGTTGCTGATGAACAGCAGTCAGCATAGGTGCATGAACCAGGCGCCTGCTTCGAAGAACCAGACGCAACAACAATCGCTGAACAGTAGTTTGGAAGCCACTGTTGGTAGCCCCTTGGTTCATCTGGGTGGTATGTTGCTTAACAGTAGCACGTCTAGTCTCCCGAACTCACCTCTGCAGCCGTCAGTCACCTCTATCACCTATGGCCCGTGGTACACCACATTTGCCACGTCACTGATTTTGGACGGTCCCATTTTGCCATGCATGGTATACTTTAACCACGGTGACACACGAACAGTCCACAAACTTAGCCGTTGAGGAAATGCTTCCAACCTTTTCCCGAAAGCCAAAAATTATGCCGTTTTGGACTTCGGATAACACTTTACATGTTTGTATTACGCCAACGACTGTAGTGTTTTCCGAAGCCCCCACACACCCTTTATATACGCTCAATAGCACTGCGATGCCAGCATCCTTCTGTGATTGGTTATTTAACGTCAAAGTCGAAAGTACGTGGTCACATTAATGTGACTGTATATATATATATATATATATATATATATATATATATATATATATATATAAATTGCTGTTTGCTGAAAATGCAACACCATGAAGGAGTCATTCAAATGAAATGAAATTTGCAGCAAATGGCAATTACGGAATGCTATATGCAAAGTAGTAAAGTTTCAGAGTCACCACGTATGCGTGGTATGAGCAGAGCTCTCTTAACTGATGCTGAAGGAGTATAAATAGAGGTTGTAACGGGGCGTTGGAAAACGTGCATGGTTATTTGTGAATAGTGTGACCTAATCTGTTAGTGAGACCTAAGTATGCCTCCACGACGAAATAAGATGAAATTTCAACAACTTACTGAGTTTAAACGAGGAAGAATCATCGACTTTCTTGAAGGAGGATTTTTCAGTAGCTCAATAGCAACTCATGTGCAGCAGAACAGTTCCTCAGTGATGCAAGTTTGGAAGCAGTAGACCGACGAGTAACGGAGAACTCGAAAGGCTGAGATTAGACAATTGAAGGTAGCACACAATAATAGACAACTAGTTCGCATGGCGGTGAATGACCGTACAGCTTCCTTCAGGCAAATGGCAGCACGTTGGTCTACTGCTACAGGCCACCTTCTTCCACCTGGTACACCGTTAATTGCGTGCAAAGATTCCTTTATACAGAATCCCCCTCAAGACAAACCATCGACGGCAACGTCTGTAATGGGTTTATGAACACAGAGAGCATGGTAGGCACATTGGTAACAAGTTGTCTTTTCTGACGAATACTAATATAATTTGTGGAACCATGATGGTTCATTCGTGTTAAGATGCTCTGCTGGTGAACACTGCCTTCCAGAATGCATTATCGAATGCCATAGTGGCTGATAACCCAGATATATGTCTTGAGGTTGATTTCGTATCATGGGCGATCTTAGATGTTTCAAATTGATGATAATCTGAATAGCTACAGGTACGTCCGTGAAGTGCTAAATCCTGAAGTCGTTCCCTTCCTTCAAGGCATCCATGGAGTTATCTTTCTACAGGATAATGCACGCCCACATGTTGCAATGAATGTCCGAGACTTCCTTTGAGCCCAAAACATGCAACCTATTTCTGGTCTGCTTATTAGCCGGATATGCCACCTATTGAAAATGAGTGGGATTTGGTTGGTCGGCATCACACTTGTGATCTACAACCCACAGCTTCAAAAGACAAACTTTGGGTGCGCATGCAAGCAATATGGAATTGTCTTCCACATGCAGAAATTCAACATCTGTTTGACTCCACGCCATGTCGTACAGCAGTACCATTGCAACCCGTGTTGGCTACACCAAATACTAATTTCGACATTTAATACTGCTCTTTATTTTTGAAATTTTATTCAATTTATTTGTATCACTACAAATCGTTTGTGTATTACATTTCATGTAATCCTGATGACTCCTTCATGGTGTTGCATTTTTTACAAACAGTAGTATATATATATATATATATATATATATATATATATATATATATATATATATATATATATATAGATAGATAGATAGATAGATAGATAGATAGATTACAAGCCATTCCCCCCACGCACACTTCATTGGGTTTTTCATTAAGTTGTATGACTATGAATTGTTTTTTAAAGTTATTTTCATCTAAGTAATCCTACCACTAAGCTTTTAATATTTTGAAAAGTGTACAGTGGTGTAACGTACACCCCCGCAAAACCCGCATCGCGGCGAGAGGGGCAGGATTCTAGAGGGCCCGAAGCCTATGTTATGTTATAATTTTTCAATCATTTGTATGATCCGATATGGGGCCCAAAATCTAACTTTGCAGGGCGGCCGTAATATTCTTCGTCACGCCACTGAAAGTATACCGCTTCTGATTTAAGGAGAACAGATGTTGAATTTTTAAATTGGTAGAGTATTTATTTTTTACGTTTTTGTAACTCTCACGTCGCAGTTAGTTTTTGCAAACCCCACCTTTAGCGGATTTCTCATCAACAGAAGAAACATACTTGTCAAGTTTCAAGTCTGTATGTCTAATAACTCAATTATCTGTAATACCTCTGTAAATCAAACATGTCCCTGGGGCGTCAACTTCCTCAAAATTTGTTCTTAGAGTATCTCTACTTAACAGAATTGCCCAATTTTAAGTTTGTAAGTCTAATATTTTAAATACAGTTTTATTTAAATCTATAATCCCCTCCCCCCCGTCAATCCGCCCCTTTGAAGTCGATTTTTGCAAAAGCCGTTTTTATTGGATCTGGGCAGATCAAAATAAACACATAATTGCCAAATTTCTATATTTTATAGTTCGAAACAAGAATGTCAATAACATACCCGCAATCCTCCTTGGGGGTCTATTTTCGCAAAACGTGTTAGTGGATCTCTACTCAACAAAATAAACATGCCTGCCAAATTTCCCATCTGTAGGTCTAACAGTTTTGGAGATATTGTGATGGATGAGTGAGTGAATCGCTTTTCTCCATTTCTCTCCATATATATGAAAAAGTTTTTCGTGATGCTGCAATAAGTTCATTACGTACTATCGCAACAATGCCAAGATAACTCACCAAGTTGGCGAGCCCGATTTTGCATGCTTCGTACTTGCTGGATTGGCAACCATGTGCTTCGTTTCATGTAATACCGCCAATATGGTTACGACAGTACATTATTGCAAGCTCTCGCAGAAAAATATCGCAATGATTGCCTGGAATGGAATCGTTGAGCGAGAAGAAAAGCGTTGTCTCAGTCGAAGGCTTATTAACAATCAGCGGTACTAAATACTCAACTGTCCAGAAAGCTGCAAGTGCTGCAGGTTTATCAAAATCTGAGGACTTTATCAATGAAGTATTGGGTAATCCAACTTCAGTGCTGAATTTAACTAAACAGGAGCGCTGAAAACGAATTTTGCGAAAAAAATAGAACCACATAATTCCTGTAAGTTACAGTTTTACAATTTGAGCAATGAGTGCGAGCAGTTGTATAATTTGTATAATGGGGACAATAATTCATTTTTTTTGTGCCACTAGATGACTGCACCAGTCAAGCTCTTTCAGAATCAGTGAAATATGCTTGGCGTGGTTTTAGAGAATCCAAATTAACTGTATTCCAATAAATAACAAATGTTAAACTTAAATAATAAATGTTTAACTTATTTTATTTAAATTCACTTAATTATTATTAATCTTTAAAATGATTTTCGTAATTTATATTTCAGTTTATGTATTTTTACTTTTTTTACCTCTATTGATAGTATATATTATTAACTATAAATAAAACTGTATTTTTTTGGTTTTTTTTGTAAAAACGTTGCATTTTTGTAAAACTACTACCACTTGCTGTACTGACTGCTTCGAATTGACACACGAAATAAAAGTTCCAGTAGATGCTGAAATTTTTTGAAACTTAATAAGTTGAAATCACGCTGACTATTAATTGAGTGCCACCAAACAAGCACCTAATAGCCCCTTAACAATAGATAGTACATAGCATACATTGTCAAATACTTGAACAGGCGTTAAACCTTCACAAATTAATATGCTTGACTCACAATCTCAAAAACGTAGGCGCAAACCGACTGTCACCTTTCAGCTGAGTGACTAATGATGGTATACAATGGTAGACCTAGGCCTAGACATGGACAACAGTCTTACCATTGATGCCAGGTGGCGTATAGTTCGAAATTCGCGGGGTTTTGTAGAATATGTTCGGAATAACATTCAATCATAAAAATTGTTTCGATCATGATCTTATTGAGGTCGAGTTTAGAACAAGACGAGGTCCCATCCAATCCCAGTAGGCCTATGCCTTAAGACGTCCCTGAGAGGAGCATACCGAAGGGCTGCACCTTTTAGAAATGATTACATCCATTGTAAAATGTAACAAATAAGTTAAATAAAATAGTGGCCTAATTGCTGGGAAAAGGTTTCGCAAATGGGTGGTCAGAAATTCTGACCCTTTTTTCCCATGCCAGTGCGAAAGTTAAAAGAGACGCCGGTACAATATGCTTTCGTTTTCTCACGAATCTATGACGACAGCGCGTCTGAGAATATTGAACTCACAATGAGCACCCAGACAGACTCATGCTATAAGCGGCCGACGGAAGAGATCAAAGAGGGATAGGCGGTGAGTGACCGTGAGAAACGAGATGTTTAAAAAGAGAAGGCGAGGGAGTACCAGGATCAGATTTTTGACTGGAGAGAATCCGATAGAAGCCTCTCTTAGCGATAGACTTGCGAGTCAGTGATTCTTGGGAGTCCTCGAACTAAAGTGGGCTTCGAACCGTGGAGATTTCGAATGAGCTACCGTACGGCGGATATAGAACCAGCGAGCTCACTCAAACTCGGTGTGGAATTACCGAGAGTGAACTGAGAACTGTGGACCCCTTTGACACATCCCTATGTATAGGACTTTCCTCTAAAGGATCACTTTATTTCATTATTTTATGCGAGTGGAATAAGTCAGTGCTGCGAAATAGAAACTTTATCTGCGGACTCATTCTACAATTAAATTGTAATGAAACAATTTTTTGATGAATTTTCATACCTGTTTAATAAATAGTTATTCCAGAGCTGTTTGAAGTTATTACACATGGAAATTTTTCAGCTGACAAAGATTTGAAAAAAGTAGTGTCTAGCAATAAGTATTTTCTTCACACTTTAGTACGACCACAACCGTAGCTAGTTCTGAGGGGGCCCTGTATCGAAATTCCTCTGGATGCCCTTTTTAGATATGAGAACCCTGTTGGAGTTGGACTGTAGTTACACATGTTGGGGCCCCTGTAGCTTAGGGGCCCGTATCATTGATACGGCAGTAGTTACGCCCCTGGGTATGACTTTAAGTCAATAAGTTCAAACTGTAGCTCTTCAGGTGCTGTATCAATATCAGCAGTAATGGGATGACAGAACAAGTTGAGTGTGTGTGTGTGTGTGTGTGTGTGTGTAGGCTCAATTTTCTTTAAAATCCTAAAATTTTCTGAAAACCTCGTCCTCCAAACTTTGTAGATCAAGGGTGTCAAACTCAAAGGCTGATTTGGACCAAATAAACAAGGCTTAACCTAAGGTGTACCGCAAATAAAATCAAAATTCATAGAAGCGTAGGTTTATTTCGAATAATACATTATAATAAACATACATGAAAGAACAAGAAAAACTTAATATTTACATCCTGACAATTGACATCTCTTCTCTGCTACTCGCTTTCCTATTTCGGGAAAACTTTTGATGTTTTACTATACACGAGGATTGGGGCAAAAGTCATGGCAACTATTTTTTTTTCTTGAAGATACCAGTCTGGTTGGAAAATAGGACATATGCAGACGAAAGAACAAGGTGTTAACTACATGTGTGGATAATGAATAGCACTGAAATATCGTAACATACGGTAGTATACAGGACAATATGGCTTTCATGTTGCAAAAGAATAACAACACAGTACACATAAAGTTGACATGACAAACCTGAACCTAAAGACCTTCAATGTAGTCTCCTGCTATTGTCACCACACACTGCTAATGATGCGGGAGGTTCTGAATACCATCAACCCCAGCATTTGCCACACCATGTGTGAATTTTCTCGAACGTTGCTCATCACAGGTTGACACACGTCTTTGTTGAAACTTTCCTACCCACCGCGCTACTGTACGGTATGGTAGGACATTATTCCCAAGGGCTTCCACTAATTCACTGTGACATTCCATTCCATTTCTCCCTCGGAGAACGGCTATTTTGATGTAAGTGTGCTGCTCAACACGGGTTACTTCCATCTCGCACGACACTCACCAACTGACTTATTTCACAGCCCTTGCTGAGCCACTACCAGCTATCTCAAAACCATATGTTGTTCTGCATACGTACTGTACCTACAGAGCTTCCTCACGACGCATATATGTTTGTGATCCGATCACATATCTATAAGAAAAAAAAATAGTTGCCATGACTTATGCCCCAATCCTCGTATTATTGTGTGCCAATATATTGACCGGGCCACAAAAACGTTCGTTGTGAGCCGCATGCGGCCCACGAGTTTGACACCCCTGCTGTAGATGGCCTCTCAATAGAAACACTTTCAGGTACTTCGTTCAGAAATTTCAGTTCAAAACGAATTTTTTGACTATTTTGACGGTTTGCATAAACAATCTTTGCGGGCCGCGTGGGGCCTGAAGGCCACTATTTGAGCGTCCTTCACATAATCTAAGGTTATGTGAGAAAGAAGGGGGCTGAATCAGGTATGAAAAATTTATGAAGCATATCAGTCATGTTTATTCATTAAGCCATTTTCTGTTTGAAATAGATCATTATCCAATCAATAAAGAAACTATCGATTTTAGAATTAAGTTTCACAAAGAAAAAAATGGCAATTCGAATTCCTCGAAAAATGGAACAAATTTCAGTGCTCAAAAAATAATTTATTCAGATGAATTCTTATCTCTCGATTTTTGAACAAATTATTTTTTTCCCCGATCAATAGAATCAATTTCTCCGTTGTATTTTCTTTCTAGAGTTTTATAAAAGAATATTCTTAGAGTTCTGATAGAAAAAAGTTCTTTTTTTTTTTGGAATAACTCATGAAGCCTAACTTCTTATTGATTCATGTTTTCTAGATGCTTTCGATTTAGAGATCGAATCAATAAATTGAGTCGAAAAACGCAATTTTTTTTTTTATTTCTGTTCCTGATGCATTATTTTTCAATTCATCATTGAATTTCAAATAATGTGCTTTTTACTCGAAGTTTTAAATGGTGCTTCAAATCTCAGATCTCTTAGCACGTTTATTTCTTTCCTTAGTAAATTATAATGTGAATAAAAAATTAATCCAATGTATTATTTAAAATTTTTTGGAACAATTTTGTGTCAACAACTTACGAGACTAAGTTATTCTATATACCAGTGGCGCACACAGGAATTTTTCAAGGGGAGGTCCGGGATCGAAAGTTCACTATTCTTGTATCATGCTCCTTTTGACTTAGTCGATTTTCGGGAACAAAACACAGTAAAAAACTAATTTTTGAATAAATAATTAGCATTAATTAATAAAATTAATCATTAATAACAATTAATTAATTAAATTTTACGTACTATATACTTAGAATTATAATCAATCGGGTAAAAATCAAGGGCTTTGGGAGGAGGTGGGGGGGTCCGGACCCCCTTTTGTGTGCGCCACTGCTTTATACTATACAAAAAGTTCAATAAAAAGTTGTCATTCCATTTAGGATTTGTTGCAATTATGGAGATGAATTTAGTTTAATAGTATAAGCACAATTTTTGAAAATTTCAATCGTAAATACATTTGACTGAAAATTGGTACAATATAGAAATATATAAAAAGGAAAATTAATTTAATCTATATGCTGAGGCAAAAGAAAAATGAAATTTTAGCATACGAATGTCAAACATTTAAAGTTTCAACTAAAGGGATATATTTTTATTAATATTACCTGTATAGCAAATGAGATGAACCAGAAATCATTCAATAAGCACAAATGATCCATCTCAGGGCAAATATATTTTATTTCCTGTGTACAAAGGCTCTCTCTTCTAGCTTTTAAACTACATACAGTTCTTGCATATGTATATAAAAACAGCATTGGGGGAGATTCTCGCTCGTTGGGGCTCACCAAATCTCAGCCAGTCTAATTAGTTACTCCCTTGTGGTTTCCGTTCCTCGGCCAAAGGGAAACCATTCAAATACTGTCTGATGGCGCTTCTGGTAGTTGTGACATTTTTTAATGATAGAGTATATTGTCACTTGTTACAAGTGAGTTTGTAATTAATACACTAGATTACTGGTGCAATTTCTTATGCACTAATTGATTTCTTGCACTTTCTGAATAAATTATTTCATTATTAATTTTATAGTTTTCCACGCATATTTTTATATAATAATTATTCTACGAAATAAATAATCAATGGAATGTATGACATAGCATTTTAGTATTTAGTACGTATTTTTTATGGAACTAATTTAATATCGGAGGGCTACGTGGCAAGCAGCACTTGTTGTTGAGTGATATGGAATCAAAAATGGCGGTCTATATGTAACAAATCGAAAGGGAAATAATTTTAAAGAATTGCTTTTTTTCTGACAAAAGTTTTTGAAATACTAAAATAGCCTAGAATTTAAATGAAATAAAAAGAATGAAAAAATTAATTTACTTTTTTTTTTTTTGAGAACAGCCTAAAAAAAGATGAATACCAGGATTTAAAATATTAATGTGGAATTTAGAAATACCGGAGAAGGAAGTAAAAATAAGTAACTATTGAAAATGCATTGCTTCAAAAGATGCAATTAAAAAAAACAAACTAAAATTTCAAACTGAAAGAAAATTACTACAAGGAAAAAATAATAATTATTGATTGAGGAATGTTATAAAACAGCGATCCTCAACCCGCGGTCCACCGAGCCTTTTTAAGTGGCCCGGTCATGGCCCATTGCTCCGAGATATTTACTTATTTAAGAACATTGTATTAAAAATTTGGTAGAAAATTCTGTGGAACTAATTTTTAACTATCTTTCATGTCTTACAAGCGAAAAATATTCGAAGAAAATATATCGTTTCAAGACGATTGGGAGGTTGACTATTTTGTAGTGAAAAACAACCATGGATAAGTAATTGTTTGATTTGTTACGAAAAAATGCTGTATTTATAAATTACCAATAAACAGGAATCATTCAATGACACTTTTCCTCGAAGATTTCTTTCAAGAGATGATAAATAGGATTTATTGAATAGTCTTTGCAACAGCAAACAAAGTGTTTTTTAGTGGTAATGTCACAGCAGTAACAAAGACTTCCTATGAAGTTTGTTATAATATTGGTAATCATATGAAACCGTTTATTGATGAAGAAATTGAGAAGGAGTGTTTCTTAAATGCTTCTAATTTAGTGTTAGTGACAAAAAAAAAAAAAAAAATATAAAATAATTAAAAAAAGCAAAACAAGAGTTTTATTTTGATTAATTTTCCACATTTTAAATTTCCAATGTTATCTTGGTCTTAAAGCATTTCTCCCACCCTTCCCCCATTTATCCTCATGTTGAAGCCCGCGGGAAATAACAAACATGTATGCGGCCCGCGGGAAAAACGAATATATGTATGTGGCTCGCGTGAAGTAGCTGACATGTGTATGTGGCCCAGAAGTAAAAAAGATTGAGTACCCCTGTTATAAAAGGTTATGAATTCGATTCCACGATTTCCCTCCCGCAACAATTCGCCAGTCAGCCCAATCAATTTTTCAAACTATGTGAAGGGATTTGAAGAAATGATCCTCTTTTAAGGTATCCGACTACGTTCGGAACCGTGATTTTAGACAAGCGCATAAATAGATAATTTTCATGATATTTAGTGTCACTTAGATTAGAAAATGTATATGAAAATGTTTTAAGAATAGTACTACAATAAAAAATTATTTAAGTACAATATTTTGACAAAAAAAATGGAGGCCGAGGTAGCCGAGTGGTATAGGTATCGGACCGTGGCTTGCCTTGTCACGAGTTCGAGCCCAGTACCACTAAAGACCCACCGTGTAGGGCAGCGATGCACGTTAAATCTGTCGAGAGCTGAAACGTCCTCCCGTTGGTGTGGTGTGGTAGTTAGGAGGGGGGTGCCAGCTCAGGTGTCGTCCACGTCACTTGACCTTGGTTCAAAATTACGTGGTCCGTCGCCAAAAGCCCTCGTGTAGCTAAACAGTGCGACGTTAATAATCAATCAATAAATCAATTGACAAAAAATGAACATAGAATGACCCATTTTCGAAATATTCACGTTTTGTGAAAAAGGGTTCTATTATAATAATATTTTTTCTGTATATAGCTCAGACCTCTCTACAGAGGCACACGCGCAAGAACACTTCTACCTCCATGTTTTATTGATCCAACTAGATTCTTGGAATTTAGTTTCAGAAAATTCAAAATTGACAGCAAATTGATTGGGATGGCAGACAATTTTAAAATTTTGGTTCCAATGGACCTATAATAGCTTGTAAATGAAAAAATAAGGAGTTTAATCCCATGAATTTATGTGGAACAAGAACTCCTTCACTTTCATACTTCAGTATGGAAGTGAAGGAGTTCTGGCGTGGGGGTGTAAATGGGCCTCAGAATCAGGTAATTTGGTATTTTTTGATGATATTATGAATCATGAGCTCTATTTAATTATTTTAAAGAGAAATTTTAAATTATCTGCCCGAAATTTGGATATTGGAGACTACTTAATTTTTTAACAAGGTAATGACGCCAAGTGCACTGCTCTCATTGAGCGCCACTAGTGACTCTATAACTGTTCCCAAATTCTGAAAACACCTCCTTAATCACTTTATTTAGTCCAATAGAGCATATTTGGTGATATTTTGGTGTAAAAATAAGAAAACATGATAAATAAACACAAAATGTGAAGTTAAAACAATAATCACAGAAGAACGGTGGAAAATCGATGCAGAAATTACAAAAAAACTGATTAAATCCATACCAAGACGCTTAAAAGTTATTGTGAACACTAAAAGATATCCTACTAAGTACTAAATTAAGAAAGAAGTACAATATTTAAAGCTAAGTTGAGATTTTTGTTAAGTGTACGAAGACTTTTGGGGCGTAATTTTTTAGTAGCTTTTTGATTATTAATTTTTTTAAAAAAATAGTTATACTATTTTTAAAAAAATAATTATGTTATTCCATTAAGAACAAGTTGCAGATATCATAAAAAAATTACAATTACAATATATTTTTATTAGTCGAAAACATTAAATTTTATAAGAAATTGCAAGTGTATGAACACTTTTGTGGCCCACTGTAGCTGTTGAAAGAAAACATTTAAAATGAGTATTTTAAATTTGTTCATTTTCATTCGTCTTCTCATCCCATCCCATTATACGTGAAATGTGCATATTTTAAACTTTATTTTGTGTACTAATATGCTAAAACAAAATTCTATTTTCGAGAAATGTAAAAGAGATAAAAAAGGAATTTTATTATAATTCGATTATTTACAGAAAAAATATTCGAAAAACACTTCATAATACGTCATACCGTACCTACAAACGATTTTTAGAAACCTTTCCTTCAAACTTTTCTTTTTGAAATGAGCCATTGAATATATTAAAATCGAATTAAACGTGTATAATAATAAAACATAGGAAAAGGGATGGAAAAAAGCTGGAAGAAATAGTTCCTAAACACATACTAACGTAAAATAAAATATAAATTTATAACACTTCAAGGAAAATATTTACTAAATGTGAGAGGTTATTTTTTTTAAAAAAATATTCAAATTAAAATAAATATTCGCTATTGGAATAATTTGATCAAACGTTAATAAAATTTCACTTCGCAGCTTAATGTGGTCGTAAAAACTTAAAAGAAAATATTGACAAAGCTAATAAACATTCCAAGCTAAAAAGAGTTCTTTATTCTAATAAAATTAATCTATATTAAAAGTGAAAGAAATTTTGGATTTGAATTCGAAAATAAGAAAATATCAAATATATATATAAACTATTCAAGAAAATTTTAAAATGCGAGTAAAAAAATATTCACTTTATTAAATCTTTTAAAGTAAACATGATTCAAAGAATTTATTTTTAAACGAAAATATATATTTTACCTTGCTTACTCATGTGTAATAATTTTTTATTCATTGTCGTCTTTGAAATGTTACTTCGCAGTAGAAATTTTTTTAAAAAAAGGCAATTATAGAGATTACAAAATATTCGCAGGAAAAAAAGATTTCTTTTTAAAATTTTTTTTTAATTAATTCGGTATTTGAAAGATTGATTTTTTTTACCAACATTAAACTTCAAAGCAACACCAGGGTTATTGGTGAAAGAAATGAATTTATATTTCAACTTTTATTCACAACAAACATGAAATGCGAGGAGTGATTTTGGAACCGTTAAACGAAAAAAATTATTTCTTAGAATTTTGATAAATTGTAATTAATCAATTAAAAAAATCACATAATCAAAGTATAAAATTTATTGATAAATTTTCTGAAAAGTTTTTTGAAAAACAAAACATTTACTGAGTTTTTGAAAAATATATTTTTCTTTGCATTGCCTTTTTTAGCATCAAATTGTGAACAAATTGTTCGATGTCGTCCATTTTGTGTTATTCATTTCCCTATTAGAAGGTTCGTCTAAATAAATGAGCGTACTTTTCACGATGTTCCTTATTTCGGATTATGTGGGTTTGATTGATTGATTGAATATTAACGTCGCACTGTTCAGCTACACGAGGGCTTTCGGCGACGGACCACGTAATTTTGAGCCATGGTCAAGTGACGTGGACGACACCTGAGCTGGCACCCCCCCTCTCCTAACTACCACACCACACCAACGGGAGGACGTTTCAGCTCTCGACAGATTTAACGTGCATCGCTGCCCTACACGGCGGGTCTTTAGTGGTACTGGGCTCGAACCCGTGACAAAGCAAGACACAGTCCGATACCTATACCACTCGGCTACCGCGGCCACTCGGATTATGTGGGGACACGAGCTTTATTATTCATTTAATTTTCGCCGTCGGAATCTGCATCGAAATATTTTTTGAACTTTGAACAAGCTCCAAAATGTCTTTGTGAGCCATCATCAAGGCTGTGCACACATCACCATCTACTGCAGTGGTCTTCAAACAGTGTTCCATGGAACCCTGGGGTTCAACAAGGATACTCAAGGGTTCCAATAAAAAATCGAAAATAAACTTATAAATATGTATACAAAATTATTATTTCTTTGAAGTTTGCATAATTGCAAGTATCTAAAACTAATTCCTATTCATTAAAACTGAAAATTTTATTTATATATAATAAACTTTATTTTTCAAAACTTCTTTTAACTTTTGTTATAATATAATAAAAGGATATTAAAATGTTTTATCTTTATAAATATGCTTCCCTCCCACACACACTAGATTGTGAATATTCTATTGTTTACTATCTTGGGTTCTACTAGATAATTTTATACTTCTTAATTAACACAGTGTCTTGCATAACTAAATTTTCTAATGGAAAATGCATCGTTTTGCAATTGTGGAAAAAAACAACTATAATGAAGGAGAGGAAACAACGTATCAACAGATTCGATGTTAAAATCTAAATTTAAGCAAAAACAGCTCCTAAATTTTATGATGAAAATTCATGAAAAATACAGTATGTCTCACACAGCTATAAACATTTTAATGCCATTCAGAACATTGTGTTTAAGTGAAATATATTTCTCAACGTGAGTGGCTACAAAAACAAAGTATAAAAACAAATCAAAATGCAGAATATGTGAAACGCGACTGCAGATAAATTCAATAGTCATAGGCTATTTGTGTGAAAAAAAGCAAGCACATATAACAGTTGCAAAATATAGCGCACGGTCACTTCGATCACAAATAGATATTAATGAGTAAATTATATGAAAAAATTAGAATTTTTTTAAAAATGAATGCAATACTTCTTTGAATTGTCTTTACATATAATGCGTTGATCTACTTTAAATAATATTTTGAGATATATTCTTATGTATGTGGAATAAGGGGTTCCACGAAAACACTTTCCAGTTCTTTGGGTTTCCATGAAAACACTTTCCAGTTCTAGGGATTTCCACGAAAATACTTTCCAGTTCCAGGGACTTCCACGAAAATACTCTCCAGTTCTAGAGGTTTCCACGAAAACACTTTCCAGTTCTAGGGGTTTCCACGAAAACACTTTCCAGTTCTAGGGGTTTCCACGAAAACACTTTCCAGTTCTAGGGGTTTCCACGAAAACACTTTCCAGTTCTAGGGGTTTCCACGAAAACACTTTCCAGTTCTAGGGGTTTCCACAAAAACTCCAGTTCTAGGGGTTTCCACGAAAACACTTTCCAGTTCTAGGGGTTTCCACAAAAACTCCAGTTCTAGGGTTTTCCACGAAAACACTTTCCAGTCTTAGGGGTTCCAAGAAAACTCCTTCAAGTTCTAGGGGTTCCATGAGCTGAAAAAGTTTGAAGATCACTGCAATGACTTCAAACAGCTCTTGAATACTATTTATTTTATACCATGAAAGTCCAACAAAATTAGTTTTTTTTTGCAATATAAGTGTAAAATGAGTCCACAGAAAAACAGTCCTCTTTCGCTGCACTGACTTATTTCTCTCGCATGAAATAAGGTACTAAAGCAGTGTTTCTCAAACTGTGGGGCGCGCCCCCTGCGGGGGGCGCGATAATCCTACGAGGGGGGCGCGAGCATATCGAAAATAAAATATTTAAAAATAATTTATAAAGTATTTAAAAATAATTAATAAAATATTTAAAAATAATTAATGTACTGGAATGAATTGAAACAAAATATATTCAGAGATAATAAAAAATGCACTTTTACTCTGATATAATTTATAGGCTCGCGCGCGCGATATTAAGTCAACAAAAATAAAAACTTCTTATACCTAATTAGCTATCTTTGATCCTATAACCAAATAAAAAAAACTTTTATTTGATTTGCTGTAATCGCATGATGAGAGATTTTTTTACTACGCTTTCTGTTTAAACCTAACATATAATTCTTTCAGAGAAAAAACAGATCCCAGACGCAGAATCGAAAAAATTTAGGTACATAAAAAATTCATTACTGTCATTATTTTTGAAATACTGCACATTATAACTGTAATCTGTTTAACCTAAGTTATTGGTACAGTTAGTTATGACCCCTCTTTTATGTGTGTGTGTTTGTTTCTCATTTAGGGAAGTTGTAAGTAATGTATTTCTCAGTTACGCTTTTTTCCATGCAAAAGTTTTATTATATTTGGAAAACCATGGAGAGCATACTTTGAAGAATTACTTGTCCAAGACTTATTTTTACGACTCTATACATATAAAGCATAACGCGAATAACGTTTTGCACAATTTCATATAATCATAATGATACACTTTTTACCCGGAAGTGGTCGCGCGGGACGCACAGATTACGAAATCGTTAATTCTGGCAAAACTGTTTAATTGTTACCAAAGAAAAATTGAAAAGTCCTTGAAAGTAAGTATGAAAACTTTCTCTTAGTTAAATTATTCACTGGAATAACGATTTGTATCGTGTACAATAAAATAATTAAAAAAAAAGATTAGGGTGACTCAATAAACCCGCTCGACCGTATCCAGTGCGCGCCTGCTCCCCGGTTAAAACATGTTGAAGTCTTTTCGCTTTAAATATTAAAAATAATACAGTTATTCTTCATCGGAATTTTATATTATTGTTCATTATTTAACATCAAATATAAATGCTAATTCTGTGAGGCTTAAAATTACCATTCGCTTAAAACTAATTATAATTTGAGCAACCATTTTAAAAAAAATCATTATACATTTTTGTAAACAATGTCGAGCATTTGGCTTTGCGCGCACTCCTTACAATTCAGCTATTATATCAATAATGTTTTATTTTTTTATAAATGAACTCGGGCAAAGAGCGGGTACTTCAGCCGGTAGACGTTCAATGTATCAGTGCTGCACAGAGTATTTTATAACTAATTAATTAATACTAAATTAAGAACAAGTTTAATAAGTATTAACGACTTCCATGGCCTTGTCTTGCAAAAAAAGTTTTTATAAGGAATGCTTATGATTAGAAATTCACCCTCTGAGTTCCTTTTGTATATTTAGCAGATATCTATATTTTGTCTTCTAAGCAGTCACCGCATTTTACAATATGTTCCAATTTAAAAATTAGAGAAAGGAAAAATAACATAATAATTATCCTATTATTTTATTTATTTATTTTTTGCTTAAAAGTAGTATACAAAATTTTAATGCTTATGTTACTAATTTGTATGGTTTATAATTAAGATCGCCTATTGTAGCTTTAGCGTCAAAGTGCATTATTATTGCATTCAGTACATGATTAATGTATAAGGGGGGCGCGATAAAAATTGTGATCGAAAAGGGGGGCGCAAGTATTGAAAGTTTGAGAAGCACTGTACTAAAGTGTTTCTTTAGAGGAGAGTCCTATACATAGGGTATGTCACAGGGGTCCGACAGTTCTCCGTTCGATCTCGGTGAATCCACACCGTGTTCAGGTGAGTTTGCTGGCTCTCAACCCGCCGTACAGTTGCTCCTTCGCAATTTCCCCGGTTCCCAAATCCCCCTTAATTTGAGGATTCTGTATCGCTGTATATCGCTCAAGGGACCTCAAATGGTTCCCTAAAATCCAGTCTATCGCTAGAGGGCCCTCAAACGGTTCCCTAAAATCCAGTCTATCGCTAGAGGGGCCTCAAACGGCCCAGTCTATCGCTAAGGGGCCTCAAACGGTTCCCTAAAATCCAGTCTATCGCTAGAGGGGCCTCAAACGGTTCCCTAAAATCCAGTCTATCGCTGAAGGGGCCTCAAACGGTTCCCTGATCACGTCTCCTCTTGGTACTCCCTCGCTCGTCTCACGATCCCTCACCTCCTAATCCTTCTTTGATCTCTTGTTCATAGGCAACCTATCGGGCGTTTGTCCCTGTCTCGGCCAATATTTTAAGTTCTCCGACGCGCTGTCGTCACAGAATCGTGAGAAAGCGAAATCACAATGTTAGGGTGTCTCCTTTGACGGTCGGGGATAGCGTTGGAAAAAAGGGTTAGGACCCTTGACCACCCATTTGCGAAATTCCTTCCCAGCAATTAGGAAAACGTCTGGAATTTTCCCACGTCAGTCGGCACCACTCCTAGCAATTAGGGGAAAGAGACCGGCTTCATCACATCACTGATCTACCGCAACGAATTCTTCCGGTGATACAGTAGAAGTGTCGAGAATAATACAGAAACTTTTTCAAACATTTCATTAAGTGTCGGCTCAATTTCAATATTCTCATTCTTTAGAAGGGAAATAACTCCGTGTTAAGCGGTTTTCGTTTCATGTTAAGAGAAAAAATGCATGAAAATACTTAGTAGTTTGTCGGGACCGTTGTATTGTTTCGTGTTTACCGATATTTCGTCTTAAGCGTTTTCGTGTTAAACGTATTTCACTGTATTTGGTATATGTAAATTGTGAGAAAAATCCATGTTTATATATTATTTTCTTTTGTTTTGGCAATTATAACAAAATAACTTTGGTATTTTGTTTTTAAATTAGGAAACAATAAGTAAAAAAATTTTAACACTAAAAAAATACTGATTACGAAAAAATAAAGCTTTCATTGCCATTTTTGTCTAAAAAATTAATTTCAACTTACAGTAGAACTTCGTTTTCCCGAATCAATTGGGACCGGACACCATTCGGATACGTGATTGTTCGGATAACCGAAAACCGAATGCCATCCATGCAGTATATGAAACCGGAACGATACGAGTATTGAAAATCATCACATGTGGGAAACGTGCTAGAAGAAAAAACAAAATAGTGCAAAATATCGCAATTTTACCTTTATTGTGGAAAATAATCACTTATTTTTCGCTGAATCATTGTACACTTTCGTTTTTTCGCTGCACGGTCTCTGATTCTCTTGAGCAGCAGTAGTTGAGTAGGACTGCACTCTGCTTGTTGTTCGTACCACTCCATAGCTGTCTCTAACGCATAAAACGCGTCAGCATTTGATGGACCCTTGCTACTTTCGTTGTTGTTGTTATCCTCGTCTTCCTCCGTTTCTTCCGGATTCTTCATGAACGGAAGTCACAATTTCGTCATCATTTAGCATTTGAAATCCACAGTCTTCTGCATCGGATTCCATCCCGGTTTATACATCTTCATCGCATTCTTGAAATCCTGGGATCGATTGGACAAAGTCGGTAAACTCCTCCCTGTAGTCGTCATTGAAGTCTTTTTCGCCTTCTAAATCTGGCCACAGCTTATTCCATGCATTTTTCAGGCTCTGTCTTTCAAGAGAGTCCCCCGCTTCAGCTAACATGTATCAGGTGTCCTTCATAGTCTTCAGTTCACACCTCAACAAAAGAGCACGTATACACCCACTCACTTGGAAACAAACTGACCTAATATTCAGCGCAGATGTTTACCAAATCACACAACTGAAATTCCCCGAATATTCCTGACCTTGGGTTTGGGACGTCACTTTTGGCCTTACGCGAAACAACTGTTGAGCATTGCATTGTTCGAAAACGCGTGACGGGCTCATCGAGATTTCAACTAATATCCTATTGGGTTTCTTTGGGGCCAGAATGGCAATTCTTTCCAACCAACTCGAGAAGAAAAACGCGAGAATGCAAATTAGGAATCTAATAAAAAATAGAAGTTTAGCGTACGCGAGGTGGCTATGAGGAGTATATATACGAGGTCTGTGTTTTACCAGTGTTTAAGTTAAAGTGAGAGGAAATCCCAAGTTCAAGATTTAAACTATCCATACCTGTGCAATCAAGTTAAAGGTGAATACCATTCCACAAGAATAAAAGCCACGTCAGTTAGAGTAAAGCGAATTGCTGTTTTCCCAAGATATAGCGGTCAGACTGTTAAAGTGAATTATTAAGAACTGTGTAGTTATACTGAGATTGGAAATAGTACGTAGAGTTAGACATAGTGGTCGGTTATGCGATTATTTGGTAATATGAATAGTGTGTCCTTTCACTTCAGATTCACTTGAATTGAATATTAGTAAAGAGTGTTTTTTTTTCAGGTATAGAAGTTTAAGTTGGCATTACTTTAAAAGATGGCGACCGATTTAACAGTTGTCAAGTTATTTATTCTCAGTTTGGTTTGGCAATTCATCATGAATAGACTCACGCCTGAACAGCGCTTTTAGATTCGTCGAATGGGCCCAAAACGAGATTGCCGTTGTTCCCGATTTTCATAAGCGAATTTTGTTTAGCGATGAAGCGCACTTCTGGTTGAATGGCTACGTCAACAAACAAAACTGCCGCATTTCGAGTGAAGCTAATCCACAAGTGTATGTCGAAACACCGTTACATCCAGAAAAACTGACTGTTTGGTGCGCTTTATGGGCTGGTGGAATCCTTCTTCAAAAACGATGAAGGCCACAACGTTACAGTCAATGGTGATCGGTATAGAGCCATGATTACTAACTTTTTCATTCCTGAATTGAACAATCATGATGTCCAGAAGCTGTGGTTCCAACAAGACGGCGCAACATGTCACACAGCTCGTGCCACAATCGATTTATTGAAAGACACGTTTGGTGACCGCCTAATTTCACGTTTTGGACCTGTGAATTGGCTTCCAAGATCTTGTGATTTAACACCGCTAGACTATTTTCTGTGGGGCTATGTAAAGTCATTGGTCTATACGGATAAGCCACAAACGCTTGACCATTTGGAAGACAACATTCGCCGTGTTATTGCCGATATACGGCCACAAATGTTGGAAAAAGTCATCGAAAATTGGACGTCCAGATTGGACTACATCCGAGCCAGCCGTGGCAATCATATGCCAGAAATCATATTTAAAATGTAATGCCACAGGATTATCTTTCGAATAAAAAAAAATCATGTCAATCGAATAATACATCGTTGTTTTATTGCAATTTAAAGTTCTATACCTCTAAAAAAAACACCTTTTACTATTATTCTATATTGTTTAAGTTAAGATCTTAATAAAGTGATAGTAAGATACACATGATATGGCTGCTTCTTCGTTCCTTCCAACAGATCTAGGTCGCAAGGATAATGTAGAAGTGGGGCACCCCCCGTCCGGGTACCTTACAAACGTATTCATATACAGTATATGTAGTTGACAGGAAAAAAAACTGGTCCGGATATTTGACGCTCCAGATAAACGACGTTCTAATGTATTCCAATGTTCCATTTGCGACTTATAATCAGGAATTTTCCCATTTCAAAAACAATTAAAATTCACTTAAGTAAAAATTTTACACTATCTTATAAATACTTAAAATATTATCCTCGCTTATACAGACAACTGAAAAGAATTGTGCAGAAACCTTAGAAAGTATTCTTCAGAAAAAATATTTTCGTATTTAGTACTAGAAATTCCGAGAAAATGATTTTAGTTCGAAAAAATGAATGTTAGTAATCGTTTAAGAAAATCTATAAATATAAAAGAAAATATAATGACTCACTCATCCCAATATCTCCGAAGCTATTAGACCTACATTATGAAATTTGGTAGGCATGTTTTTTTTTTGTTGTTGTTGGATAGAGATACACTAAGAATGTTTGTGATATTGATTCTCAAGATGGGATTGCGAAGAGTTAAGGGGCGTTGTAGATACAAAAATTCCCGTTTTCGAACTATTAGATTTATAGCAATGAAATTCGGTTTGCACATGTTTCTTTAGTTGAATTGAAATTTACTATGAACAGGTCTTACGAAAATTGACACCTAAGAGGTTTACAGGAAATACAAATTTTTTAAAAAATCCGTTTTTGAGCAATTAGACTTGAAATTTGACAAACACGTTTCTTTTGTTGAGTAGAAATCCAAAACAAATGAGTTTTGAGGAAATAAACCCCAAGAGGGTTGTGGGGTGTTATAAAGGAAAATTCCCATTTTTACACCTTAAGACTTGAAATTTGGGAAACGTGTTTCTTTCCATAAGTAGAGATCCACTAAGAATGAGTTTTGCAGAAATAGATTCTCAAAGGGGGAGGGTCATCGCAGTACTGTTATCGTTCAAAAACGGGAATTTTTCTCTATTAGTTTTACAAACTTGAAATCTGGCAATTATCTTCCTTCTGATGTTCAGTAGATATCTACTCAGAACGGGTTCCTGGAAAATCTACTCCCAAAGGAAGTTACGGCAGTGTTATAAATAAATAAAAATCACGTTTTTGTACGATTAGACCTACAGACTTGAAATTTAAAAAGCATGTTCCTACCCACAAACAGAGATTCTCTAAGAAAGGTTTGCTTAAATATTTTTTCTAGGTGGTTGTGTTTGATTTACGGAGGTATTATAGATAAAAATTTCCCGTTTTTGTGTTTTTAGACCCCACCATACTTTAAATTTGGCAAGTACATTTCATTTGTTGGTTAGAGATCCGTTAAAAAGGGGGTTTGCGGAAATCGACTCTCAAAGGGGGCTACGGAAGCGAAGAAGATAAATATACTTCGAAATTTCAAAAGTCCTGATCTTTAATCAAGACTATAGGAATTTTTTTCACTGCATTAAATGCTTTCCTTAAATGAAAATAAGTAAACAAATTATAATATTTTATAATTTTAAATATAGAACTCAGACTCAGTGGCGCATCAGCCCATGAGGGCCTAGTCCTACTGTGCCCATAGAATTGTTTAATTTCGTACGTATACATAACTGTTCAGTAAACAGATATTTTATTGCAAACCTAAAAAAACAAAAACCTATTCCAACAAAATATTAATTTTTTGAAAAACTGCTTGGACACGACACACACACAATTTTTTGTAAATAAATTCCTTCTCTCGTACTTATATTCATCTCCCCCGTAATATTGCATCTTTCTTGCATACCATTATTTTGACACAGCCATATTTCTTTTACGGAAACCACGACGAAAACTGAGTGTTTCGCCCGAAGCATAAGAAAGTAAAATATCACATGCTAGGTCACCTTCATACGTGCTCGGAATAAAAGGATGAAGGATCAGTCAATAATATTAATTGTCCGAAGTTTCGAAAGGATATAAGTTTTTGACGAGAGCTATGAACTTGTCTTTGAGTGACTAGTCTAGAATTTTAAAGCGTCCAGAAATACGTCTTTATTCGTAATATATTTCTGTACTCATTGAAATAAGAAATTCCCACAGTATAAGAGATTGAATTTTTTGCAATTAGTTTCCTCTATTATATTTTTTAACTTGATCCATTACAGCACGAAGGTCATTGGAATTGATTGAAAATTCGTTACAGTTTCAAGTGAAATCATAATTATGTCAGCTAGAAGGAAATCGACCCAAAAAAATTTTAGGAGCTAAATATAATCTATTAGAACACACAGTTTAATTAAGGCTTTTTGTAAATCTCAGTACAGAAATAATTGCGAATAAGTGACTGACAAGGCTCGAAAAGAATATAAACGGAAATCTTTTTGATATTTAGTGTCAGTTGAATTAGAATATTCAGATAAAAATATTTTAAGAATATTTTTACAAGAGCAAATTATTTACATGAATTTGTGTTGGCAAAAAATGAAAGAAGGGAATGATATATTTTCCAAAACATTCTCCTTTTATAAAAAATGCTTCTATAATATTTTGCCTATACAGGGGCTTAACTAGGATTTTTGAAATACATAATTTTGAAGTGGATTTATTCATATTTTAACACATCAGAGTAGAGAAATTTTAACAAAAAAACCCCGGCTATTATATTAATTGATTTTAAGTCTTAAAATAATGGGTGAGTGAATTTTTCAGAAACCCTAGTTCAGACACTGGAAAAGAAGTCCTACCTACCTATATTTCATAAAAGGAGAATGAGCACTTATTAGTTTTCACGCCAAACGTCTTTTTGGAGCGGTTTTGAAATCGCGCCAATTAAGATTTTTAATATCCAGTAGTTATCAATCCAAGATGGCAGACTAACACTAACTCGAATAAGAACTCGATATGGAAATAATTTAACAGAATCGCTTATATTCCCGAGGAAAGATTTTACGTACATATATGTTTCATGATTTTAAAAAAAGCGAAAAAGACAAAATAATTGAAAATAAACTTAATTTTTTGTGTTTAAAACAAATTGGTAAAAAAAAAAAAAAAGAATATGAGGAATTTAGAAATGCCAGTAAAAAAAGCAATAATTTAGTATATAAGAAACGGAATGTCGAAAAAATGAAATAAATAAATATTAATAACGATTTAGAAAATTCCGAGTTCTCTATGCGACAAAAAGTGTTATGTCTAATAGATGTATTACTGTAGCCCGAAAATTTGCATCGTAAGATTTCTAATAAAACAAACGGGCGTTGGATTTCTTATCCTGTCTGTAAATACTTTTCAGTACTTTTACATTTAGCTGGTTTACTTATACCATTTCACGACGCCGAAATGAAAGATATCTTAAGAAATGAAAGGGAAAGATTCAAAACTCTTTGAAAACAAAATTAAAGTGCAAATTCGGCAATCTTTTCGGTCTATCAAAATTAAAAGCGGAGTTGTAACATATTCTTTTAAAAAAGATCTGATACTCACCAATAATGTTCGAATAAACGATAAAAGACGAAAGCCGCAATCTAAACAACGTAAACGGTTAAATTTGTAAAAAATCGAATTAAAATCGTCTGATATTAATGGGATCACCGGCACACACACACACAAAAAATAGTTATAAATATATACGAATGGCAACCATAGTACCAAAAATTAAAAATCGAAGTAGCCATATAATAATATTATCGCCCAATTGGGTGAATATCAAACAACTTGGTGCGTAGCTCTATACTGACATCAAATTAATGCGAAAAGAATATTTTGTCTAAAAGATAAAACATAATTAAATCTAATATAAACTGCGTATTTATTCATAAATAATGTAATTCTAATGACGTAATAATCGTCTAGGGAAATTCTAATTTCTATTTTCAACACTTATTTTGTTCAAAAACGATATAACAATTATACAAAAACATGAAAATGATATACATGTACGTATAATTATTAAATCTAATTTGTACTTTATTATACGTACACTGAAGACAGAAATACAACTTGAAATAAGTATAGTAAAAGCTGCAATTAAATAAAATTCTGAATATATATACAGTATATGTATACACAATATACAATATATATATATATGAATATATGTATTCAGTTAACGAACATAATCTGTTCCAAGACTATGTTCGCTATCCGAATTCTTCGTTAACCGATCATCGATTCACCATAGACTTCAATATGAAATCGATTAATTCGTTCTGGAGACCCTAAAAATTAAATTTTAAAAATGTATAATTTCTTAGTAAGTTTTTAAAAAAATTATACATACATATAGTCTTGCATATTAATCAGTCCTTTTCATCTTTTGCTTATGGGGCGTTGAAGAACATGCCCAATGTCGATTGCTTTTCTCTCATTTTCAGGATTTTCCGTAACTAATTAATATCATTGTCGTTGTAAGGATCCCCAACCCTACTGACATCAGCTTGGTTTGGGTGTCATTCTAAAACCATTGCTCTGACAGCCTCCCACTTTTTCAAAAGATCTTTAATGGCAGATGTCGCCATTGGTCCTCTTTCGTCTTCCTCTTGTTCAGAAGGAGATACATTTCGTTGTGTTTCTTGGTGTACTTCATTCAAAATTTCTTGGAGTTCTGTCGTCAGTTCATCTTCATGTCCCATTATGAGCTCTTCTATTGTCATCCTCTCGTTTACCTCCAATTCCAGATCCCTAGCAGGTCAAAATTTCATCCATAATTTAAGGGGTGTCTCCCTGATCACCTCCGAATATGTGTTCGTTGTGCAAACACAAAAAAATCTTTCTTGAAAGTGTTCGTTAACCGATCACCCATGTATATGTATAAATAGGAAAATAAAACTGTGGTCGTAATTTCAAAACATTTATTAACATAGACTGTCTTTTTGATAGATTAAACAAAAGCAGGGATTCCTGCAAGTAGTGAAAATTATAATATTGAATTCCTAAACTATCCGAAATAAAAACTTCATTAATTCTTTTAAAAATATTTTTTGTATTAATTTCAAACATTTGAATTATGATAAAATATTAATAGTTTTAAATTGGGTCTACCTGTTCAATTTAAAAAAAAGTATAATGGATTCGAATTTTCTGGGAAACAATTTTATCAAAAGCAGTAATTTTTTTTAAAAAATTGAAATGCGAAAAAATTAAAAATTTTAAATAGATATTAAAGTGAGTGAGTGTTAATTAAAGTCGCACTAAAACCAACATCTCAATAAATGTAACGTTTAAGAATTTGAGACATGTGTCAAGATTTAGATAAGCAAAATTTCTTTTTTAAATATACATTAAAGTATATTAAAAAAACTAGCCAAGATTCTTTTTACTTAATAATAAAATTTTATAAAATGTGAAAAAAGTTAATTGCTTCATTATAGATAGAACAGAAAACTATACTAACTCTTCTACAAAATCTAAAGATTAGGTACTATCACAACTATATTGGCAACGTTGAATACAATCGCACAGTCTAGAAACGGAATACGCTGACGGGAATACGGAGTGAGTAGTCGAAAAATACTATGCAAAAAATAAGTAATTATAACAAAATAATAATAATAATAAAAAGGATAACTAATTTTAATTTAATTTTTTTAATAATTTTATATTATATTATTTTTTATTATACATATAGCAATTACATTAATTTTTAAATATTCAGTAAATTCTAGATTTGTATTTTAGTATTCGAACTTGTAATATCTAGGAACGGTTAAGCTTAGAATGGCGGCAAGGAGAAATATGAAATGAAGCACAAGGTTGCCAATTCAGCCCCTAAGACACGTGCGAAATTGAGGTTGCAAATTTGGCGAGTTACTCTTCAAATTGGTCTGATTGCGTAGTACATAAGTACTAAAACTTTTTTGTTTAAGTTTTTAGTTTTTTAATTTTAATTGTACTTGATAAAATAGCATTTAAAACTTCCTAATCCATTTGAAAACATGTTACAAAAACTTTTAATGTTAGAATTCCTTTTTATTTCCATTTCAAAAAAGCCATAAGCTTACAAAATATATATAACACAAATTACAAATATACATTTAAGCAGAGACTGAAAAATATATTAAACATTTAAAAAAATTGATAGAAATATATTTTACATAAGAAAAATGCAAGTTTACACGACATACATTTTAAATAAGAATACGATTATAAGGAAAATTTCAATATGAAATATAACAGATAAAATAATCATGAAAGTATAATAAATAATTAATAAAATCAATTTAACAATCTTATTCATTGTGTTGCACAAAACATCCATTTGTAAAATGTGCCTTAGAATAGCAGAACATCAAACCTACAATTCTAAACACACTGCTTCAAGCAAATGTATTTCATAAACTATTAATGAGAAAAATATCCAACTTGAAGTGAAAAATTTAAAAAACTCGCAACTCCTAAGGTCGAACTTTACAATATTCCATACCTACATAACTATCTCAAAAATTTTTGGCACAATATTTATAATTTTTAAATCAATTTAAGAAAGGAAAGATATGATGGTAATTGAACAAGGAATTATTTAATGAGTAATAAAAAATTATAACATATATTACAAAAGAACATGTAGAACAAGAAAGATTTTCAAGTAAAAATATGCTTAAAGGCTTTCATTACATAATAAATAACATTTTTAGATTACAAAAATATGTACAAAATAAATGCTTTTTAATGAAATTAATAAAAATTCATAAAAAAGATAGTGTTAAAAAAGATACATGAAAAAAATTTAAAGGCATAAAAAGCACTTCTAATTAAAATGGAATCAAAACTTTAAAACTCATATAAGCAACCATAAAAAAATCTTATATTTTCATTAAAAAGAAAATATTATAATGGATTTAATGGAAATTATTACATATTTAAACTTTTTTTAACTGCAAATGATTAATCAGGTTTAAATAAATATAAATTATATATTAGATGTTTTCATTAAAAATCCTATCAAAAAAATTATGTTTAAGTGTAAACATCCAACCAATACCTGATATTTCATTCCTTTTGAAAAAATAGATAAAACTAAAAATTGTTTTTACTTAATAAAAGAAAAATCACACACACACAAAAAAAAATCAAAATTTATCTGAATGTATTTTCATAAAGAAAAAAAATCTACACACATTTGTTTTTTAAATATATTATATATCAACAAATAAATATTTTTTCCTCAAGCAATAACAATTATTTGAATTCAGTACTTGGGAAATACAGTTTGAAGAAATAGAAACACAGCCTAACTGATAGTCATACGATTATATATACAATGCATTAGTGTCAGTTTAAAACATTTTGATATGTTCCAAATCACATCAAAGAGGCAATTTCTTCAGAAATCTGATCCTTATTTTGGATTTTTGTTCAAAAATGTTTTGAACTTCTTAGAGAATTCATCACACATTAATAATATGTAATTCCTCATCCCCAAACAATTAAAATAAAATTCATTGAGCAAAACAATCATCATTTAATACAAACAAAATAAGTTTAAATTTTTTATTTCAGTAAAATTAAAAACAAATACCAATGTCCCAATAAGTAACTTGATTTGGAGGAAAGAGGGGGGGGGATTTTAATTTAGAAGATATTTTTTGACTAAAATTAAATTGTTATGCATTTCAACTTTTTTTTAACCTGAATTTTCAGCATGATGAAAACATTTTTTTAAAACATTAAATCCTTATTACATGAAATAAAAAAAAAATTCTCATTATATTAGATAATTAATTTTTTACAACTTCAGATATTTTCAAATAATTTGTGAAGCATTAGAACAATTCTTAGTAATTTATATCACAAAAACATTTAATATTATATTCCTTAGTCAAAATAACGTGTAGCTTTGCATATAGTACACACAATTCCTTGATACTCCAAGCAGTATTCTACAATCCCCCTTTTATATTAAAAGTTTATCCCTTCTTTAACTAAATTTGAAGGCAACACTTTTAAAATAAAAAATAATATTGAAGACAATCCTTATTAAAATTAATACAACTGTTCAGTAAATAAACATTAACTGCTCTACACCTTTATTAAAATAGAGTCTAATTATACAAAAGAATCCATTGGGGTCATGAAAATGGAAAAACAAAACGCTTCACTATAAGATTATCATCTGACGATTGTCCATTTCAGCTAACCAACTGATCTTGGGATATATATACATACATGTAGGTGTTTCAAAAAGAAAGGTAACAATAGGTCTGATGGGTGTGCGAATTGCCCATATGAGCAAAATACCCTCTGAATATAACAAAGACAATTACTGCATTTAAACAGTGCCAGTAGATGGTACTGGTTTTCCAGTAATATGATTAAATCTCAGAAGGTGGTTGCAATGACGAAAATGAAATAAGAAGTTTTATACAGTTTTTGCATTTAAAGAAAAATACTCCAGCTGAAATTCATCAGCAATTGGTAGAAGTGTATGGTATTCTGTCATGAAGACATTAAGTTTTGGTGCACATAGTTTGGCAAAGCTAGAACAGATGTGCAAGATGAAGAAAGAGCACTTACTGTGAGAGGTATAGAGGATTACATTCTTTAAATTACCGACCTCATACTACGTGATTTCCATTTCTTCATACCTTTAAAGAAACACATGAGAGGTCAGTAGTTCAAAACCGATGCCAAGTTTCAGCAAGTTGTCTTGATGTGGTTGTACAACCTTGATGCTGATTTCTACAATGCTCGTTTGGATGGTTTGGTGTACTGATGGAACAAATGCCTTCATAAGTATGGTGACTATGTTGAGAAGTAATATGTATCTATGAATTTCTACATAGTATATATTTTTTTTTGTTTTCTGAATAAACGTTTACTTTACTTACTCTTACTTACTCTATTGTTACTTTACTATTTGAAACCCCTACAAAATAAAAAAATATTTTTTGCATGATTTTCAACAAGAGAAAGAGAATATTGCTTAAACCTTATTTCCAATAGCAAAAAATATTTCAAGAAATAAGTCATTCAAGAATCAAAGATTAATTAAAAATGTCTGATTTATGAATCTAGCTGTATCACCAAGCATAACAATTAAAACACATGATTATTTTATTGAAAGAAACAATTAAAAAAACACTGCAAAGCCAATAGCTATGCAGTTTAGATAAATAAATGATTTCCAACTAAAATAACTATGACACAAAATCAAGCTTATCAAGACATTATCATGCAACATTAAAAGAGTTAGAGGACACCTCAGTTTTAAAGCACACCCATTATCAACACTGACCTGTGTTACCTACATAGATCAGATTACTCAATTACCTTTAAATTCTGATACATGATTAGAAATACAAATAATCACAAATAAGCAACAATTACTGAACAAGAGAGAGAGAGAGAGAGAGTTGCCATGTTTCAACAAATTAGCCAATAACTGGAATGTATTTTAATCATCCAAGCATCCTAATTCTTATGAATTGTCAATGAAGTTATACAAATATAAGCAGTTTTCAAATTTTTGGAACTGTTAAACACATTCACAATACACAGTGCTCTAAATAAATATGACATTTGTTTGAATCACAAATAAAAGTGTTTTATAACTAAAAAATTTAATTTTTGATATTAGTTGCCACTTTAAAAATTCAGTTTAAATACCAATAAATTTTTTCCGTATAAATTACACTGACATTTGCTTTTCAGTTTTGTTAATCTAATTTTTATTTAAATTTAAGATGCCTCTTGGATTGCAACTGACACATCCAAACAGGGGAAAGTTTGAAAGTGAGAGAAAAAGAAGAGCAGCCTATATGTATAAGTAATATATAGCTGTCTCGAACAAAATTATTTTTGCATAATCCTGATGAATACTATATAAAATAAAATTTATTCATCCCCCAATATATTTCCAACAGGATAAAAAAAAAAAAAAAAAAAAAAAAAAAAAAACCCTCAAAAGTTTCCAATTTAAATGAGACATACTGTTGGCATGCTCATTATTTAGGAAATAAAGATTGCTTTGAAACTTATTTTACAACTTATTAAATCTAAAATTTGATAAATTAAAAGCCACATCATACTGACTTTAAGTGCAAACTGTCTGGAATTTGTTCAAAACAATATTGGAAAGTAGTGGAAAAAGGTACGTGTTTGAATATTTTCCTTGTTAAAATAATCTTTCTTATTTCAACTCGTACATAAAGTTTTTATTTCAGGCCTTAATGAGTATTGAGAAAAAGTAGAATCACTGACATATTAGACATAAATAGACATTATTACCGACATCTAAGAAAGGAGCCTATATATTTCTACAAAAAGAATTTCAAAGTAGGATTACTCAAGACTGTAGCTGGATTTTCTATTATAAAAGATTATTTCTCACTACCATATCCATATCTTAAAGAATAATTTATTTTTATTTACTTGAAGATGTGGGCAAAAGAAACTTTCCCCAACACAATTTGGGTACTATTCATTGCTTGCGATAGAAAGAATATGAAATTGAAGACTTGTTAGTTTCAATATGTGTCTGAACTAAATTTATTAGAGAACATTAACAGAATCACAATTAGATGATTTTTTCTAATTTCAAACAGTATAATGCAATAAAAGAAAAAGAAAATATAGATTGCCTCTAATCCCATCTCTAAAAGTTTGATAATTTAAGAATCCTTTATGAAGTATTTCCAAGCTTATTTAGACACATCAAGGTACTATTAATTATTAAAAGTAGTCTAGTTAATTAAAATGAAGTATTTTTTGTTTTATATTTCCTCAAGCATGTTAATTCACATCACCATAATTTTTGAATAAAAAATATTTATTTTTTAAAATATTTTTATCTCCTATACAAAGCAATATTTCTTGAAATTTAGTAAGAGGAAGCATATAATTAAAAATTTCCATCTTTTTAATATTTATTCAGAGCACTGGGTAGATATAAAAAAAAATTGCTCGATCGACAAAAAACATTTATGAAGCTAGGTAGCAGTAATCTAATATATTACACATCTTTAATTATTCCATAAATAACTTTTTAAATTTTTACAACAAAACTAGCTCTTATTCATTATTGAAATATAATATTTTAAAAGGGGGAAAATCATATCTTAAAATACAAAACAATTTTTTATTAAAAAATAAATGTATCAAAATTTATTCTTCTAAATAAATAGCAGCTGAAATATGAATTTCAAATGATAATTTGAAATATTGCACATGTATATACTTCAAAGATTTACAAATAAATACGTATAAAAATTATAATAAAAATTCAATTTTTAAAAATTAACTATAAATAAAATTAATGTTACTTTACTGTCTTAGGAGAAAAAGTCCTATTCTTTTTATGTATACACCTATACAAATAATGTCTGTCATTTTAAGAACAGATTTGTTCTATAAAACTGTTAATAAATTTCTTCACCTTAAAGATAAGGAACCTTAAATTATTAATAAGTTTGGATCATCAAATTTTTCTAGAGTCAAGTTCACATGTACATAATATTCTCAAAAATAAATGCAAATGAACCTGAATACCAAATAATGAAGCTAATACATGTCATTCAAAGTATTATAATTTATATACTATAAATTAAAGGATAAATATTACAAAATTTAAAAAAACCCACCTTAAGTGTTTTGAATTTTGATCTTTCTTTAAAGTGAGTTACACAAGCATTTTAAAAAGTAAATATGCAACCAAAATTTTACCATTTGACTCCTAACATAAAGTGGAAGAAACTGTAAATATTCTTTTTAAAACATCAACACATTTCTTTGAGTCTCACAATTCGTAATTTTTTTTTTCACATTTCGACATAAAAGTACTATTTTTTACCAGCAACTTAATTACATTCTAAATTTGAACATTCATACGAGAAAAATCACAAACTGTATTGCACTAATGTAAAGATGAAGATTAACTTGTAATCCATCTATATATTAATAAAATAAGCATTACTGGAGGGATTTAAAAGCCATAAATATATGTCTCTTATCGAAAAATACTCTATACAAGTAAATTAATTTTTAAAAACTCTTAATACTTTTAACATAAAATTTAAAACAATATTCTTATTTTGTATCATCTAATAATAAGTATAAATTTTAACAGAATTAGAACTAAAAAAATGAAAACTACAGTAAAATGCTAGTAGTCTTAAAATATAAACCAATCACAGAAAACCTACATTTGTTACAAATGGACAAACAAACAAAGAAAAAGTATAACTATGTTAATAAAATATCTATTTAACAATATATACATATTTGTGAACAATTTAATATCAAGTCTATGACCCATATGTTAAAAAAATAAAAACACACTATATACATAACTTTTTAATACTGGACAACATGTTTTGAGAATTTCATCTTATACACACTCGTCTGTAAGGTGAGAATGTATCCAGGCTAACAGTTTTTTTAACACCTTTCTCAGCAATTTGTGATATGTATCCATACATCTGACTTTGGATGAAGGTCTCTTCATCTTCAGCAAGCTTCTCAACAAAGTCCCTGTTGTTGAAAGGGCCTAAAAGGCCACCAAATTCAGAAGGAAGAATATCAGGAGGGATGTGAACATGCAAGCTTTTCATGTTGTTACCATGAGTATAAATCTAAAATGAGATAATCTAATTAAATTGTACACTTAATTGGAATTAATGAGCAATATATGAAATAAAATTAGGAATTTCACCTCCAACAGGCTAACTTCCAGGATTTGCTACTGTATATCCCATTTGAATTATGGAACAATATGAAAGTTTACTTTTCCTTGCTTACTATATTAAGGCATGGGATAACTGGGCCTGGGTCTCAACCTCAATAGAAGGCCTCTATTCAGCCTCAATAAAATCATGATCTAAAGAATTTTAATTTTAATTAACACCAAGAGTGTTGGAAAGTCATGGGAAACTCTGGCTACAGTGGGTCCAACCCCGAGGCACCCCTGGAGAGAGCCGAGGTTGTCGCCTGCTTTTTCCTAACAACCGGACATGATGTTTTGGGAGTATACCTCCACTGGCTTGGCCTGCCTGCTCTGTGGCCATGCCAGAATGGATGACAACCACCTGTTCCAATGCACTGGACTCAATGAATACCCGACTGACGATGTCATCAGTCGGTACTGGAAGTCTCGCCGTAAAATGGTCAAGAAGCCAAGCATGGGCATTGGATAAAAAAAATAAAATAGTTTGAAGTGTCAAATATTATTCCCAGGCACATTCCATAAAAAACTAGAATTTTGATCGACAACAGTGTTAAGATTACATAATTATATCATGTCAATTCTCCTGTCTAGGTCTAGGCTTACCATCATATAACATTCAGGTGAAAGGCAGAAGTTAGTCCAGTCAATTTGTGCCTAGGTTTGTGAGTCACACACATTTATTTGTCACAGGTTACCATTTGTACAAGTATTTGACAATAAGTGCTATACAATGTCTACTAAAAAAAAGTCACAAATGAGGCCTACTTTTACATAGGGGCTCAGGGAATCTTAAGATGTCACTGACTATACCATTTTAAGCATTCTCACAAACTGAATTGACTGAATTCAAATTTCAAATACTTAAACAGAATTCTTAATACAATACTGGTGAATTTAAAATAATTCTAAAATTTAAATGCGTTAAATCATTAAAGTAAACACAAATATAAATTTTGAGACAAAAACATTTGTTTTTGGATTTACATTTCTTTGAGCTATGACATCCAATGATTTTATTAAAAAATGGAGGCAAACTGAAATGCAAAACAAAAACAAAGATTTCAAAAAATTATGAAATTAAAATAAATTTTTTCTTAAAGTATTTTATAATTTAGCTTTTTTATTAATATAAAAAATACCTTTACAAATACATTTAAACATATTTCCAGTTTACTACAAAAATAGGATTAAACCACATTATACTCATGATAGATATTGCAGGTTTAGCAAGAGTTTTTTTTTTTTTTTTTGTTACTTCCTTTGTGTGTTACTAGCTTTTAATTTAATTATATTTTTGTAGTTTATTTCTACATGTGCAACTATCAACCGCCAATAAATTCTAATATTATACTGTTGCTAAACAATACAAAGCTACTTTCAGATCCTTATAAGAGATGAATATATATGTAGATAAAGCAAGATTTGAGATACATAGATAAAAATGAGAATTTTTTTTGTAAATTACTTACAAAACCTTTTTAAAAACACAGGACAACTAAAATGGCAATTTTAATTTACAATAACTATAGTTGAAAAACAAATTTTACAAACATGAAAAAAGCATTAAATAGGATTTAATGTTTATTATAAAATGCATTCTGGGTTATAAATCTCATGAATCTCTCCTTCAAAAGAGAGAGAGAGAGAAAGAATTTTTCAATTTCAGAACTTTCTCTTTATGTAATGGGATGATTTTAAGGTTCTGTTAGTTTTTAAAAATAATTATATTTATTATGATTTTTAAGAAAACATCCTTTGGTTACATGGAGAACTTATACATCTTATTATAAAATTACAATTATATAATAGGTCATCCTATCTTAAATATGTACATAAGGCAAGAAGAAGCAAACAAACAGAAATAAAATCCAAGTCTTTCCTTAATATATGACTGAAATAATTTTAATAAACAGATTCTTAGGGGAATCAGATACTCATCATAATTTTGATCAAATAAATTTCAGAGCAATATAAATTCTGATCTTGAATATAACTTTAAAAATTACATTATGATAACTTTACATTTATAATTAAAGGCAATACACACAAATGTCACTATACTTTTGAAAAATTATAATGAGTAATAAATAATAAGAGGAACTGTTTTGTCCAAAAATGAAACAATTTAGTAATAATCAAGTATTTAAAATTGTTATGCAGTTAATATTTAAGAATGCTAACTATATTTGGAATAAATTACTGAAATTGCAACATATATATTGTCGCATTACACATATAATGAATCATGTAAACATGCTAGTTTGAATTAGAGCAAAGATGTTCAAATACCTTTAAATATGTAAAGTATCAGGCATAAGAAAACCTGTAATGGTTTATGGCTAATTTGAAAGACAAGTTTTACTATAATTTCCGTGGGAAATTCACTAATTTTTTTTAACTCAATCTTGCTAAGCTGATAGAGCAAAATTAAGCAAACTTTTGTTGCACATTTTAAAATATACAACTAAGTTAGCAATAGCTGATTTAGAGAAGGTTTATGACACTAAACTTCTCTTGACTTTTTTGATCTCGGGGAAAAAGTCATCTGATTATCATTAAATATATGTGAGCTTTTACAAGAACAGAATGGGAATAAATTTATTAAAGAGCTTTGTCAGGGTTCAGTTTTGAATAATTAAATTTCAGGTGACTTGAAAGTGTTCCATGATTTGGTAAATGTATTGTGAATAACAATATTTAATGTTGAGACAGCTACTGTTATTTCATAAATTTTATTTGTGTTGTCAAGAAAACAGTGAAAGTTTTTTAGTCATCCAAAGTAAACTTGGAAGCTTATGACAATATACACACACAGTGATTTGAGTAATCACTAAATAAATACATTTTTTAAAATCCTATGCCAGATTTTGGCATGACTACCTGGGGCTACGGTAGCCCAGTGGTTAAGATATTGGATCATGGCAGGCCTGTCATGAGTTCGAGCCCAGTACCACTAAAAACACGCCATGTAGGGGAGTGATGCACGTTAAATCTGTCAAGAGCTCAAACGTCCTCCCATTGGTGTGGTAGCTAGGAGAGGGGGGGGGGGTGCAAACTCAGGTGTCATCCTCATCACTTGACCATGGTTCAAAATTATGAGGTCCGTCGCCAAAAGCCCTTGTGTAGCTGGACAGTGTGATTTTAATATTCATTCATTCATTCACTCACTCACTCACTCAACATGACTACCATAAGTCTATGACAGGCAGACCAATATAGCTCAGAAGTACAACAAAAGCTACAGTAATTTTTAATAGCATTGAGTCCAGAACATGAGACCTAATGGTCTCCACACCTGTCTTAAGCATTACATAAAGGACAAGTTGAGGAATTTACTAAACTTAAACTGTACAGGTACTTAGTGAGGTAGTTATGCTGCTAAATAAATAAATTGTTGATGCATAAATATATTTACAAAAATAAGTTTATCCAAGAGTTACTAATGCATAATAAAATTAAAATTTTTAAAGTGTTGTATATATGAAAGCTTTAGCAAAACTTGTTTAAAAGTCAGAAAAAAAAAAGCAGAACTTACTCTCTTTTTAATTTTTTCGCTGATCAAAGGCTTAACAATTGTCAAGACAAGATCAAACAATGCAGGCTCATTAACAATATGAACAGCTTTGAAACGGGCAGGAAAAGAATCCTACAAGGATACAAATATATATATATATATATATATATATAAATAAATAAAAAAATAAGAACAATGATTATCATCTGTTAAAAATAAAAAGCAGAAAGTTAAGTCATTCCTATTCATTTTTTAAAACCTATTCAACAATTCAAAAACCAGTAAGTTTGTAAAAAAATATGTGAGTTTATTAAATATTAAACAAATGATATTTTTTATTTGAAGAAATTAAGTAGTTTAATGCAACGAAAAATTTATCTATTAAATGCTTTGAAGAGTGGAACTTTTCAATTTCCACTCTTACAGCTGAACTTACTAAATTTTTCAATCATTAATACATTTATATTAAGTATTAAGTATTTAAATTTTTATAATTCATATAAAAATTGCCATTATGTAACAGTAACATACAAAACAACTGATTTTGTTCTAGCCCACATATATTCTAGTGCAAAATTATGAAACACATTTTTACAGTGTTTTTTTTACTAAACCAATTTATGAAATTAGACATGAAAACTTAAAATTAATGGTACTCATTCATCATTATAATTTATGTAAAATGAAAGCATGACAATCAAAAACTAATACAGCAATCTGGCACCTGAGGAGGGTTTAAAATGCAATATGGTTATCTCTGATGACAATGTTGTTATCACAATGAATTCTTATGTTATTTACAAGATTGTTTATGAGATCTTAAAACAATAAAACCCACTCCTCTAACAAGGCATTTTTTAGTTTTGGGAGTACTCTGGAAAAGGACTGGTGAGTTGAAATTACTCTGCCAAGAGCATCCCAGATATACTCTGTGGTATTCAGATCTGGTTATTATACAAGCCACTCAACTCTCTGAATATCCTATCCCAAAGTATTCCTTGATAAGCTAAGCCCTGAGTGGACAAACATTATCATCCCTAAAAATGAAGTGGCTGCCAGCTGTCATTCTAAAAAGCCTCACACAGGACTCCAAGACCTCCTCCCTGTACCTCAGAACAGTCCAGGTGCCTCCTTGAAAGATGAGATGTTCCGTGCATCCATCTAACATCGTGCCGGCCTAGACCATAACACTATCAATGCAAGAGTGATTCACTTTCACACTGTAAGAGGGATGGTAACCGATTCTCTGCATGTGGGATGATATAGAGAATCAGTGTTCAGACTGAATCTCAACTCATCAATGAAGAAAACATAGGCCCATTGCTCCTGTGCCTAAGGATGATGTTAATGGCTCCATAAGATTCTCTGCGACAGAGTAAGTGAGGTGCAGACAATTGGTCTTGTGGTATAAAGTCCTATCTCAATAAGATCTCAGTAAACAGTATATCTCAAATTGAGTTACCAGAAGTAGGGGGCAGCACATTTATGAGTTGTATAGCTATTATTATCCCAATAGTACCAAGCAAATAAAGCTAAATTGTGGTTATTCTGGCATGAGATGGTTCTTGGACACCCAGTAACTGGTTTTCTGGATATTGTTCTGCTTTCCCGGAGTAAATTCTACAATCCGAGAACCACATTTCATGGTATATTGAATTATCCAGTTACATCAGCTTGGGATTAGCCTGCCTTCAATCTCTTACTTATTCTTTACTGTAATCAATCATTCAAATGTTGTAATTGTACCATTGCTTGCATTAAATTCAAATAATCATAAGTCTCCAGAAACATGAGCAAAATTTAAACCCAACAAAGTAGTATTTGGAGTACCTGTCTTTTCAGTTATCTTCAACTCTCTCTTTTTCTTACTCTTTCAACTCCCCCCTCAACACAGGCTTATTTCATTTGAATTCAAAGTTAAAGAAATAATGGACATCAAATTCAAACAATTTGGTGTTATTAAATGTAAATGGTTTAAGCCAAACATAATTTTAAAAACCATCCAAATAACTAAAAAATAAAGTAAAATAATTGATTGAAAATTGGTAATCGCAGAACAAAAGAACAACCATAGTGATAGAAAATAATGTTGAAATTACTTCAGTATTACTGTACTTCTCTGTTTATGCCCCTTTTAATTGGTGAAAACAGAGTTTCATATTATTTGAATATATATTTAAATTTCTTATTACATTGTTTTATTATTGATAAACTGTACAAAATACAAATAATGATCATATCTTTTACTTTATGATTGGAGGACACAACTCTATGTAATATCCATAAGGATTAAAAAAAAATACATTCAATATTTACAAATTTTCAAAATGAATTTTAATACATATAGGTATAACTGAATTTTTCCAAATAAAGGCTTCAAATAGTTTCAAAATATATTCATAGAAACAGCCCAATAATGAGAGGGATCATATAATTAAAAACAAATTTAAATATAAAAGATTTAATAAAAAACATACTTGCACCAATGAAACAATCTTGAGTGCATGACTAGGTGAAAAGTGTCGTACATGATGAAATCCTAACATTTTCATGTCCAGTATTGCTACAACTCCGTTGATTTGAGTCAAGGGATCATCAATTTGCTTTTCCAAACAAATTACATTGGCACGGAACAGGTCATCAGCTGAACACAGGGAAGGGTCCCACATACCTGTGTTAAAAATAAAGATTATAGTTATAACAATCATCATTATAAAATTTTCAGTAGTTCAGTCTTAATAAGTGTCACATGAGAATAACAATGATTAGATATTTTGACTGAAATAATTTTAATAATTATAAATATCTCAATGTTAATTATCGTAAAATATGGTGTATAGCCCGCACCAGTGTATAACGCACACCTATACTTTCAAGCATCAACTTTTAATTTTTAGGAATACTCGCCGCATAACGCGAACCCTTTTTTTTATGAAGGAACCTGCAATGCACGTTAGCAACTCTATTATGTTTTAAAGCCATTTGTTTGAGTTATTATCCAAGGATTTTGAAAAAATAGTATATTTCTAAAAAAATAGTCCTTTAAGCTCATAATGTAAGACATTTCTTTAAATAAACAGTATTCCAATCTTTATAAAAGTCTAAGTTTTTTTTTGTGTACATCTCTTTTTTAATTTTTGAAGCTATCATTTTTATACCTGACGTATAACACGCACCCATAAATTTCAACCTTATTTTTTGTATTAAAAGTGTGCATCACACAGAATTTTACGGAACATATTTTATCATACATTCTGATATTGAATCTATCTAATTCATTCAATTATCTCTCCTAAAAATATACTTGATCAATTGTATGTTAAAGAAAAATGACAGCTAATTTAAATATATTACAAATATTGGTGAAAAATATTGTATGGTACAATGACAAAATCAAGTTGAGTTACAAATTTTACTATTTCTAAAGAAAAACAACAATTCTTATTATTTTATAACAAAAACTATTTTAAAACACTTTCTTTTTTTTATTTTAATCCAAAAAAAATAATTTTGTAAGAAATATAAAACAACAATTTTTTACATTAAAATGTAACAAACTCAAATCTAACCACTTTTACTGTGTGCATGTTACTAATGATTCAAGGGCCCATTGTATGCAATAAAAAGAACTTAAAAAATTAAATGCTTCACCTCTTGATAAGAAAAATTTAGATGGTAAACTTACAAATATAATTTTAAGAATACTATTATTGTAAGAAAAAGACAAAATTTATTTTGTTTATTTTTACATCTAACATATGCATATACTTAATTAGTTTATATCAAGGCAAAAACGTTCCAGTTGAGCAATAAACAAAAGTACATTGACATATGCAAAATGAAAATAGATTTAATAAATCACTCTCAGATAAATTAATCATATACACACAAAGTTCATGCTTTTAAGAAAACTTACTGATCATCATATATTTTTAAAAATAAATTAACATTTATTATAAATACAGATTAATAATGTTTAAAAAAGCAATTTAAATGCTTTTTAAAAACATAATACTGAAAGGGAAAAAAAGTAAAAATCTTACCAAAATTCTTATTCAAATTCTTCACCAAAATTCACATCTTTTGTGTAGCAGAATTGTACAGCAAACAAAATAATACACAAATTGGAAATTTTAACAATAAAAACTATAAATTTAAGGAAAAAACAAACTTTAAAAGCTGCTATTTATCAGTATTTGGTCAGTTTCATTATTATAGATTTTATTTTGTAACAATTAGCAAGAAACTGTATTTTCTTAAGCTCAAAAAGAGCCAATGCCCTTAAAAATACTATAATTTCTATAAATAAGTAGTTTTAAAAAGTTCACAAATAACATCAGGGATACTAAGAGCACATCTTAATGAGTTTTAAAATAGCAAGCAACAAACCTCCTCTGAAAACAAATATGGCTCTGCCCTCTGGATCTCTATATGGAAGAAAACCTTGGAGGTTCAATTGATGCACATGTTTTAAGAAAGCAGGAGTGAAATCCTTGAATATGTTTGCATTTTTGACTCTCATCATGTAATAGTTTTGAACCAGACTAAATGATCGAGTGTAATCAAATTTTCGAGCACGTAAGAATCTTAATAAAAAGGCATCATCTGATCTTGAGACTAAATCGGGGTCATCTGAAAAAGAAACAACTTGATTTAAAAAATACTTATTTCTTGTCAACATATTAAGTATACTTACATTCTTTAAAAAAAAAATTGAGTTTGAATGGTATCAAAAAAATGAATAATATGCAAATATGAATTTAATTTGCTGTGATAAATTAAATTCAGAAAAATACTCAAAGAAAAAAAAACCTCTTAAAATTTATAAAGTAAACAAATATAAGCACTTATTTTCATATGATTAGAAGTATGTTCATAAAAATGAAACATTTAATAATCAGATCAACTTAAAAAAGTTTGACATAAAATATACTTTTTAAGGATATGTTGAAAATACAGAATAGTAAGAAGATACAGATTTCAATTCAGTTAATGTGCTTTACAGAATTTTCACCGACAATGAATAAATTTTCAAAAGGTTTCATACAAATTATAAGAATAAGATAGTTTAAGAATTTCTTTAAGAAAGAAAAAAGGTACAATATAACATCATAATTATCCTGTATATATTAATGCACGAGAAATGTGACAAAAAATAATATAAACACTTCTGAAAAGTTTATCAATAAGATATTGATGAAAGAACCTGTAAAATATGATAGTCATAGAAACAACCATAAGAATAATTTTGCTCAACCTGCATCATAATTGTTTATAATAAGTTATATCAAATGTTGATGTTTCAAACCTCGATAAAAATCTTAAGTCTTTTTTTTAAAGTAAAATTGCATTAATTATATAAACACCATTGGTTTGACATTGCATTTTTAAAATAGTATTTTTGTAATATTTATTAAAAATATCTCCACTTATGAGAGTTTATGCAATTAAATAAAAGACTAATCTGCAGATATACATTTTAAGAATTGCAATCAATGTAAAATAAAAATGTTCATATATTTAACTAAAGTTTGAATAGATTAATAAAATTCAAAAGGCAAAAATTTTATTAGGTAAATTTATTACCACGCATAATTTTTTAGTGATGGTTAGATGCTAAGTGAAATATATTTTGAAGCAAAAGAAAGAAAAAAAGAGAAAGACAACAATAAAATAATTGAGACAAGTCAGGCCTTAATTAATGCTTTAAATAAAAGCAGTTTTTTTTGTTGCATGGTATACTTTTAATCTAACCTAAGTAAAAAAAAAAAACACTTCATATTTTAATGATTACAAAGGAAAAAAAATAAAAGATATAGCCAATACAGTAGAACCTTTCAGGTGAAACAGTTGTATAGGTTCACTTAATTCTTCTTAGTTCTTCCTTGGACTATATTGCATCAAAAAGACCAGCCACTCTATAATGGTTCCTTCCATAAATTAAACACTGATTATGTGACACTAGGTAATAACTTACTGTTTATTTCTTTAACTCCATTATAAATTTTATGTTAACAAAAGGAATGGCCCAGTTCTTAAATGTAATATTTTATGTTATTATTAGAAGTTCTTCTATGGTTTGTTGTTGATGTTATTACAATCTATGTTAGATATAACATTATATTTTCAAGAAGACTTTTAAAAAACGCGAAACACTTTATAGGATACTAAACATATTTTACAACTAATACAAACATGCATGTAAAAAGAAAAGAATTAAACAATTCAAAATATTCAAGTCATATAAAAAATTCAAAATGAATACAAAGGTCACATATCTAATAATATGGATAAAATAACATTTTCTGCTTACTTCATTATAAAAGTAGAAATAACAAGATTTTTGATTTTAAAAGTTTATAATAATAAACAAAAATAATTATATTAATTTTGAATAGTGCTCTATTTATTATTATATAGAAATTCGATTTTGAATGCTTATGCATGTTCCTTAATGCTGTATCAGAGAGCAAACACAATATAACAAATTCAGTTTGTTCAAGTCAGATCTCATCTTATACAAATTCCACAGTATACATATAGATAGACAGCAATTTATTTGAAACAAACATGAAATAAAAACCAATGAATCACTATTGTGGCAGTCAGGTGAATTAGGTGATTTTCAGGTAGAATAACGATTTGATGCAACCACTTTCGGGTGTGGAGATCTGCACTGATTTCCAACACTTCAATAACCAGGATAAAAAGAAATTTCCTTTCGAACTAGTTATTAAAATTTTGAAGAGCACCTTTTATTACTAAGGTAATTTTAAATGGTAGAGCACATTAAATTCAATTTTATAAACATGTGTTATTAAAGAGCAATTTAAAAAAAAGTTCACTATCTAATTCAGGGGTACTCAACCTTTTTAACTGCTGGGCCGTATATATATATTGGCTATTTCACGTGGGCCACATACATATGTTAGTTATTTCACGCTGGCTGCAACATCAGGATATATGGGGGGAATGCCTTAAAACCAAGATAACATTGGAAATTTAAAATGTGGAAAATTGATCAAAATATTATAGCTCCTGTTTTGCCTTTTTTAATTATTTTTTATTTGTCACTAACACTAAAGTAGAACTATTTAAGAAACACTCTTACACAATTTCTGCATCAGTAAATGGTTTCATATGATTACAAATAATATAAAAAACTTCATAGGATGACTTTGTTACCGCTGTGATATTATCACTGACAAAACACTTTGTTGCTGTTGCAAAGATTACTCCAGAAAGCTCATTTATCCCCTCTTGAAAGAGATCTTCGAGGAAAAGTTTGATTCAATGGTTCCTGTTAATTGATATTTTTTAAATGCAGCACTTTCATGACAAATGAAACAATTACTGATCCATGTTTGTTTTTCACTACAAAATAGTCAACCTCCTAATCATCTTGAAGCAATATATTTTCTTTGAATAATTTTTGCTTCCAAGATATAAAAGATAGTTAAAAATTACTAGCTCCACCCATAAAATTTTCGCCACTCCACTGTTTTCTGTTATCACAAACCGTAACCGTTCCAAATAGAAAACGAATATTGATTCATACCCATACGACACCAACACCAAAATGCCAAATTGATGTATTTGATTTCTTGACAAAGATTTTCCCACTAAATTTTTAATACAATGTTCTTAAATAAGTAAATTTCTCAGATCAATGGACCGTAGCCGGATCACTTAAAAAGGCTCTGTGGGCCGCAGGTTGAGCATCGCTGATCTAACCACTGTACACGAAGTTAAAAGGGGGGAATGTATTTTTGTATAATAATGTTTGAAAATAATGGTAAGTAAAATACACTTTTCTGTGAATTTTCAATTGATGCAGATAAACGAATGAAATATAATGATTAAAAATCTTCCACTAATAATTTTGAAATGTATACTATTTATTTTTTATATGCATACAAACTTTTCATCTTGAATGGAATTTTTGAAAGAATATATGCCACAGGTTCCTTGAAATACATCTACAACCTTACTTTTCAAACCTAGCACATCATTGTTTTACTGGATTCTTGGGGATGTGCAGTAATAAGTACATCATCTTGTCTTGCATTTTACTGCAAAGTGTTCCACATTTTTTCGATATTTCCTGAAGTATAAGTTTTTATTTTTTGATAATTATGAAAGGATTAAAAAAATCTTGTATGTATGACTTCCTTCCCACGATTACCAAGCTTCTCATAATAACCATTCTAAGTGTCTTCAGCTTTTTAGGTAGTAACTGCATGCAAACCATTTCAGATATTTGAAAATAATTGACCATCACCATATAAAGAAAATTATATACTATCATGCTCTACTTTTTTTCCCACCAATTTTGTATAAACTTTTAATGGTTCACTCCTAGGAGAGCCCACACCCTTGGCGCGAATTACTTTGGTTGGCGATAATTGTGCCATCTTGGTAACCCTAGATATTTTTTTAAACACTGCATGTGGCAACCCTAACTATTTTTAGCATTTTCGTTTATTGTGGGAGCGCATTTCAAATTTCATTTTGTTGTTGGGCTCCGGGCTGGCTGCGTGTGTGTGGGAATATACTTTAGAATTTTTACTTTGTTGAATGCGAAAGATAAGAAAGAATTGATTGAATGGTGTATGAAGGAAGGATTGATTGCTTCACCAGTTATGAATGTCCTAAATGTAATGATCGGCATTATCCAACATGGTCGGCAATAAAAACGCTTTTCTACGAAATTGTACCAGCCACGCCGAATGTATGATTGACCATTACCTCGCAGAATAAATATGGCGGCGCTCACACGATCATTGAAATAGCGATGAGACCTTTAAAGCTTTTTAAAATCTGTTGTTACGCTGTACCCTCCACTTGGAAAAAAAATCAGCAGTAAGAAAGTAAGTGATGTTTTTATATTTTTTATCTTAAATGTTTAATTTCTGTATTGTTTACATATATTTTCATTACGCATCCACCTTTTCCCGCTATATTCCTTTGCCGCCATTGTCGGTCTTCGCTTTTGGCGCCATCTTGTTCTGGCTTGGCGCATTTTTTCGGTTTGTCGCCAAGGGTGTGGGCTCTCATAGGATTTTACCCTTTTAATTAGATTAACATAATCGACAGATCATACTTTTTATTATAATCCCTCACCACTTTAGGGCAACTCGATAGAATTTTTTGTTCCCCTTTCTGTCTTTATTCAACTGATGCTATTTGACTTGAGTCATTTTAATTGGACAGAAGAAACATCTTTGTCATGTTGCTTACCTGTAGTTATTTGAATGAATTATTTGTACAATTAGATGTTTAGAGCTGCATATAATCAATGCCCATTCTCATTCCCAGTATCTAAATCAATGTCAAGTACTGTGAAGCTGATTTATGATGCAAGTGCATGATGATTACACAGTGAAACTTAAGAAAGACAAGAAAAATCAACAGGTTTTTAAGTGTAATCTTAAAAACTGAAAAACATTATTTAGGCCTTAAATAAAATCAAAAATTTAATGAATAATTTCTTTTATTTTCCATGTTTACACAATATATGTAACAAAGTTTCTAAAGAAAATTGAAAGTCAACATTAAAGCCCATAACTGTATAGAGTGGACATCTATAAATCACATCTAGAAGAGAAAGATCCTTTCCCAACTAATTTTGAGAAAATTGCATCATAGAATTAAGCACTTTCACTTCGGTTCTTTACTGGTTACAATTTGTAGGAAAAAGAATTGCTATAATATTTTATGTTATACTCCACATTTCTATTAATTACTTACTCATTCAGAAAATAAAATATTTATTCTACTAAAATTGTAAGTGTTTCTGAAAGATTTGTATTAATGAATTTGAAGAAAAACTGTGTACTTTTATAGTATTATATAAGATATACACACACACATTATTCAAAATTTTCAAATGAGATGATTAAAGCATGTTGTAAAACATGAAATCTTATTACACTTATAATAAAATATACAATAAATACGACTAGGGATATGAATATGGAAGAGAATACTATTTTCTTCCCGTAAGCATTCTCTTAACCATTCCTTCTCAAGTACAGAAACCCCTGCTGTTTCCTTTACAAATCTCTCCTCTGCTCTTTTCATATCTATATGTTTATGTATTCTTTTTGTTTGTCAATCAGTCCATTTGACTTTTACAAATTATATATGGTCATCTGTTCTTTAAGCTTCATGGTCACTTCATCCCTTTTTAAGGTCGAAACTTGTTCATCTCTTCTTTTGAAGCTAGTCTTTTTCTTTATTATGGTATTGATGTACTCTTAGATTTACACATTTTATGAGATAAAACCAGATTGAAGTGGATTGCAGAAAATGAAATAATTATTTTCTTTATTATTAACATAGTGAAATTTTACATTTTTGAAAAAGGATTTTATATTTCATGATCAAATCAAAATACACAAAACTGAAAATAAAAGTTTATTAAAAGTAATATTTGAATAATCATATGTTAGAAAAAAATTTATATAAATGGTAATAAGTGATCTGATATATTTAAATGATGTGAATTATTCATACATCCAAGTTTGCATATATGAGTAACAATTATGATACAATGATCATAAATTATACAATAATGATAACAACTCAAAGGTAAAACAAAGACTGCAATGAAATCAACTGCATGATATTTTTAAATGTATTACAATAACAAAAGCATTGATCAATACTGACATCATGAAAAAGTCCTATAACTTAAAAAATCTAAATTAAAACTGTTGTACCCTTTAAAGCAATAAAAAAAAAAAAATCTTTTTGTGGTTTTTATAACATGGCATGATTCACATGGCGCAAATTTTGTTGTAGTGACGCTGATATGTAAGGACCAATAAAGGTTTTAAAATACATATTTTATATATCTCTTATCTTGCTCTCCCTCTCTCTATATATTATATTTACTTTCATAAATCAGCTATATTCGTTTGTGTTCAGCTATTCTATTACTGATACACAAGTTTCATACAACAGATAAAAAACCATTTTTTTAAAGGGAACATGAACATGAAAAACTGTTGTTCTACTCTTAAATATATAATCGAAGATACATACCACTTATCATATCTCTAAGAGCTTGTATATCTCGATCCCTCCATGATGGTTTTTCCATCAATTCCCTTTCAGCTTTCTCTAATAATTCTGGAGAAAGAGCTGAATTATCGAATGTGGTATTGATGTCTGTCCCTCCTCCAACAGAATGATTGAATACGGCCATAATGTATAGACTGTAATAATAAAATAATTAGAAAAATAATTTTAAAGAAACTATTCTACATATATAACACATAATTTTATAAAAATTTCTTATAATGAATTTTATATCATTCACAAACTTCAAATTTATGGTACTATATTTAGTGCTTTTTAATGAAGGCTGACTTACTGGCTTTTTTCTCCAATTTCTCAACAGCTAAACAATGATCATATTTAAGATTGGCTCATTTTTAGGTGATAATTTCTTAATTACTAGTTAACTTGGGAAGATTGATGGGAAAAAATAAGGCGTATAAAACAACATTCAAAATTAAGTCAAACTTCGTTGGAAATTGAGTCAAGTAAATGTTGAAAATGTTTCATTTTTTCATAGAAAAGATAGAGTACCCAACATTCTCTTTTAGTTACTTATAATACAATCATTAATAACTTTAAATTTATTTAAATGATGCACAATTTAAAAAAAATGAAGCAATGATACAATTTCTTTAAACAAACAGTGATTAGTATGATATATAAATAGGTAAAATTATTTACAAAAACTAATACTTAAAAGGAGAGGAATTTTATGGATCTGAAAAGAAACATTTAAAAAGTAGCAAATCTTAAACTGAAAGGCAAGTTTAGGAAAATATAAATACACAGATCACTAATAATCTGAAAGAACGTAAATATTTTTCATGGACCATTTATAAAAAAAATGCCATTTATCATACAATTCAATTTATTTTATGAGTTTAAAATGATTATTTGTATAATCTGGAACAAAAGCTAATTTTTTTATTGTGATTTTTTAAAAAAAAAATGAACTTAAGACATGCTTTTTATTTTCAAAACTGTGTACAAATTCAGGTCATTACACTGTATATGTTTCAAAGTTTAACTATAATAATTTAAGTAATTCAAACAATCATTACTTTTAAACACATTTTAAAAATATTTAAAATTTACTACAAAAAAAAAACATTATTACAACAATATTCACAAACTGTTTACACAAATCATTTTAAAATATAAACATGCATATTTATAATCATTTTTAACACATGACTCAGCTCATAAGGCATTTTTTATCAGAGTTATGAGAAAATAATGATAAAAGTTTCGTTGAAATTATCAAAGAAGTACCGAAAACTGATTCGTACAGTATGATATCCAACTAATTGAATTCCCATATGTTGGTTGTTTTCATGAAGTAGTTTTAATTTAAAACAAAAGTCGAAATAATACAACTACACAGTAATTAATTTTAAAAAAAATTTTACAGAATAAAAAATTTTGATACATTGAAAAATATTTGATCTAACTGAAACGAATTTTGATGTTGATAATTGTAATAGAGACAATTCATTCAAATGAATGCACCACAGACAAACAATAATAAACAAAAAAAATTTTTTAACGATTTCTAAATAATATCAAGGTACATTATATCTGGATAAAACTACACTCTACCAAAAAAAATAAAAGAATTTAGACATTTCAAAATATTGTGCTCACTTAAAGAAATTTGAACTACAACGGAAATAAATTCATGATTTTCCACATCCTCAGCTTATGCAAATACTGCATGATACATCAATATGACAAAAACATAAAATAATCGAGATGACATGAGAACAAATTTTGAAACAATAAAATCATCTCAAACGATTCACGAAATGATACTGGACAGAGCCAAACACACAATTTGTTTCGATTTATATCTCTACGACATGCTGCCAGTTTGTAATACCTAAAAATATTGGACAGTTATAGATAACTACAACTACGATCTAAGCCTCAGTGGAACAATTCAACTATGGATAAAATAAGGACCAATAAAATGAAAATAATGTTGAAAAAGAAAAACGTTACAAAAATTTCTGAAAAGATTTAACAGTAGCAACAATTATATAGTTTTTCGAGTGTCAATTAGTGAAATTTTTTTACAAATGATTCAAATATAGTTCCGGATAAATATTTAAGCAAACATTACTGTCTCTGTCTAGACTGTGTTTAGACTATAAGATTTAAGATCTTAAATCTATATCTATTCTCAAAAAGCAAAATGTGTCTTGGAAGAAATGATGTATGTGATATCTTATCTGAAAGCTTAGACGTTGTTAAAAATATTCAAAGACAAAAATTGTTTTCGATAACTTATTATAAATTAAAACTTTATCACAACACAGAATATATTTTTAGCATTTTACTTAAATATCACGTTTCTATACTAGCATATGTCATTATAAAATTTTTTTTTGTTGTTTATGAGAACGGTATTGAAAAATATATAAATCGTAAGAAGTTCGGAAATGTACTACTTTTTTTTCATAATATTTAAAGTCTAAAAGTAGATCATTATTTTTTTTCATTAAAGCATTGTTTTCTAAATCTGATTCTTTAACATAATTTTAAATAATAAGGAAAAATTGTTCAAATAATTTAATCTATTTTTTTTTTCATATTTCGGATTGTTATTTTAAGACTAAAATTACTTGACTACCCATTTAGAGTCCCCCCCGTCGCTCCTCAATTGTGTAATAAATATAATCAAAGTTACCTAATATATATGTGTATCTGATAACTCAATATCTTTAATTTATTTAGATATTATAAAATATTTTTTTTCAATATTCATTTACAAAAGTGTTGTATACCATGTTGCAAAAAAAGTAATAATTTTATCACTAACAAATCACTATTGACTACCATAAGATCTGGCGGACAACGCGTACTTTTAACAAAAAAATTCGATCGAAATTTACGGGTGCGCATTATACATCGGATATAAAAATTAGAGCTTAAAAAAATTTTTTTAAAAAAAAAAGATAGGCATTATATATATTGATGGGGGGCCGCCTTTCCATAAGGATTACAACAGTAATTTGTATACAGACCCTGTTGTTGTTTACAAGCAGAGGAATTTCTGGGAGTGTCTCTCACCCCACCGAAAAAGGGTGACGCATTTCCCACGCCTGGAAGAAGGCAATGTACCCATAAATACATCATGGTATGGGATGTTTTTGGGAATTTCCGCGTTTTGGGTGAGTTATGGACCGCGGGAAGATATCCCTCCGCTGACTTCAGACCAATCAGAAAAGCTGATTGTGTTTCGAGAAAGAATCCCCTCCAGAATACAGGGGTAAACCGCCGCGAAATATAAGCGCTTGCACGACGAATTTACTCACTCTCTGACACAAATTTTATCACCGATTTTGGTCTGACGACCCTTTGACAAATTGCCGAGGTTGGAGACTCCCGAGATGGCACACCATGTTCTCTCTCTCTCTCTCAGATCCTAATTCAGTTAAGTGATAATGTATATCTTTAGTAATTAACGTAATTTAAATGTTTTGTAAATAAATTAAGTGTAATTTAAAGAAGGCTTTTTAATTTAGTGTCCGTTTTATTTGTCTTTAATGATTAATGTCTAAATTTAAGCTATAGTGTGACGCCAAATGTTAATTTAGAACCTGGGTACTAAAGAACGGATAATAAGAATAAATTAAATTAACTTAAGTTAACCGGGCGTTGCATTATATTGGTGCAGTGACCAGGATTTAAAATTTTTTTTCTTTGTCGCATTATAATGGTGCCAGTTGACCAGAATCTTAAAATTTTTTGGTCGTTATAAATTTTTTTTTTACATCCTTTGAGTTAGAATTTTTTTTTACAATTTTTTTTTTTTTGTAAACGTTTCTTGATGGATCATCAGGACAAAATTTCATCTCGTGTGCTACTGTGTATTTTATGTATTGCTTGAATTTGATACTGTGAATTTTTTTTCTTGCAGTTTTGTCAGAGAGTCCGGGGTGCAACGATGACGCAGGTACTTGTGCTCTTTAATTTTTTTTCTCCTTCAATATTGATGTGAATTTTTTTCTATGCATGTATGTACGCGAGAGCCGATTAGCTAAAAGTTTCATTTAAATTAAAGAGTTCATGAATTTCTGTTGAACAATTGAGGAAAAGATTTAACACGCATGTCAAAATCGGATGATTCCATTTATTAAGAGATTTTCATATTTGCATTTGAAAAATTTGGATGATTTACAACCAGACGAGACGGAGGTTAAGGGTATTGTTCCAAGTTCACGGTATAATTTAAGGGCTCGTGCAGGTAATTTGGCTCGTTAAATACGTTTCTGCGCTAAAATATTTGAGGGAGACTTAATTTTTTTTTTTTTTTTTTTGCAATTTTACGCTTCGTCATTTCGAGAGCACGCATTGAATGATACCTGTCTCGTAGTTGCACCTTGTTTCATGCTATGTTTTATGTTTTTTTTTTTTTTTTAGTTATATCAAATTTTGTACTCATTTATTTAATGATTTCCTGTTATTTAATGAATTCCAGTTAAATTTTTTTTTATGCAGTTTGTTTTATGTCGTGATTTTATGCTTAAATGACATAGTGTTGTTTGTGGTTAATATCAATTTTAACTCTAGATAAAATATTTTCATGCTGTGTGTTTTGTGCACTATCTTAAATAAATTTGTAATGCAAGTGTTATTCAATGATAATGATGTACGTACGTCAATTTTTTAATTTTAGTAATTTTAAGCTTTAATTTATGTTTGTGACAAAGGTCAAATTTTGGGGTCTCTGGACACCTGTCATGAAATTTGAATGTTGTTACGATACATACATATTTTAAATTTTTTTTCCCTATTACATAATTTGTTTTGTGATTATTATCTAGAATTTCAATAATTTTTTCATATAAAAGGTTTCCTTTATTGAATTGTTTAGTTTATGCTGAATTGATTGTTTATAACTGTACTTTCTGGTTCAATTTTTATTTTTGCATAGAAGATCAATTTTGGTAGCAGCATTTTTTTTTGTTAGAATCAATTTTATTGCTAAATTGTGTTGGTGTATTAATTTTAAGTGGTTGTGTATTACTAAATGATGATAACATTGGAATTTATGCTTGTTAAGATATGGATAGAGATTGTTGTTTGAATATTTTCTATAAGATATTGGGTTGAAACTTTAATATGTTTTTTCCCGCGCATGTTTTTTTTTATGTGAGATGATTGCTAACTTTGACTTAAAATTTTTTTTTGTGTTGCCGTTAAGTGTTTTAATGCTCTTCTAATTTCTGCGTTGTTTGTTTTGCTATAGATTTGGAATTTTTTGTTGTGGTTTATTCAGGGGTTTAGATTAAAATTGTGGTTGTTAAATTAATGTGCAGTCAATCATTGTCTCGCTTGTGCTAAACTGTACTAGGAATTGAAGGTTTTGTTTGTCGCGATAGTATTTCTGTTGGTTTAGATTAATTGTGGTTGTTAAATTAATGTGCAGTCAATCATTGTCTCGCTTGTGCTAAACTGTACTAGGAATTGAAGGTTTTGTTTGTCGAGATAGTATTTCTGTTAGTTTAGGTTACTTGTGGTTCTTAAATTAATGTGCAGTCAATCATTGTGTCTCGCTTGTGTGCTAAACTGTACTAGGAATTGAAGGTTTTGTTTGTCGAGATAGTATTTCTGTTGGTTTAGATTAATTGTGGTTGTTAAATGAATTTGCAGTCAATAAGTGTGTCTCGGTTGTGTGCTAAACTACTAAGAATTTTGATTTTTTTGGTCGGTCGATATTGTATTTTTTTCTCTCGTTGGGGCTAGGCTTGCATGTGTTGAATTATGTCAGTGCGGGTAGATTATTTAATTGAGTGTTGATGTTGATCTAATTTTTTGTTCTGGATTTTAGTACGTAGTTCTGCTTGTTATTTGGTAAAAAGTTTTTTTTTTGTTGTTGTTGGTCAGCTAATGGTGTGAAAAATGTTTCGTCCATTCGTTTCGAAAACGTGGGGAGAGCGCACCCCTTTTCGTCGTATCCCCCCCCTGCACGCCATCCGGTATAGGACAGGACACTGTTTGTTGATTGGAATTTCTGTTTATTGGTTACTCCTTTTCGCAGGGACTCCTCCCCGCGGGCAGCATAATTCAGGGGTGAAATTTTTGGATGTCGGATTCTTGCCGCCTTAGGAGGGGTCTTCCCCTCGCCCCCCACTGCTGTCGCGACAGAGATTCAGCAAAATTTTTCCGATGGGTTTTCGTTCCCCACCCCTTGTTTCCTGTTTTTACGTTACGGCGCTGTTGCTATGAAAATAAATGTTGGAATAGGATTGGGTGTGAATTTTTTTTTTTTTTTTTTTGTTGTTGTTTCACTACTTGTAAGGAGTTACATAAGTTTGAGTTAGAGATTTCGTGGAATATTTGAGACAGTTATTTGAAGGAGATCGATAAAGTTTGCACTGATGAATTTGTTGAATGGTTGGGAAGGTTTTTTTTTATGGAGATAGTTGAGTTTGTGTTCAAGGTGTACGTTTATTCGATGGTTGTTTTTTATGGAAATGGATAATTGAATTGAAGGGAAAGTCATGGTTTATTTGAGAAAATTGTTTGATGTACAGAAGGATATTTTGAGTTACGGATTTTGGGCAAAGGAAATACTGAGTTGATATAATTATACGGTATAATTGAGAAAGTTGTTTTGATGTAGATAGGATAATTTGAGTTAATGATTTGGTACAGTTCCGAGCAAATAGTTGATGAACATGGATAAGTTGAATTAATGGTTGTGTGGTATATTTAGGAATGTTTTGAGTTGCATTTAGGAAAGTTCAAGTGGAAGATTATGCGAGAATTTTGTGAATAAGTTGATGAGCATAGATGGTTTTAGTTAATGGTATTGTGGAGCAGTCAATTGATTATTCGGTAGTTGCAGATAAGTTTAGTTAGTGTTATTGAGGCTTCAAATGTGTACGATCGGAGGTAAAGGCAATTTTGGATTATCGAGGAATCATTTTAAGGTTACTGAGAATTTTAGGTTGTTGTTATAGAATTGTACTTGAGTTATTAATTAGAGGATTTTCGATGAATTGAGTTAGCGGTATTGTTGTAAATCGAGGATCTTGTGTTTGTTTTTTTTTTCGTGTTTGTATATTTGTTGCGCGTATAGTGAAACAATTTTAGTTTTTAATATTATTTGGACTTGTGGATACATTGTATTACGAGGATTGTTAAAAAGTTATGTTGATTAGTTAAGCGATATTTTTTTATATTGGAAACTGTTTAATTCTGTGTAACACTTGCAATAATTTTCTTTTAGTTAAATTACTTTACTCTGTATGTATCGCCTCATATGACTTGGGTTGCATATCAATTTTATGTTTTAAATTTTTTTTTTCTGAAATTTTCAACTGCACTTGTGATTTCTGGAATTCATTTCTCAAATGGAAATTCAAATGTATTGAATGTGGAAGAAATTTTTTTTCTCTTTAAAGTTTCTTTTAAGCAATATTAATCGTTATAGTTATTTTTTACAATCGGATTTGCAAAATTTTTTTTTATCTTAAATTCATTCTATCTCTTGTGCTGGCGTTTGCGGCATGCAGCAAATCGTTTGCGCAGGGAATGGCATGTTTTTTGGGCCGCCTTTCCATAAGGATTACAACAGTAATTTGTATACAGACCCTGTTGTTGTTTACAAGCAGAGGAATTTCTGGGAGTGCCTCTCACCCCACCGAAAAAGGGTGACGCATTTCCCACGCCTGGAAGAAGGCAATGTACCCATAAATACATCATGGTATGGGATGTTTTTGGGAATTTCCCGCGTTTTGGGTGAGTTATGGACCGCGGGAAGATATCCCTCCGCTGACTTCAGACCAATCAGAAAAGCTGATTGTGTTTCGAGAAAGAATCCCCTCCAGAATACAGGGGTAAACCGCCGCGAAATATAAGCGCTTGCACGACGAATTTACTCACTCTCTGACACAAATTTTATCACCGATTTTGGTCTGACGACCCTTTGACAAATTGCCGAGGTTGGAGACTCCCGAGATGGCACACCATGTTCTCTCTCTCTCTCAGATCCTAATTCAGTTAAGTGATAATGTATATCTTTAGTAATTAACGTAATTTAAATGTTTTGTAAATAAATTAAGTGTAATTTAAAGAAGGCTTTTTAATTTAGTGTCCGTTTTATTTGTCTTTAATGATTAATGTCTAAATTTAAGCTATAGTGTGACGCCAAATGTTAATTTAGAACCTGGGTACTAAAGAACGGATAATAAGAATAAATTAAATTAATTAAGTTAACCGGGCGTTGCATTATATTGGTGCAGTGACCAGGATTTAAAATTTTTTTCTTTGTCGCATTATAATGGTGCCAGTTGACCAGAATCTTAAAATTTTTTGGTCGTTAGAAATTTTTTTTTTACATCCTTTGAGTTAGAATTTTTTTACAATTTTTTTTTTTTGTAAACGTTTCTTGATGGATCATCAGGACAAAATTTCATCTCGTGTGCTACTGTGTATTTTATGTATTGCTTGAATTTGATACTGTGAATTTTTTTCTTGCAGTTTTGTCAGAGAGTCCGGGGTGCAACGATGACGCAGGTACTTGTGCTCTTTAATTTTTTTTTTCTCCTTCAATATTGATGTGAATTTTTTCTATGCATGTATGTACGCGAGAGCCGATTAGCTAAAAGTTTCATTTAAATTAAAGAGTTCATGAATTTCTGTTGAACAATTGAGGAAAAGATTTAACACGCATGTCAAAATCGGATGATTCCATTTATTAAGAGATTTTCATATTTGCATTTGAAAAATTTGGATGATTTACAACCAGACGAGACGGAGGTTAAGGGTATTGTTCCAAGTTCACGGTATAATTTAAGGGCTCGTGCAGGTAATTTGGCTCGTTAAATACGTTTCTGCGCTAAAATATTTGAGGGAGACTTAATTTTTTTTTTTTTTTGCAATTTTACGCTTCGTCATTTCGAGAGCACGCATTGAATGATACCTGTCTCGTAGTTGCACCTTGTTTCATGCTATGTTTTATGTTTTTTTTTTTTTTTAGTTATATCAAATTTTGTACTCATTTATTTAATGATTTCCTGTTATTTAATGAATTCCAGTTAAATTTTTTTTTTTATGCAGTTTGTTTTATGTCGTGATTTTATGCTTAAATGACATAGTGTTGTTTGTGGTTAATATCAATTTTAACTCTAGATAAAATATTTTCATGCTGTGTGTTTTGTGCACTATCTTAAATAAATTTTTAATGCAAGTGTTATTCAATGATAATGATGTACGTACGTCAATTTTTTAATTTTAGTAATTTTAAGCTTTAATTTATGTTTGTGACAAAGGTCAAATTTTGGGGTCTCTGGACACCTGTCATGAAATTTGAATGTTGTTACGATACATACATATTTTAAATTTTTTTCCTATTACATAATTTGTTTTGTGATTATTATCTAGAATTTCAATAATTTTTTTCATATAAAAGGTTTCCTTTATTGAATTGTTTAGTTTATGCTGAATTGATTGTTTATAACTGTACTTTCTGGTTCAATTTTTATTTTTGCATAGAAGATCAATTTTGGTAGCAGCATTTTTTTTTTGTTAGAATCAATTTTATTGCTAAATTGTGTTGGTGTATTAATTTTAAGTGGTTGTGTATTACTAAATGATGATAACATTGGAATTTATGCTTGTTAAGATATGGATAGAGATTGTTGTTTGAATATTTTCTATAAGATATTGGGTTGAAACTTTAATATGTTTTTTCCCGCGCATGTTTTTTTTTTATGTGAGATGATTGCTAACTTTGACTTAAAATTTTTTTTTTTGTGTTGCCGTTAAGTGTTTTAATGCTTCTAATTTCTGCGTTGTTTGTTTTGCTATAGATTTGGAATTTTTTTGTTGTGGTTTATTCAGGGGTTTAGATTAAAATTGTGGTTGTTAAATTAATGTGCAGTCAATCATTGTCTCGCTTGTGCTAAACTGTACTAGGAATTGAAGGTTTTGTTTGTCGCGATAGTATTTCTGTTGGTCTAGATTAATTGTGGTTGTCAAATTAATGTGCAGTCAATCATTGTCTCGCTTGTGCTAAACTGTACTAGGAATTGAAGGTTTTGTTTGTCGAGATAGTATTTCTGTTAGTTTAGGTTACTTGTGGTTCTTAAATTAATGTGCAGTCAATCATTGTGTCTCGCTTGTGTGCTAAACTGTACTAGGAATTGAAGGTTTTGTTTGTCGAGATAGTATTTCTGTTGGTTTAGATTAATTGTGGTTGTTAAATGAATTTGCAGTCAATAAGTGTGTCTCGGTTGTGTGCTAAACTACTAAGAATTTTGATTTTTTTGGTCGGTCGATATTGTATTTTTTTTTTCTCGTTGGGGCTAGGCTTGCATGTGTTGAATTATGTCAGTGCGGGTAGATTATTTAATTGAGTGTTGATGTTGATCTAATTTTTTGTTCTGGATTTTAGTACGTAGTTCTGCTTGTTATTTGGTAAAAAGTTTTTTTTGTTGTTGTTGGTCAGCTAATGGTGTGAAAATGTTTCGTCCATTCGTTTCGAAAACGTGGGGAGAGCGCACCCCTTTTCGTCGTATCCCCCCCTGCACGCCATCCGGTATAGGACAGGACACTGTTTGTTGATTGGAATTTCTGTTTATTGGTTACTCCTTTTCGCAGGGACTCCTCCCCGCGGGCAGCATAATTCAGGGGTGAAATTTTTGGATGTCGGATTCTTGCCGCCTTAGGAGGGTCTTCCTCGCCCCCCCCACTGCTGTCGCGACAGAGATTCAGCAAAATTTTTCCGATGGGTTTCGTTCCCCACCCCTTGTTTCCTGTTTTTACGTTACGGCGCTGTTGCTATGAAAATAAATGTTGGAATAGGATTGGGTGTGAATTAATTTTTTTTTTGTTGTTGTTTCACTACTTGTAAGGAGTTACATAAGTTTGAGTTAGAGATTTCGTGGAATATTTGAGACAGTTATTTGAAGGAGATAGATAAAGTTTGCACTGATGAATTTGTTGAATGGTTGGGAAGGTTTTTTTTTTTTGGAGATAGTTGAGTTTGTGTTCAAGGTGTACGTTTATTCGATGGTTGTTTTTATGGAAATGGATAATTGAATTGAAGGGAAAGTCATGGTTTATTTGAGAAAATTGTTTGATGTACAGAAGGATATTTTGAGTTACGGATTTTGGGCAAAGGAAATACTGAGTTGATATAATTATACGGTATAATTGAGAAAGTTGTTTTGATGTAGATAGGATAATTTGAGTTAATGATTTGGTACAGTTCCGAGCAAATAGTTGATGAACATGGATAAGTTGAATTAATGGTTGTGTGGTATATTTAGGAATGTTTTGAGTTGCATTTAGGAAAGTTCAAGTGGAAGATTATGCGAGAATTTTGTGAATAAGTTGATGAGCATAGATGGTTTTAGTTAATGGTATTGTGGAGCAGTCAATTGATTATTCGGTAGTTGCAGATAAGTTTAGTTAGTGTTATTGAGGCTTCAAATGTGTACGATCGGAGGTAAAAGGCAATTTTGGATTATCGAGGAATCATTTTAAGGTTACTGAGAATTTTAGGTTGTTGTTATAGAATTGTACTTGAGTTATTAATTAGAGGATTTTCGATGAATTGAGTTAGCGGTATTGTTGTAAATCGACGATCTTGTGTTTGTTTTTTTTCGTGTTTGTATATTTGTTGCGCGTATAGTGAAACAATTTTAGTTTTTTAATATTATTTGGACTTGTGGATACATTGTATTACGAGGATTGTTAAAAAGTTATGTTGATTAGTTAAGCGATATTTTTTTTATATTGAAACTGTTTAATTCTGTGTAACACTTGCAATAATTTTCTTTTAGTTAAAATTATTTTTACTCTGTATGTATCGCCTCATATGACTTGGGTTGCATATCAATTTTATGTTTTAAATTTTTTTTTCTGAAATTTTCAACTGCACTTGTGATTTCTGGAATTCATTTCTCAAATGGAAATTCAAAATGTATTGAATGTGGAAGAAATTTTTTTTTCTTTAAAGTTTCTTTTAAGCAATATTAATCGTTATAGTTATTTTTTTTTTACAATCGGATTTGCAAAATTTTTTTATCTTAAATTCATTCTATCTCTTGTGCTGGCGTTTGCGGCATGCAGCAAATCGTTTGGTGCAGGGAATGGCATGTTTTTTTGGGCCGCCTTTCCATAAGGATTACAACAGTAATTTGTATACAGACCCTGTTGTTGTTTACAAGCAGAGGAATTTCTGGGAGTGCCTCTCACCCCACCGAAAAAGGGTGACGCATTTCCCACGCCTGGAAGAAGGCAATGTACCCATAAATACATCATGGTATGGGATGTTTTTGGGAATTTCCCGCGTTTTGGGTGAGTTATGGACCGCGGGAAGATATCCCTCCGCTGACTTCAGACCAATCAGAAAAGCTGATTGTGTTTCGAGAAAGAATCCCCTCCAGAATACAGGGGGTAAACCGCCGCGAAATATAAGCGCTTGCACGACGAATTTACTCACTCTCTGACACAAATTTTATCACCGATTTTGGTCTGACGACCCTTTGACAAATTGCCGAGGTTGGAGACTCCCGAGATGGCACACCATGTTCTCTCTCTCTCTCAGATCCTAATTCAGTTAAGTGATAATGTATATCTTTAGTAATTAACGTAATTTAAATGTTTTGTAAATAAATTAAGTGTAATTTAAAGAAGGCTTTTAATTTAGTGTCCGTTTTATTTGTCTTTAATGATTAATGTCTAAATTTAAGCTATAGTGTGACGCCAAATGTTAATTTAGAACCTGGGTACTAAAGAACGGATAATAAGAATAAATTAAATTAACTTAAGTTAACCGGGCGTTGCATTAATATATATATATATATATATATATATATATATATATATAAAATTAGACTTCTACATACATCGAAACACTATTAATTTAAAAGAAGTGACATTCCTTAGGAACTTATAAGATTATAGTACATTCTTTCTACATATATATTACAATCTGTTCTACACATATATATTATTTCTTCTAAAACTTAGGATAATACTTTGAATTAAGGACTTCAAAACATATATAACAGCATTGCACAGATACATTTCAGGTCTCTTCGCAAAAACGGAGATACGTGTTATACGCAGTACCAGTTTATCCATTGGGCGCCCAGGGGCCCGGATACGCTGGAAATAACCAGATTTTTGGCTATAAATTTCGATCTGCTAATGCCAAGGGGGCCCGTAGATCTTCTGCGCTCAGGTCCCAAAATGAGCTTAAACCGACACTGGTTCGTTATACGGTGAATATACCTAAAAATTGAAAAGTGTAGCTTGGAAGTATAGGTACGAGTTATATGCCGGATTTTACGGTTGATTAAAAAAAAGAATATAATCCCATAAAACATAACTATTTGATCATAAATCATAAAATTCAGAGAACAGAATCTGTTAACAAAAACGAGGAATTTCGAAAATCTTCCCAATACATAATTATGTTCTACTTTCAGATGTTAAATTGTATTTATAAGCGCTTTAAAATTCGTGCATTCTATTTTTGAAGTGGTTTTAATAACTTTAATAAATTTCCCAGCTGGATTTTCAATTTAAATTGTATTTTCAAGTATTGTAAAAACCAAAAATGAAAAAGTAGTTTCCGCAACAGAAGGTACTTAAAATTATTTAATTGCTGTTTAACCAAACCGTAATTTAATTTGTGTGTGTGTAATTCTGAACGTGTTTACACATTTAAATGTAACTTTGAAATAAAGATATGACTTTTTAGCTTTCAAAACTAGAAAATATTGTTTATATAAATGAAATGCAAAAATATTATAGCATTTGATTATAATGTTAGTAACTCTGAAATAATAAAAAAAGAAGAAAATACATAGATTCAATAAAGGATTCATTTTACCATACAATGAAAAACAATTATATAAATATTTAATCAAAATTACAAGTCATTAACTGGATGTTAAAAAAATATAAAATTAATCTTTCTTACATTAATATTCTAAGAAACAATAAAAAAAGAAAGAAAATGTACACAGATATATAAATATAAATCAGTTCTACTCCTTAAGGAACGATTTTATTGAATATATTTTACTTTTAAGATATTCGACCACGTTCGGAACCGTGATTTTGCAAAGCGCATAAATGGATAATTTTCATGATATTTAGTGTCACTTAGATTAGAATATATGCATAAAATTGTTTTAAGGACATTTTGACAAAAAAAATTTATTTAAATATAATATTTTGGCAAAAAATCAACTTAGAATAATCTTTTTTCCATATGTTCTCCTTTTGTGAAAAATGCTTCTATTATAAATAATATTTTGCCTGCATATAGCTCAGACCTCTATACAGAGGCTCAACTAGAATTTTTGAAATATATAACTTAGAAGTGGGTTTATTCATATTTTACGACAACAAAGGGGAGCAATTATTTTAAGAAAAAAACACCAATAATTATTTCAATTGGTGGTAACTCTGAAAATAATGTGAATTTTTCAACAGTTTCAGTTGAGCCTCTGTATAGAGGTATGAGCCAGTGGCGCACACAAGGGAGGTTCCTGGGGGTCCGGACCCCCCCAAAGCCCTTGATTTTTTTTCCGATTGATTATAATTCTAAGTACACAGTACGTAAAATTTAATTAAGTATTTGTTATTAATGATTAATTTTATTAATTAATGCTAATTATTTATTCAATAATTAGATTTTTACTGTGTTTTGTTCCCGAAAATCGATAAAATCAAAAGGAGCATGATACAAGAATGGTGAACTTTCACCCCCACTTGAAAAATTCCTGTGTGCGCCACTGGTCTGAGCTATATACAGGCAAAATATTATTATAATAGAACCATTTTTCACAAAAGGAGAACATTTGAAAAAAGATTATTCTAAGTTAATTTTTTTTGCCAAAATATTATATTTAAATAAATTTTTTTTGTCAAAATCTCCTTAAAACAATTTTACGCACGTATTCTAATCTGAGTGACACTAAATATCATGAAAATTATCCATTTACGCGCTTTTTTAAAACCACGGTTCCGAACGTAGTCGGATACCTAAAATATAAAATTAATTTAAAATTTTTGGATGAGTCGAAAAGAAATTCTCACATAAAAAATAAGCTATTTTAGTTTATCGATTGAAGTATTAACTTTGTGTATAAATTAATAAGAATCCAGCAAACAATCCTAAATAGTGTTTCATATTTGCGTGAGGGAAAAGCAGCTGGCAACAGCAAATAGCAGAATAATAACAGATTTATTGATAGGCGTAAGACGCGCAAATGACTACAAGAAGAGAAATCGACGTATATACACAAAGGAATCTTATTACAGATTATTAACAGTAGTGGAAAAAACACTCGTTATAAACAAGTTTTAAGGCCCAGTGGTCGAGGGGTAGCGATCGCGCTTCCACACCACAGGTCTGGGTTCTATTCCTGGGCTGGGCAAGGTCGACTAAGCAGTGGGTCGATAAAGCTTGTTTGGAGACATAAACACTTGGAGTCTCGCTTCAGACTAACCACTTGATCGAGACATCTGCTCATGCACCTCAGCACCCAATGGTCACAGTAGGTCATGACCCTCAAGGACTGTTGCTCCACGAGTTTGAATTTATAAACAAGCTTTGCATTGCTCCAGAACGGCTCTTTAGAACTGTTCCTCTAGTTGGAAGACATCAGATTCTTATCTCGACTGACTCGATCTTCGTCTTAAAGGTCCTTTATAAGTGGCGTAGCTACTGCTGTATTAATGATACGGGGCCCCAAGCTTCAGACGCCTTAAAATGCGTAAGAAAAAAAATCGCAAAATGTTATGGGACCCCCCAAAAGAGCCCCCGAAGGAATTTTGATACGAAGCCCACTCTGGACTAGCTAATCTAGTGGGCCCAGTGTCCCTTATTTATATATATAATCCCACTGAAATTTCCAGAAGGATCGATTCCAGAGATCTCGAGAGTTCCTTGGTGATATCATTTGTTGCCAAATTCGTCTTCAATCTAGTAATCCTGCTCACATTTTTCAGGGTTGCCGTAATCTTATTCAAGGTCATGCTAGAAAGCAAACTTTCCCTGTAAAACTCAATTTTCCCACGAGCAGAGTATCATTACGGAAAAAACATACGGGGTGTGTTTTAATAGGTTCAAACTAAGTAGATTTCGAGAGCATTATTGAGGCTGCTTATTCTCCCTTCTGTACTTTCGGAGAGGGGAATTTTAATGTTTTGATCTCTTGGTATTTTTTGAAGAATTGGTTTGATCTCTCTGTCAAGAGAATCTTTGATTACCTTGACGCGATTTTTGCCCATCAAACGCTGTTGTTTTTAGCTACCAATTGATTTCGTTCCTAACCCCTTATCAAAATGAAGTCGTACAACGAGGGACCTCTTCAGACCTTTAGAGGCCCTGGGCCTCGATGAAAAAGTAGACTCTACCCGTGATTTTTAAAAATAGACGGTATGTAGCGTGCATTGTCATATATTAGTGCAATCGGTAATTTGAAACAAATAAATGTGAACGACTCACAATTTCAAAAATCTTGACACAAATCGGCTCGACCGATAGCCGTATTTCGACTCAATGAGTTGAATGATTGTTTATGGATATAGGCCTAGGCCTAGACATGGACAACGGCCATCACATAATAATACAGTCTTGTCACTTTTGCCAGTTGACATGCAGTTAGAAATTCGCTGTACGGAATATGTACGGGAATAATATTTGACCATTAAAGTTATCAGAATCATGATCTTATTAAGACTGAGTCGAGAACAAAACGAGGCCCCTGCGAGGGTCTAGGCCCGGCCCAGTTGGCCCTGCCTTAATACGCCCCTGCGTACAACAAGTGTTATCATCCGCGTCTTGAAACGATTTATTTCTGCATGCTGGGGCCACTATTTGCTCATTTGTACATTCATTCAACACACACGTGCAAACGCACACTCGTACACATACTGAAGAGCCATTACATTGTGACCAGTGGTGCACTCAAGGGGGGGTCCGATCCCCCAAAACCCTTGATTTTTTTCCGATTGATTATAATTCTAAGTATATAGTACGTAAAATTTAATTAAGTATTTGTTATTAATGATTAATTTTATTAATTAATGCTAATTGTTTATTCAATAATTAGTTTTTTACTGTGTTTTGTTCCCGAAAATCGACAAAATCAAAAGGAGCATGATACAAGAATGGTGAACTTTCACCCCCTTGAAAAATTTCTGTGTGCGCTACTGATCGTGACCATCATATACTTAATATGAAGTAAAACCATCTTTGGCTCAAAATGGTTTTTGAAATTGCTGTACTTAACCAAGAGTTTCTCAGAAAAGCATTTAACAAATGTATTTTCTTGTGTGTGAGTATATCAACTCTTTAAATCTTTTTTTCTTAACTATTTAAATGTGGTCACGAAAAAAGAGATGTTACAGCATACTTAAGGTATCCGACTACGTTCGGAACCGTGATTTTAAAAAAAAGCGCATAAATGGATAATTTTCATGATATTTAGTGTCACTTAGATTAGAATACATGTATAAAATTGTTTTAAGAACATTTTGACAAAAAAATTTATTTAAATACAATATTTTGGCAGAAAATGAGCTTAGAATAACCTTTTTTCCAAATGTTCTTGTTTTGTGAAAAATAGTTCTATTATAATAATATTTTGCCTGTATATAGCTCAGACCTCTCTACAGAGGCTCAACCAGAATTTTTGAAAAATTCAGATTATTTTCAGAGTTACCACCAATTGAAATAATTATTCGCGTTTTTTTCTTAAAATTGCTGCCATCCGTTGTCGTAAAATATGAATAAACCCACTTCTAAGTTATATATTTCAAAAATTCTAGTTGATCCTCTGAACAGAGGTCTGAGTTATATGCAGGCAAAATATTATTATAATAGAAGCATTTTTCACAAAAGAAGAACATTTGGAAAAAAAGAAGATTATTCTAAGTTAATTTTTTGCCAAAATATTGTATATTAATAAATTTTTTTGTCAAAATGTCCTTAAAACAATTTTATGCATATATTCTAATCTAAGTGACACTAAATATCATGAAAATTATACCCATTGATGCGCTTTTGAAAATCACGGTTCCGAACGTAGTCGGATACCTTAAAAATTTCAATACCTAATGCAATGTCAATCATCATATGAACGAGAACAATATGAAATTCTAACGAAAACATGTCTTCATTTTAGTATTATTATAATATACCCATTTATATTCAAAGCCTTTTACAGTTTTCATGCTGCTTTTATCTCAATTTCTGATATTCAATACTTTCATTTTTTTATTCGAGTGTCTGAATTTTCGATTACGCATCTTCACAAATCAAATTTATAGCCCTTTCGATATTATGTAGTGCAGATAGGACAGTTCCGTTAAATTTCCCCTAGAGAATAGTTAATAGAATAGTTAATGAATTTAAACTATTTCTTTTAATTATTATAGGTACATACGTATTCGACCAATTTCACCAAATGTTGTCATCATTATTATTACTGTGTTCGAGCATGCGCGGGAACTGCTTCCGTCGTATTTGCTGTATATCACGGCATTTCGTAATGTCTTTTGACTAGACTAAATTGATCGACGGTATACTGCATAAGTACCTTATCATTTCACTCTTAAAATCGATGAAGTTGAACCATCATATGAATCAAACTGTTCCCTGTTGTTAAAATTATAATGTTTTAAGAATTATTTCGAACTATTATTGTCTGAATAAAATAATACTAGTCTGTACAGTTCAAGACAATGAAAAATCCCCAGAACAATAGCCATGGGGAACAGCATGTCTCAAATAAGGATGGTTGGGATTGCATCATTCGAATGTACTCGTAATTTCAGAATACACCCTATCTGACGACCGAAGAATCTATTAAATCAGGGGTGGCAAACATTTCTGGGTAGAGTGCCACTATCTGATTAAAAAAATTATGCGTGCCAGTTTCAACTTTTCGAACAAAAATATGAAAAGGTGAAAGAATGTTATTTATAGGCTTATAATGGATTTTTTACGTAAATAGTACATTTTTTACGCAAATCTAAGTAAAATAGGAAAAATACAATATTTTCTCTATAATCTTAATATTAACTTATTTAAGTGTTCCATAATATTGGTGAGAAAAGCTAAATCCCATTGCCAACCTTCATTCTTGAGAAGCAAGCATTCATAGTTTTTCCAGTTCATTTCATAGTTTTTTTTCCAGATATTTCAAAAGACGCTCCCTCAAATTTCAAAATCTCGCGAGTACACTTCCTTCAAAAAGCCAGCGCACACTTCAATGAAGAGTAATCTCTACAACGGGGTGGGCAGATTTCTCCAGGGTGCGGGCTACTTCTAATTTTTTCAAGGAGTCGCGGTCCAACCAGTATTAGTAGCACACACAAAGGAGGGGAGGCTCCACGGGTCCGGACCCTCCTCTATAGCCCATGATTTTTTCCCGATCCATTATAATTCCCTGTATATAGTACGTAAAATTTAATTAAGTATTTGTTATTCATAATTTTTTTATTAATTAATGCTAAGTATTTATTCAATAATTTATTTCTTACTGTTCTTTGTTCCTGACAATCTACAAAATGAAAATAAAGAAATGTTCGGCTGCGTATTGGGGTAGGTAGGATACGATAAAGGTAAACATTCGATCCTAGACCACCGCGCCGCGCCCCCTTTGAAAAATTCAAGAGTACGCCCTCTTCCCAATGTCGTAGGTGTGGTGAGGTAAGCAAAATGTCAACAATATTTATTGCAACTTAATAATAAATACGGAATATGTACTTACCTACGTAAATAAAATAAAAAAAGCTCTTTTTTGAAACCGCGTTTAAAGCAAAAAGCAAAATACACACACTCACAAACATACTAATAATAGCCACAAATATAATAAGATCTAATGATGCATTTATAATAAAACAATTCAAAATATATTTAAAAAATAAAATATTTTCATCAAAAGTTAGATCTCGTTATTATACCTGTAATCTAGAACAGTGCTCCGCAACCCCCGGTCCGTGGATCAAATGGTGCCGGGCCGCCTAAAGAACATTAAACTATTGCCATTTTATTTAAAGTGGTGCATTTCTCTCGGATTTGCGCAACTTTACACGGAAATTACTTTATATCCCACATTAAATAACTTTTATTTATTTTTGGTGAAACTATATTTTATTCTGAAGGCATATTTAAATGTAACTAAATTAAAATTGTTAAATCAAAACAATCTAAAATATAAACAATCAACGTGTCCCACCCTCAGCAGGCTGCGGTAAAATTATCAAACGTTGACCGGTCCACACACAGCGATGAAAAGGTTGCGGAGCACTGGTCTAGAAGACTTAGTCTGAGTACTGTCAGCCAATCTTGAATATTTTAGTATATAATTATCAACTGCTAATCTTCAGGCGGTCACCCCAAATTGTCTTGGCGGTCCACCTGTCGATCGCGATCGACGCAATGCCCACCCCGGCTTTTCAAGAAAATTTTCTATTGTGATTCAATTAATTAAGTATATTTAAAATAAATTATGTTTTTTTTTGTCTGACACAACCGCATTTCAATCAAATTGTAAAAAAATTTTTAAAAAAATGGTTATTATTATTTTTTCAATTAAAAATTTTTTTGTATAAGTTTTCACGTGCCACTGTTACAACTCCTCCATGCCACACTTTGGCACGTGTGCCGTGGGTTGCCCCCCCTCTCCCGTACTAAATCAACCTTGGAAGAAGTATCTATAGCCATCAGTGGAGAAGCTCTACCCGTTCGTATAGCATCCACTGGGGGAAAAAAAAGGAACGATCTCCTATACTATAAATTTTGAGTAAAATAGTGTAAATAATTTGTATTTGGATATGTAATGTCTTTATCTTACACTAAATTAGATTTAATTTACGTTAAAATTATAGTATTCACACACAAGCAAACGCCGTCCCCTACGTTATAATGGGGATTAAATGGGAACATGGCGAAATCTTGGCGAGTTCGGAACCCCCTGGATTCTTCTAGAAATTAGTGTGTAGAGAAATCCATAAAATCCAAGGGGGTCTTTTCTCGAATTATCCGCGAAGGATATAAATAGAGAGATGGTCGCCGAAAGTCAATCAGTCTGGTTTTGACTAGCGATCAGTTAGTATTGCTGTGATTGTCGAAGCGAATAGTGATTACTTCGGCTGTTGAAAGAGCGATTGCTTACGAATAATCTTTTATGTACCTGTATATTAGCAGGGCCGGTGCTAGCATATTCGCCGTCCCGGGCAAAGAGGTAAAATGCTGCTCTCCCTGTTTATAACAAAAATTTAAATAGATAACCTAAGCCCTTCCCACGCTTAATGGTAAAATAAAACGCGAGCAAAAAATTTGCTATCAATAATGTTGAAGTTTAGATTAGCAAAAAATACTGATTTATTAATTTATGTTTTTGGCACTAAATTAAAATTAGTGTTGCACAGAAAAAGAAAAGAGTCATTTTTCTAGTGTATAATTATAAAATACAGATATTAAAAAAATACTAAAACAAATTATAGGATTATTTAAACCGAGAGTTAAACTTAAAAGTGTTTCTTTTTAATTTTGAGAGGTTTTTTTTTATAATTTCTTTAACATTAATTTCTACAGCCAGTTCTTGTTCAATGGCTATTGTTGTCAAGCCATCTAGCCGATCCTCGGTAGTTGTGGAGCGTAAAAAGTTTTTAATTCATTTTAATTTGGAGAAACTTCTTTCTCCACTTTCCACTCTTATTGGGAGAGTAAGCAATATCCTTAAAACTATACCGAGATTTGGAGCAACATCTAGGTTCGATATGAATTTTAAAATCTCGATTGGACTTTCTTTTTTATTTAGCAAAGCCAAAACCGCTTCTATCAAAACGTCCAGCACGTTTATATCTGATGAATTTCCATCAGTTAACACTATTTCTAGATCTTACAATATTTTAATTCATCGTTTGGAGGTGTATCTTTTAAAGTATAAATATTGTATACAAATTAGAAATTGTTGCTGTAGGTACTGATCAAATCAAACCTGGATTCAAGTCCATTGATAGCGTTATCTAATGTGAAAAATTAACTCTGTCTTATATTTCAAAGTAGGATCTTCTATCGGATCATCACGTGCCTCATAGTCGAAATTAACATTTCTTCTTCGAACTATATGACGTGTCTAGGTGAGCTCAAAATTAGCCGGTATGTCAATTTCGTCGGCGAGTTCTCGAGCATCGCAAAGCATTTCCCTTAAGGCTGTGTCCAATCTAAGATACTTGAAAAAATCTTTACAAATTTTCAAGAGCTCGATAGCAGATGGTAAATCATAGTCTTCTGTCTGAAAGAGCTTACTTATAGGATTGATACAATTTAAGATACCTATATACAATTTAAAATAGTACCTATATTCTTTCACATTAATTATTGTTCTTTAACAATAAAACTTTAATTAAATCCTTTTTTTGTTGCTTTTTATAAGAAATTTCTGTCATAATTTTGACATTCTTATTGTTGCCTTTTTAAAAGATTTTAAATATTGCTATATAGATTGGAACCTATTATTACTAGAATTTTTTTCTTAAATATACACACTAACGCTTTTAAATCTTTTCATAATCACGAAAAATACATTTTAAAGGATTTTTGAGAAATATAATAGTAAAATGAAACAGTAAATAAAAACTATTGCAAACTGAAAACACCGACTTTTTAATTTTTAGTGCACCAGCGTTCTACGAAACACTGATTAAGAGCCTCTCGTTTATGTCTTGGATGAGTGTTATGTTCTGAAACTTTTTTGGTAAGATACTAAAATAAGAATTCCAAGCACTTTATATTAGTATTCGTTGCAATTAAACGATTGAGAATTATAGCCTTTGTGTGTTAATCACAAATAAAACATATTTTAATAAGATTGAAACTTAATTTTAAAAATGCTTTGGAAGTTATTTAGGCTTAAATTCGTTGTTGTTTACTTATTAGGGTTGCTAATTCTATGTTATTTTGATATCATTATACATTCAAATATATTATCTATTTAATAATCGTCTTTCGAAATTCAAAATTTACGCCTGAAATTTTGCAATTTATTTATCTAAAGCATGTTTTTGCATTGAGTTAAATATTTGTATTTTTAAAAATATTTTTTTTGGTTTAAAATCTTTGTTTTTTTAATATTTTTTAAAATTTCTTCATATTAAACTGAAAATAATTTATTAGCTCAATTTTTAGATTTTTTTTGAGTATGCATTTTGATGAACTTTATTAATAGCATACAGAATGTTTTACAATATTTTAACGATAATATACATTTTTTATGTATTTTTATAATTAATTATACACATAATATAAATAGTTAATTACACAAACTCAAACTCAGTGGTGCAACAGCCCATGAGAGCCAGGGCCTACTGTGCCCATCTTAGTGTACGTGGCCATTGGGTGCTGAGGTACATGTGCAGATGTCTCGATCAGGTGGTCAGTCTGAAGCAAGACTCCCAGTTTTTAAGTCCCCAAGCAAGCTTGGTATTCATTTAGCGACCCACTGCAGTAGGGATGAAAGGTTGAGTCGATCTAGCCCAGCCCGGGAATAGAACCGGGACCTGTGACGTGAAAGCTCGATACGCTACCACTCGACCACCGGGCCTATAATTAATTATACACATAATATATATAATTAATTATACACATAATTAATTATTAGAATGCATTAAATATTGTGCGTGTAAAACACAAGTTACCAAGCTTTTTCGTCTCTTAGACCCCTTGCCATGTTTTTCGGTATGGGGTAGACCCTGCTAATTACTATTGAACTTTTGCAAATTTATCAACTTAAATGCCTTTTTGACAGCTAGTACTACTACTTTAAACTAATTAAAATTATAACTAATGAAGTATAGAGTTAAAAGTTTAAAAAGCATATGTTAATTAATTAAATTAAAAGTTAATATATAAAATAACTGTTAAATAAAATAACCAAACAACACACAATTTATTTTAATGGGAGGGATCAATTTGGCGCTACAATAGCAAACTTTCGAAATTTAGTATCAATCTTGTCAGGTTTAACCTTAAATCTCCTCTGTTAATAGTGTCCAGTTTCTTTTTTTGTTTTGGAGATTGGCAACTGCGCTGAAACTCCTTCTTACTAGCAAAAGTAAAAACTTCCTCACGATATTCCATAATTCAGGAAAAATAACAGGTTTACCTTTTTAAAGCCAAAATTGCAGGCATTCATTTCTAAACTTTTAAATCTTTATTGGTGCGTATCACGATCAGTTCCTGTTGTCATGTGACATTTTTTTTTTCAATATGACCATATAAATTCATTGCCTACTGTGGTATTACCATAGTCAAAGCATTCTCAAACTTGGTTTCAAAATCTGAATAAAAGGCAGCTAAATGTTGAACGTGGGTTAAAACGTGCTGACAGATTATCTGGGTTAATTTGAGAAAATTCCGGACCTCCAGTATTATACTTCTTTAGTTTTAACTCTGGAAAGAAACGCTGAAATAGTCCCTGTTTTAAAAAATTTTATGCTGTCACCTTGTACGGGCAAATTAACCTCATTAAATTTAGAAAATAAATCTGCTAAGTAAGGAAAATTTGGTTTCCCCACTTGATTAAATTTTCTTTTAAAATTCAAGTCACGATCTAGTTTAATGAGAGCCAATATCACAGACCCCCACTTGCACCTCATTGTCCCGCCAATTATTTTTTTGCTGACGTGGACCCCTTGCAGGTAGTCATAGACCCCTGGGGGTCTATATAGACCACTTTGGGAATCACTGGTGTAAAAACCTTAAATTAGAAAGGTATCACGTGCAAATTCCTCTTAAAATGGCAATAACATGCAAAAAAGAAAAATATTGTTCAAGTTTTTAAAATTTAATCTTACGAAATAATGGCTATCTTAACAATTTTAGAATAGATTAGAGAAATTATATGTTTATTTCACATGTTACATTCAATAAAAAGAAAAAAAAAGTGTTTATATAAGTAAAATTAACTTATTTTTTTTCATTGAAATTCTTCTAACAGTTTGAAGCAATATAAATTAAATATTTAGCAATTATAGATTAGGTCATTTATTACTAAACAAAATTATCACACTATATTACGATTACAAAATAAAATCATCATAATAAATATAACTACGTTGTATTTCAATTTCGAGCTATTGCTGTTAGGATCCTTTATGTATGGTAAATAATTAATGAATGTACTCAAAAGCTCATTAATGTTTTGCATTTTAAATGACCTACTTTATAAGCGACTAAAGAAATTATTTTTATACGAGAGGCAAATAATATTTTTTCATTTGAATAACAATGTCAATCGAAAATGTTTCAATACGATTACGGTACTTTCAAGATACGAAAAAACACATACTTTAAAATGTTAATCAGCATGAAAATGTAAAACGAAAAATAAATAAATAAAATAGAAAAAGTACAACTGCAGCAAAATAATTTTTGAAGTAACAACTTCTGTTGGCGCGTTTTGCTGGAGAGTGAACTTAAACGAACGTCACGCTCTTGTATGTAACGCTCATTTGGCTTTTTTTGTCTTTAGTCGGACATACACACCCCTAAAAAGAAAGGAGGGACGTTTCCTCCCACTACTCTGAAACGCGGTTGTCCTCCCTTTAATACGCCGTAAAAATAAAGTTCCTAGCTTTGATCTAAGTGAGGCTCCCTCCCCCTCCCCCGCTACCACTTTCTACGGAAATGAATGCGAGATTCTTTCTAATCCTAGTTGAAGCATGAAAATGAGATGTAATATTTTTAAAAAATAGGCTTAGAGGGAAAGTGAAATCCTACACTAAAATTAATCATAATATGTAGAAAGGGACAAATTTTTATAGAACTAAGTAAATAGTATAATTATCATTAGAAATATTGCAGTGATCTCAAGAATAAAAATCTATTTTTGTAAGCGAATCATAATAGCAATGAACAAAAATTATTCTATTAATCACATTACTTAAATATACTTTGAGTCTAAAAAGAAAATTAAAATAATTTAAAATTTAAAATAACAAAACTAAGTATACAGGTATTAAGAAAAAGTTACATTAAATAAATTAAATACAAGAAAAAATATATAATTAAGAAGACTTTCCTTGCAGCAGCACCGGATATATTTGTACAAAACTGCCATACAATGACAAAAGAGCTAGCATAAGCCAGAGATTATGTGATATAATACTTCTGATTAAATCCCTTTTTTAAAGGTTTTGACCTAGATTTCTCTCTTCCCAATCAACTACTTGTCTTACTATCCCTTTGCTTAAATTAATTCATGGATATAATTGAATATTGTTAAATTACAACCAAAATTTACAAAGCCGGATCAGGCCTTCTGAACAAACTACCTATGAATTTTAAAGTAGATTTTTCAAAAGACAAATTAAAACCTTTAATTGATTATTTGTAATCAAAATTCAATTTAATTATGTCAAATGATTCAAATGAAGCACGAGGAAGTACAAAACAACGCTTAACGAATTTTTTAAATAGATATTTAAATAAATTTTTGTATCTACAAGATTTATAACCTATTTCAGTTACCATAAACTTATTGTTTCTCCTTCTTAGAATACAATTAATTCCCAAATATAATTCTATATTTCGTACAAAAATATTACTTTATGAGTACAGTCATATGAATAAATAATTTTATAGGACAATACTAATATCCCCTTGTTTTTTGTTCACCAAACTAATCCCTGAAATAACATTACAAAATTTGAAGTTATCACTTCTACCGTGTGGTCATAAGCACACACACTTTTTTCTTTTCACTTAATCTTATGTAATAATTAAAATTCCTGGGCATTAAACCTTACAAATCTAAAAAAGAATTTAAAAATGAAAATATTGTTACCTTTTCGGTTATCTCACTTTCTCTTGTCTGCATAAGCACAGGAAGCTAAAAGAATTAGTTCGGAAGTCAAATTGACACAAGATTCCTTCAGTTTTATTCGAAAAAGGGTCTTTTTCTCAGGGTTATTCTGCCCCTTTCTTTTCATTCATAAAACTTGACCGCGCTTTTCATCACTTTTGTTGAGACTAATCTCTGCCAAAATCTATCTCTTTCAATAGCACTCGAATTCACGCATACAAAGTAGTAACAGTTGTAGGAAATTAGTTGAAAGAGAAGGAACAGGATGCCGAAATTCTTCTTTATCGCTCCTCCCCCTTCCCCCATGGGACCAGCGTTGGAAAACATGACTTTAAATAGTAATGAATACAAGTTATAAAAAAAACTCTACGACTCCATAGAAAAGGTGAATATTTTGCATACACATTTTAAATTTTTTTCCCTTCGAATTTGTATTCTGACTCGTGGAACCCCTGAGTAAGTTTGTTTTATTTTCTTTATAAATTAGTTAATTTTACAGCCAATTTGCCGCCTCCTAAGGTTGCCGCCCCGGGCAGGGGCCCGGCTTGCCCACCCCTAGCGCCGGCCCTGATATTAGACACCGATAATTGTGTCAGAGTACTGTTGAAGGTGTGAAGACCTTCTGAGATTTATTCTGCGAATACTGCTGCTGAATGCTGTATTTTAAGGATTGGATTTTCGACAACAAATTCTCATCACTCGTAAAGAACTGTCTTGTTCTTTACGACTGATTGGCATAAAATTTTAGAAACCCGATCAACGTAACAAGTTATAAAAGTGCAAATTGAAAAAGTCAGTAAGGAAAAAAATGAAGGAGGTGAAGACGTTTCTTTAAAAAGAAAAGAGGTTGTGACCTACTCTTCTAGGTTAGAAGACGATGCTTTCATCCTGGTTGACAGCGAAGACGCGTCACGCTGATTCAAGAACGTTTATGTAAACCAGTGTTTCTCAAACTGTGGGGCGCGCCCCCTGGGGGCGCGATAACCCTACGAGGGGGCGCGAGTATATCGAAAATAAAAGATTCAAAAATAATTAATTTACTGGAATGAATTGAAACAAAATACTTTCAGACATAATAAAAAAATGCACTTTTACTCTGATATAATTTATAGGCATGCACGCGCGATATTAAATTAACAAAAAAATAAAAACTTCTTCAATACCTAATTAGCTATCTTTGATCCTATAACCAAATAAAAAAAACTTTTATTTGATTTGCTGTAATCCCATGATGAGAGATTTTTTTTTATTACGCCTTCTGTTTAAACCTAACATACAAATCTTTCAGAGAAAAAACAGATCCCAGACGCAGAATCGAAAAAAATTTAGGAACATAAAAATTCACCATTGTCATTATTTTTTGAAATACTGCACATTATAGCTGTAATCTGTTTAACCTTCTAAGTTGTTGGTATAGTTAGTTATGACACTCTCTTATGTGTTTGTTTCTCATTTAGGGAAGTTGTAAGTAATGTATTTCTCTGTTACGCTTTTTTCCATGCAAAAGAGATGATATTTGGAAAACCACGGAGAGCACACTTTGAACGATTACTTGGCCAAGACTTATTTTTACGATTATTCTATACATATAAAGCATAAGGGGAAAAACGCTTTACACAATTTCATTTAATCATAATGAATACACTTCTTCTGGGAAGTGGTCGCGCGGGACGCACAGATTACGAAATCGTTAATTCTGGCAAAACTGTTTATTTGTTACCAAAGAAAAATTGAAAAGTCCTTGAAAGTAGGTAAGTAAACTTTCTCTTAATTAAATTATTCACTGGAATCACGATTTGTATCGTGTACAATAAAATAATTGTAAAAAAATGATTAGGGTGACTCAATTATCCCGCTCGACCGTATCGAGTGCGCGCTGTAACGTTTGAAAGAATAACGGTAGCGTATTCTTGGTGAATTAAAATATGGAATTTATTACGTCACAACTATAGAAAATTATTTACAAAATGATACATTAAAGTTATTAAAATTAGTTAGATTGTTAGAGTCCACTATTTTGTGAGAGGAGGTTTCGTTGGTTACCGCTCCCGTGCAAGTTCAAAGCATCTCTCCTCTCTCATCTTCCGGTCGGGTCGCTAGATTCCTCGGGGTCAAACAGGGGTTGCGCTGGATCGGAAATTGCACGTGTGGGCGTCGAATCTACAAAGAAACCGACACCAGATGTTGTTGTTGTTTCGAGACGTGACGTTACAGCTCTCGCCCTCTCTTATGGAACTTTTCCGTTGAGAAAAGTTTAATGGGATGACGATGAGACAACTGACAGATTACCGACACATCCCTTCATCAAGCACCACTATATTTCTGAGCTGCAATTTTAATTACTAAAGAAAACGCTGAACTAAATTTGGAATTACTTATTTCTAGTGAGTGAGTGTTCTTGCTAGGGAACTTACACAAATCTATATCACGAAATAGCAATGTAATCAATGTAAGAAAACATACAATACATTAAATAAAAATACAAAAACTCCTATCACAATGCCTAGTATCAATTTTACTAACATGTTATATCAAATGCTAGTGTAAGGCCTTGCACATAAAATATTCTTCGCCACAATACTTAAATAAAATTATACTAACGACATGTTGATATGATATGCGAAGTGTACAACCTTACACACAAAATATTTTTCACAATATGTCTCTTGCGTAACCTAAATACTCATGTATATTTTAAAACCCTGTACACAAAATTAAGCATATTAATACATTTGCTTTTCATGGCTTTATCTTTGACACGTATCGCCATTCGATATGATATACAGTACTAGTAAATAAATAAAATTTAATACAATTATTAACCTTTAACTAAAAAAACATAAGCAACAATTATTATTCATGAGCAAGAGAACATTGTTAACAATCCCTAATTATCTATCACCGATCTGCTGAGACTATCTGCATTTTTGTGACTTTTACCCGACCGATGTACAATTCTAAAATTATATGGTTGCAAAGCCAAAGCCCATCGCATCAATCTAGGGTTAGAACTAACATTTCTATTCAACCACACCAACGGGTTGTGATCGGTCATAACTAAAAATGAATTTCCATCTAAGTAATAATGTAACCTTTTAATTGCGAAAACAATACTAGCACATTCCTTCTCCGTCGTACAATAACGCTTCTCTACCTCTGAAAATTTCTTACTCAGGTAAAGGATTGGATGCTCCTCACCTTGTTCAGTTAATTGGGTTAAAACTGCTCCCCATACCTGCGTTCGAAGCGTCCGTTTGAACAATGAATTCTCGTTCAAAATTTGGCGCGTACAAGACGGGCTTATCAATTAGTTTCCCTTTTAGTTCTCGAAATGCGTTTTCACACTCGGTCGTCCACTTAATTTCTCCTTCTTTGCTCTTCCTTCAACGCATCCGTCAACGGAGCGGCAATTACCGAGAACAGATTTATATATTTTTGGTAATAACCCGCTATACCTAAGAAAGCACGTATTTGGGTTTTCGTGCGAGGGGTAGGAACTCTAGAACAGCCTGAACTTTGATCTCGGAAGGAGTGCGAAAACCCTGACCCACAATGTGACCCAAAAATTTGACATTTTGTTGCGCAAACTTACACTTTGAAGGTTTTATCGTTAACTTAGCTCTCTTTATTCTCTGCAGAACCGTTTCCATATGTTTAATATGCGACTCCCAAGTATCTGAGAAAATTGCGATATCGTCTAGATACGGGACAACGAAATCCTCTAGTCCGTTAAGTAATTCAGCCATGAGTTTACTAAAGAAATATGGAGCATTCTTTAATCCGAAACTCATCCTTAGGGGTCGGTATGTACCAAAGCTAGTACAGAAGGCTGCGTATCGCTGTGCTGTTTTACTCAAAGGTATTTGCCAATATCCTTTAGATAAGTCAAAGACGGTAATAAATTTAGCCGCCGATACTTTTTCTACGCGTTCTTCGATATTCGGAAGAGGAAAATATTCCGTTCTTATTCCGTTTAATTTCCTGTAATCTATACATGGACGAGGTTCTTTCCCCAGCTATCTCAACTAAAATCATAGGAGACATGTAATCCGATTCTCCTACCTCAATGATTCCTAATTTTAACATTCGGTTAATTTCGTTTTTTAAGATTTCATTTTGTCGGTGCGACATTCGATAGGGCTTCGTCCTAACTGGTTGATCGCTAACTGACTGGATTTCGTGTTCAACCAGATTAGTTAAACCGGGATTGTTTGAAAAACATTTAGAGTATTTATTTAATAATTCGCGCAGTCGATCCATTTGTTTGTCGTGAAGGTGTTTGTTCAACTCGCTAGCCTGGATTACGTCCTCGAAATCATAAATGAGAGAATTGTTTTCTAAGTATGGGATTTCTAACTCCTGGTCTGCGAGAGAGTTTTTTGTTTCATCATTAATAATTACGTTAACATGTTCTGGCCTTTTGTAATATGGTTTTAGCATATTTATATGATAGATTTGAGATGTTTCGCGTCTGCCGGGGATTTCGACTAAATAGTTCGTTTCCGAAATTTTATTTAAAATTGTCCCAGGACCTATCCACTGCACTGCTAATTTATTTGCTCTGGATGTAGCTAACACTAGGACTAAATCTCCATCCTTAAATTCACGTTTTACTGCGTTTTTGTCATACCAAGTTTTCCGCTTAACTTGCATTTCCTCCATTTTATTTATAGCTACTTCTTGACATCTTTTAATCTATTTATTAACTTAAACATATATTCAGTGACGAGATCACCCTCTTCTTCCGGTTCCATCCAATGTTCCATTACTAACGTCTCTGGGGTTCGCAAATTTTTCCCATACACCAACTCTGACGGTGTATACCCTGTACTTTCGTGAGATACAGTTCGTAACGCTAAAAGAATTGACGGAAGATGTTTGTCCCATTCGAGCCTGCATCTAAACATAAGACTCGTAAGAGTCGTTTCAACGTTCGATGAAATCGCTCAACAGGGTTACTCTGTGGATGATACACAGAACTATGCCTGACAAGTATTCCGAACCTTTCAAAAACTCGGTAGTCAGAGCACTAGTAAAAGAAGTACCCTGGTCACATTGTATTTCACGGGGAAACCCCATCCGACTAAAGATGTTTAACAGCGCATCTGTGACACTAACGGAACTAATATCCGACACCGGAATAGCTTCAGGGAATTTTGAAGACATGCAAATGGCCGTGATAAGATATCGATTCCCTTTAGATGTGATCGGGAGAGGCCCACATGCATCAATATTTAGCTTAGTAAAAACCTCCTGAATAACAGGGACCAATTTTAGTGGAGCTTTCTTTTTTATCATTGGGCTTCCCAGCCCTCTGACACTGATCGCAAGTTTTTACAAACTGTTCCATATCTCTATAGCAATTCGGCCAGTAGAAATATCGGTTTAATTTGTCTTTGATTTCGTAATTCCCAGGTGTGCAGATGTTCCCTCATGACACAACGATTTAATAGGGTCGCGCAACCCTTCCGGCACTACTATTAACTTCACCACGTTACCTAACTTATCTTCACGATTTTTGACCAATAATTCCTTCTCTAGCGAATAAACCTGATTGGTAACCTGCACTTGACTGGCTGCCTGTTCGTATAAGGGTTTAATCTCCTCGCTATTTTTTGAGCATTGATTAAATTTTCTCGCGTAACCCTTAGCAGCGCTAATTCCGGAACATATTCCTGGAGTGCAGGTATTAAAATTTCGTCCTCTGCATCCGAAGAAACAATTATAACCTCATCTTCCCCTTTTTAGCATCACCACTATCTATTCCCCTTTCTTCTCTAGCCGCTTTGACTTGAGACCTTGTTTGGACAGCATTCAATATTTTCGACTGGCAGGAAATTATAGCCTAAATTTCCTTTTATTAGCTCGGCCGTTTTATTTCCAAGCAAATATCGACCGTGTTGATTTAAGTGATTTCCACAAACCGCTGCCTTAGTCTGCACCGTTCCAAAATTTCCGGAAATTTCCACGACCGCCAAAGGTAAACAAACTAATTCTGGGCTTAACGGTTGTTTTACCCAAACATTTTCACCAGAGAAAGAAGAAGGATTTATGTATTTTGCACATACTAAATCTATTGTCGCTCCCGTATCTCTAAGAATGTCTATCTCGTGACCATTCACAGAGCCCTTTGTTGTATATGAATTAAGAAAATCCGGGTTTTCATTTCCTTCAATATTATTGAGAGTTTCCGTCGTTTTGTTTTTTATTAATTTAGGGCAACCGGCTTTTTATATGTCCAGGCATATTGCAATGATAACATCTTTGTACCACGCGTTTTTCAAAAGTTCTCTCTCTAGTACTCTCCGGAACAGAAGCTCCTAATCTGGGGGAAGTTTTCCCAAATCTATTTTCTTTTTCCTTGATCCCTGAGTATGTCAAAATTTTATCATTTCTGCCCCACCTATCCATGGGTTTCGAATTTACCTTTCGGACGTCCTCATAATTATCAAAGAGTTCTGCTATTTGAGTAGCTGATTTAAGGTTTGCCCAATTATCTAAAAATGATCTTTCATACTAGCATTGGCGCGTTTTTTTTTAATTGATCTACCACCATTAGATCTTTAAGATCTTGAAAGGTATTTACTTCTAAGCCAATCAGCCACTCATCTAGATAATTCGTAATTTCAAAAGTGAAATCCTTCCAGGTGCTATCGGATTTTTTCTGGTGTTGGACAAATTTTTGCCGAAAGACCTCCGGACTTAACTTGAATCTTTAAGTAATAATTTCTTTACATAATCGTAATTTTCGGCTTGTTCCTCCGGTTCGCGAGCAATAAATTGCACGATCTCTAGGGGTAACAAACCCAATAATTGCCCCACCCACTCTTTCTTTTCTATTGACGCCCTTTTAGCCTGGCGTTCAAAGATCACTAGATATAAACTAATATCTGACTGCTTAGGATCGAAATCTGGGATCAATTTTTTAAGTTTAATTTAGAGGTTACAGAGCATGCATTTGTAGAATCGTTTGATTCATCGTTTACCCTAAATCCGGATTCTATTTTAAACCTTTCTAAATCAAATTTCAGCTGTAATTCTTTTCTTTTTAATGCCTGCTCCTTTACTAACTCCTCCAATCTCATTTTTTCAGCCCTTTCTAACTCTTCCAATCTTTTTCCGTTTGCAATGATAGTCTCATACAGATTTTTAACAAATTCCTCTTCATAACCTTCACTGTTAGTGATTGCAATTTTTATGCTAGGGACAGTCATATTTAAAGTGGCATTTATTCCTAATTCCTCAGCAAGTTGCAACATGTCTTGCTTTTTCCTTTACCAAGGAAAGCCATTTTTTAAACAATATCAAATAAATGTCACGCTAAATTTTGCACTATTGTTACTATTCTCTATTAATACAATAACACTGGTCCCATGCATACACAGAAATACACAAAGAAAAACTTAACACTAAAAATAATCAAAATCATTCAAGAGACTTAAAACACAATAAATCTTAAGCTAAAATTGCACACAATGCTTGAAATACAATTACAATTCTCTAGAAACAAAATAACACTGTTCCCATGCAAGAAAAACACTAAGTATTTCAAAATTTCTAAAGAACACTTTAACCAAAATTCCTAATACAATATGCAGTTTGCAACTCAAAAATATAACAGTACTCACCCATTTGAAGTACTCAGCTTGCTGTCAGAAGCAAATTATGTGCACTAGTGGTACGGCTTCCGAAAATCGCTTTTCCTTCGACACTCGCCGTTAACACTGTAGATCAGTTTGATCTTTGAGCAGGACGCTCCCTTTCTCCGAAGCTGAATTTACTTGCAGCACGGCTTCCGAAGATCTCTTTTTCTCCCTGCGTTGCGGTCCGTCCGTAAAAATCCAAAATTTTCCTCCTCTCACGGGTCCTGAATGCTAACTTTTATCCCAAAGCGCTGCCACCAAAACTCTAAGCTGTAACGTTTGAAAGAATAACGGTAGCGTATTCTTGGTGAATTAAAATATGGAATTTATTACGTCACAACTATTGAAAATTATTTACAAAATGATACATTAAAGTTATTAAAATTAGTTAGATTGTTAGAGTCCACTATTTTGTGAGAGGAGGTTTCGTTGGTTACCGCTCCCGTGCAAGTTCAAAGCATCTCTCCTCTCTCATCTTCCGGTCGGGTCGCTAGATTCCTCGGGGGTCAAACAGGGGTTGCGCTGGATCGGAAATTGCACGTGTGGGCGTCGAATCTACAAAGAAACCGACACCAGATGTTGTTGTTGTTTCGAGACGTGACGTTACAGCGCCTGCTCCCGGGTTAAAACATGTTGAAGTCTTTTCGCTTTAAATATTAAAAATAATACAGTTATTCTTCATCGGAATTATATATTATTATTCATTATTTAACATCAAATATAAATGCTAATTCTGTGTGAGGCTTAAAATTACCATTCGCTTAAAATTCATTATAATTTGAGCAACCATTTTTAAAAAATCATTTTACATTTTTGTAAACATTGCCGAGCATTTGGCTTTGCACACTTTACAATTCAGCTATTATATCAATAATGTTTTATTTTTTTATAAATGAACTCGTGCAAAGAGCGGGCACTTCAGCCGGTATACTTTAAATGTATCAGTGTTGCACAGAGTATTTTATAACTAATTAATTACTACTAAATTAAGAACATGTTTAATAAATATTAACGACTTCCATGGGCTTGCCTTGCAAAGCAAAGTTTTTATAAGGAAAATGCTTATGATTGGAAATTCACCCTCTGAGTTTATTTTCTATATTTAGCAGATATCTATATTTTGTCTTCTAAGCAGCCACCGCATTTTGCAATATGTTCAATTTAAAAATTAGAGAAAGGAAAAATAACATAATATTTATCCTATTATTTTATGTATTTATTGCTTAAAAGTATTATACAAAATTTTAATAATTATGTTACTAATTTGTATGGTTTATAATTAAGATCGCCTATTGTAGCTTTAGCATCAAAGTGCATTATTATTCCATTCAGTACAAGGCGCGATAAAAATTGTGATCGAAAAGGGGGGCGCCAGTATTGAAAGTTTGAGAAGCCCTGATGTAAACTGTAGGGAAACTATAGACACACAAAACATTCACCAGATTGGCTTAAATGTGTCTTTGCACGAAATTCGAAAACTAGTGTAACTTGTAAGGAAGTAGAAAAAGGAATAAAAATACCACGAATCCTATTAAATTTTTTTTTTCCAAATGATTTTGAAAGTAGACGTTACATTAAATTTTCCTTTTGTTTGCGTCTAAATGATTATTTTTAAAAAAATGCAAAAGATATTTATTTTATTGTTCCTCCATAGGTTTCAGTACACAAATCAAAACTGTTTTCTGAAAATTTGTTGCTTAATGATTCCTGGTTCACCTCACGTGGATACTCTGGATCAGTGAGTGAGAATGTGAGAGTTTTATTAACATCACACCATAAAGCAACACGAGGCTATTGGCTAATTTTGAGCCTCGGTCAAGTGAAGAGGACGACTCCTGAGCTGGTACTATCCTCTCCCAACTACCACACTAACACGAGAATTTTGAGCTCGACAGATTAAACGTACATCTCTCTCCAGCTCTCTCCACACGACGGGTCTTCAGTGGTACTAGGAATCGAACTGGCGATACTCTGGAGACCAGTAGCTCTTTTCTAAACATATTTTTGAAGTAACTTCTATAGAACTCTAATTAGTAACTTCTATAGAAATGATAATTTCTATTGGTACGTTTTTCTGGAGAGTGAAATTGAATGAACGTCACGCTCGGGAATGTAACGCTCATTCGGCTATTTTCACCTTTAGTCGGACATGCACACTCCTAAAAAGGAAAGGAAGGACGTTTCCCCGTCACTAAGAAACACTGTAGTTTGACCCTCCACCAATACGTCCTAAAAGTAAAAGTGGGGCTCCCCCTCCCCCCTTTCTACTGAAATGAATACGGGATTTTTTCTAATCTTAGTTCAAGCATGAATATGAAATAAAACATTTTAAAAAAAATATGCTTAGAGAGAAAGAGAAATCTTACACTAAAATTTAACATAAAATGTAGGACAAATTTTTATAGAACTGAGTAAATAGTCTAATTATCATTAGAAATATTGCAGTGATCTTAAGAATAAAAATCTATTTTTGTAATCGAATCGGAATTGCAATGAACAAATTGTTTTATTAATCACATTACTTAAATATATTTCGAGTCTAAAAAGAAAATTAAAACAATTAAAAATTTAAAATAACAAAATTAAGTATACAGGTATTAAGAAAAAGTTACATTAAATAATTTAAATACAAGAAAAAATATATAATTAAGAAGTCTTTCCTTGCAGCAGTACCGGATATATTTGTACAAAACTGCCATACAATGATAAAAGAACTATTATAAGCCAGAGATTATGTGATATAAATCTTCTGATTAAATCCCTTTTTAAAGGTTTTGACCCAGATTCCTCTCTTCCCAATCAACTACATGTCTTACTATCTCTTTGCTTAAATTAATTCCTGGATGGAATTCAATATTATTAAATTACAACTAAAATTCACAAAGCCGAATTGGTTCTTGTGAACAAATTAATTACCTATGATTTTAAGTGGGAATTTTAAAGATTTTTCAAAAGACAAATAAAAACATTAAGTTGATTTTTTAAATCAAAATTAAATTTAATTATGCCAAATAAAGCACGAGGAAGTACGGAACAACGCTTGAAGGAATTTTTTTAATAGATATTTAAATAAAATTTTGAATATAAAGGATTTATAACCTATTTCAGCTACCATAAACCTATTGCTTTCTTCTTAGAATACAATTAATTCCCAAATATGATTGCATATTCACACAAAAATATTACTTCATGAGTATAGACATATGAATAAATAACTTTATAGGACAATGCTGCTATCCCCTTGTTTTTTATTCACCTGACTAATCCCCTGAAATAACATTACAAAGTTTGAAGTTATCACTTCCATCTCATGGTAATAAGCACACACACTTTTTTTTAGAGTACACTCTTTCTAAAGGATTTTTTATGCACAATGAAAGATATTTCTGTGTCTCATTTTTTAAAAAATATTATTGTTTTAGTAGATGGGGTGACCAGTAATCATCTAAAAAAAGAGTGATCCATCTCTCCTGATTTTCTCTACATATATTGGGTATACCGGAAAGTCCTGCCCGTTCCAGTTACTAAGTCACAAGTTCGGAAAGGTTTGATTCAGCTCAACAAGCCTTTTCGGGCCATATTCAGAAACTATGATTGGGGTGTAAATATTTGAGATGCGTGCTACGTAAGTTAAGTGAAAAGAGCTTGAATGATCGTGATCGCTTTGAAGGGAGCAAAATCGAACCCTTCTTGGACAGGATTGTGGTGGTATTTTCATAAGCAAGTAACAGCATCTTGACAAGGGTGATCGCTTTTGTTTAGTGGTTATGTTACCCGGCTGTGGACCCTAGCGTCACGGGTTCTGTCCTCGGCTATCCACTTCCACATTGGTGAGCTTGACTAAATTAAGAAAAACGCAACCTTCTGATCTGTCGAAGCACCATCTACCCGCAACTTGAGCAATAAAAGTCGTCAGACCCACCTGACACATCACCAAAATCGTCAGACCCACTTGACGCAGCAACCAAAGTCGTCAGACCCACTTAACATAGCAACCAAAGTCATCAAGCCTACTTGGAGCAGCAATCGAAGTCGTCATGCCTACTTGACGCAACACCACCAATTAACAGCAAAAACACACACGCTCGCCATAACAAAAATCGTTCACCTATCCACCGATTCACTGGTAGAGGAGTACTGTGGTGGTATTTTCATAAGCCAGTAATAGCCTCCGGACAAGAACTTCGTATAGTAGTTATGTTACCCGGCTAAGGACCCTTGCGTCGCGGATTCTGTCCTGTGGATATGCACCTCCACAGGATGATGAATGGGGAGGAATTACCCAGGTGAATAGCCTGGTGGAATCATAGGTGGATTACCGATATAAAGATCATAAGAAAAAGGGTATACTGAGAACCCAGAAAACCGGCCACTCAACTTTTAAGCCTAAGTTCAGCCTGAGTATGAGAATGTTGAAGAAAAGGTGAGGTATTCGAGAACCAATAATTATGAACTGTTGAAACCAGACGAAAAGCTAAATTCAGAGAGGTACTGTCAGCAACTGAATAATTTAAACAGATCTCCAAGAAAAGAGGCCGGCGATGTTTAATAGCAAGGACGTCATACCGTTTCATGATAACGCCAGACCAGGTGCTGATTTAGGGATTTGTCAGAAACGCGAAGAGCTAGGCTGTCGGATCCACCATACAACATGTTCCTAGCATCCTCCGATTATCCCTTGTTTATGTTCTTACAAAATTTTTGAAAGGGCAAAAAGTTAAAAAAACGGAGAAAGTATCAGATAAGCTTTGGTTCAATCTTTCGCCTCTGGGGCTAAGGCATTTTTTAAAAATGGGTTATGCAAATTGCCATCACGCTGGCAAGAAGTCATACAAAAATTAAAGCAATTACATTAATCTATAAAGTTTATTCAAAGTATGATACATTTATTGTTTTGTTTTATTTTAAAAACGAATAGAAATTTCCTGTAGACCTAATATATATACATATAAAGATAAAATAAGGATATTCAAATTCTTCATAACCTAAAACCGATGGCTGTGTAATTATTACTCATTTTGGAGTGCTCATATCTTTATTTTGTCAGAGGACGTGACAAACACGCGTGGACTAATAAGAGATGCTCATTTAAAATGTATTTAATACTGTCTACTTCCGTCTGCCTGATACTCTGAATTCGTGAATATTATGTTAATATATTATGAAATCTCTGCTTTCCATTTCAATTCTAGACGATTGCATGCATTTTAATACGATGAACTGCATCCATAAGTGCAAAAAATCAAAGTTTCTGAAAGAAAATTAAATTTTTCTCTGTAGATGTTTAAAACTATTTTTAAAACTTAATGATTCGTCTGTAAGGAGGATAAGGAAGTATTTTCAAGAATCGGTTACGTGGCCAGAGCGGACGTGGTCAGATTGGACAGTGGCTACAGCGGACACGTGAGAGAAGCTGGGTGGGCAAAGCGGACATTCTTGCACCTATTGCGTTGTTTCCCTAATCAGCCACACGTCATCTATTGTGCAGTTTCGCGACCTTTCGCATTATAGTGTTATTTTCCATTAATTTTTAAATATTTCTCTCTGAAGGTTTTTATTTTTATTAGATGTCGCTATATTTAAAATGCATTCGCACAAACATAACATTTTAATATAAATAATTAAATTTGATTGGCAAAAATGTATTTATCTTTGTAATTCTCGAACATCATTGAAAGGGACAGGTATGGATGTCGCGGTGTTCTCGTTTGGGGAGGCATCATACTTGGTAGTCGTACAGACCTTCACATCTTCGATGCAGGTTCAGTCAACGGGACCCGTTATTGTAACGAGATTCTTCTTCCATATGTGCGTCTTTTTAGAGGCGCTATGGGTCTGCAGTTCCTTTTCATGGACGACTATGCCCCATGTCATCGCACAGTAGCTGCCGAACAGCTCTTAGAGAGTGAGGATATTGAACGTATGGATTGGCCAGCACGATCTCCGGATCTCAATCCCATCGAGCATGAATGGGATTTTCTAGGCAGACGCTTGGCAGCTCGTACCTTACCACCAATAACGATTCGGGAGCTTCGATTGGCGCTGCGAGACGAATGGGCAGCAATGCCTCAACAACTCATTGACACCCTCATTCTCAGCATGGGCAGACGCTGTGAAACCTGCCTAGCAGTCAGGGGAGATCATATCCCCTACTAAAGACCGGATGTTTCTTGCTGGACACCCATCACAGGGATGTTTCGGCCTTCAGTCGCATTGCGCCCCATGCTACTTTTTCAATCAAGCTTCTTTTATCCCCTGATTTCTCTTTTAGTAAGTGTTGCTTACATTACACATGTCCTTACGTATTGGGGATCTTACGATATTAAATGTGTTGATTTGGAAAGCTTTTGTACAAAGTTATATTGAAAAACCGTCTCCTCCTTAATTTTTGCACACCAGTGTATATTAAAAAAGTAATTATTCATACCTTTTTGTAAATTAATATATATTTATTTTATATATCTTACCAATCAAAAAAGAAAGGAAAACTTTAAAGAAAACAAGAAAAAAGAATGTCGAAGAATTCACTGTATTTTCACTATTAATAAAATAATTTTATACTAAAATTAATGAATTTTAAGGACATTTTATGCATACAAGTAATATTAAACATACATTATTTTATAATCAGAACACGGGGACACGGGACAACTCAACCGAGGGTGAAAGAGAATATCGAAAATGTTTCTAGTAAACTGGGCAAAGGGGGTTACAGGTTGCACTTCTTGGATGAAACGTCCAGAACTCAATTGCTCTCGCTGAGTTAGGATCTAATAAAATCAGTTCAAGATTTATGACCACCAAAAATTGTGTTAAAGAGAGAATAACTTGAAATGTGTTCAGAAATACTTAAAAAAGGGGGGAGGGATTGAATCAGAAAAGAAAAAGTTCGTTGTGTGTATAGAAAATGCACTTCGCTATAGAGGGCTTATTTTACGAAGAAAATCGTGAAATGTTCAAGATTCCTGGAAAAAGTTCGCTGTATAGAAAAATTCGCAATATAAAGATTTGACTGTATTTGCTTGTTTATCTGCACCCTTTATCCGTTCTAAGATGGGGAAAAAATGTGTCCGCTGTAACCACGATGAGTTTTGGAGTGTCCGCTCTGACCACATCCACTTTACCCACACCACCCAAGAATTGGGGAGGGGGAAGAGGGTCGTCATGGGTTTTTTTATTTATACCTTTACTCCCAAATAAACGTTTCAACCGTCGCGGGTTCGATACCTAACACGCACTGAAAACTGATGTAATCTACGGAATCTACGGAAATTTGTGCGGTCATCTGGGTTTCAGAGAACCCTTAATCCCGTATCTGGCAAAAAGTCTATTTGGTGACAAGGCTTTTTGTTGGGTTTTCATGCTTGAGGTGTGAAACATTGCTATTGGACGAGCGGCGGCGGACCAGTGGGCGGAGCTTCGAGGCTTGGATCTTGACATCTCGAAAGATTTCTGCAGAGAGGAATTCAGTGGAGAGCGAGTCTTCCTACTGGCTGCTGTGAAGTGAGGATAATGGTTCAAAAGTGGCTAAAGACGGATGTAAAACGGCTGATGAACGTTAAATATATTCAGGATGGGGGTGGTGCGGAAGTTTGGAGAGGAGGGTGCAACTCAGTTTTCCTCCTTGTCACTTGTGGTTCAAAATTACGAGGTTCGCCGCCAATAGCCCTCCTGTTGCGTCACAGTACGATGTAAATCAAAATCAAATCAAATTTCAAATAATCCCGATTATTCTACAATTGAGGGAGAAAGAAAAATTTCCATAGGGTAGCAAATTCAGAATGGTATTCTAGATGACAATCATAAGTCGTCACGGAGTATGGAAGTTAGAAGACTGAGGTTCTAACTCAGGTGTCTGTTACGGTCATTTGAACACAGTTCGAAACCCGTCGTTATGTAGTTCTGAAATGATATGAATTTGAACCAACAATTAGTTTCCTCCGTTATTGTTTTAAATTTAAATAATGTGTGTAATATCTTTCTCTATTACATCTCTCAATACCTCTCAACATTGTGCGTCGCGTTAAAACTAAAAGAATTTTTACTTTTCTCAATACAACCAAGCCAAACACAGTTCGCAGCGTTCGGCAAAACCCAAGATACTATCTTTTCTTAATACAATAAAACCAGCCCTGAAAACAAAGAAACTCTCATTCCTTTCCAAAAACAAAATTCAGTGCCACATCTCGATTAAAAAATTTTTTTTTAAAAAAAAAGGACACTTTTTACTCTTACCGTCCTGTTCGAAAACCAACAGCCTTCTCTTACCGAAATAGCAACCTCCACACAGGTGCGGAGAATGACGCCAAACACACAATAATCTACCGCCAAAAGTAGCCACACACTACAATATATATCCTCAATGTTATTTCGAGTTTTACAGTAACACCTTAGGAACAGAAAAAAGCAGAAACAAATCTGTATTGCTTAACTAATAAATAATCTGCTGAATAAATAAAACCAAAAACTGGCAATTGAAATGTAAAAAAATTAATAAAAATACAGTTGATGTGTGTCCCAAGCACATGAAACGAAAAAGAGAGAGAATCAGATTTATTAAACGATTTCACTAATCTACACTGGTGTGCAAAACTTAAGCAACAATATAAAAATTAAGCAGATAACCATGAAATTGCAGAAAAGGAGAGGTCTGGAGATCAGTACAGTGAACACGTAAGTCAGTAGAAACGTCACGCGTATGCAAATATCAGGAACGAAACGTCATAAGCGACGTGAGCGTACGCAAAACGCGTGATGTCGGCGCGTGCTGCTCAACAGTAAAATAAGATGAAGGACGCAGACGCAATTCAACATATTCGCTGCAAGTGCCAGTGAGTCAGTTCATGAAATATGGCTAGAAGAAATCACCTGGACGACTTCACACGAGGAAGAATGATCGGAAAGCTGGAGGAGGGGCGTACCGTCACCAGTGTAGCTGCAGAGTTCGGAATCAACAAAAGTGTCGTTTCGCGCGCTTGAAAGCGTTCGAAACCACAGGCAGAGCTGGACGGTGGTGGTGGACGCCCGAGGACGACAACTGCAGGGGATGACCGATATATCATCCTACAGGCGAAAAGAGGCCGACGGCAGTCAGCAAGCGTCATTGCTCAGCAACTCTCTACAGCAACGGGGCGATAAGTGTCACGTTTTACTGTGACCAGATGCCTTCACAAAGGGGGCCTATTCGCCCGCCGTCCTGAACGCTCCCTCCCGTTGAAAGTTGACCACCGACGCCTCCGTTTACAGTGGTGCAGAGAGCACAAAAACTGGACAACTGATTAATGGAGTCGTGTCCTCTTTACGGATGAGAGTCGGTTCAGTACCAGAAGCGATTCTCAACGCGTTTTGATTTGGAGAGAGATCGGGACACGGTTTTATACCAGTAACATCAAGGAAAGACACAATTACGCTGGTCCTGGAGTTCTTGTCTGGGGAGGCATTATGCTGAACGGGCGAACTGAGCTCCACATTTTCGATAGAGGGTCTGTAATCGGGGATCGCTATTGTGAGGAGGTACTTCTTCCCCATGTGCGTCTGTTCCGAGGTGCCATTGGCCCAGACTTCCTTTTTATGGACGACAATGCACGGCCACATCGGACTCTTGCTGTTGAGGAGCTGCTGGAAAGTGAAGATATCACTCAAATGGATTGGCCAGCGTACTCCCCAGATTTAAATTCCATCGAACATGTGTGGGATGCTTTGGGGAGACGTATTGCAGCACGCTTACATCATCCGGAGAACATCCAACAACTCAAACAGATGTTGATTGAAGAATGGGCACTCTTACCGCAAGAAATGTTGCACCAGCTGGTTCTGAGTATGCGGAGACGGTGCGAAGCAACCATTGCAGTAAGGGGAGGGCATATACCATATTAAGGGACATCTTCTTGTTCTTCCTGTTGAATAGACCATCATGAGTCACGATACTATGCGTTCAATAAAGCTTGTTTTTGTTTGATTCCATACCGTATGCATTGTATTCCTTTTTCAGCGCCGATGCTTTCGTCATCCTTTACGTACATAATACTCTCCCTCATTTCTGAATTTCATTTCTCTCAGATGATTTTTTGTGAAGTTATGGCAATAAACTCACCTGTTGCTTAAGTTTTGCACACCAGTGTAATTATTTTATATGTCAAATGCTTAATTTTGCTAGATTTTCTTTTCAGGTGATGTTTATTAAAACCCGTGATATTTTAAATGACTTTGCAGGGGGGCCCAAATGTTCTCCGTTACGCCACTGATTTGGACAGAATGTAATGATTCATTACAGCTGATTAAATGCAAATTAAATATACCCATTTTTCTTGCAACTATTTAGTAGGTGTACTCTCATCGCAATGAATGTTAAAAAGTTATGAAATGCCGTTTAACTTCTTAACAAAAATTACTTAAACTTTTTATCATAAAAAGGATGAAATATCAGAACATCATTTCCCTTGTGGTAGAACATAACATAAAAAGTAATTTTTTATTTTATTTTTCTCTTCAACTATACACCCCAGAACATCTTTTCTGAAGAGACAAGTTGAAATTCGGAAATTTTTTTCTCTCTCCACTCTATTTTTTATAGCTAACGTGCATTATAACGTAATTTAATATTCTATTAATAATTTTATCTAATAATATAATTTTTTTTCTATATAATGTTATTGCTTCGTTAAGGTTGTCTAGTTCCGGGTGGCAGGTCAATAATATTGCTATTGATAATAGACTATTTTTCCACTGTAGAAAAATGCAATTAAATATTGTCTGAAAGACATTTATTTTCATTAAACTTTGAGAGAGACTTGAATTTCTTCCACTAAATAAACAGTCTACGCCATTTTCATATTTCCTCATTTTGAATTCAAGAAACTCGCGACACAAAGACGTGTTCGAAAAAAGAAACCACCTGCCAGAATATTTTGACGGAAGTATTCATGAAGGAGACAAAACACTCGGATAGATACATACTTGTTGACATCATAATTCAAAAAATTTTCTAAGTAACAAACAGACAAAACAAATTTCGTAGATCAGCAGTTCAGGTCAATTTAGACAAACTAAAGCGGAAAATCTCGAGACCTACTTGCGTGTCGCCTGAAGCCATTAAATCGAACAAAAATTTGTGTAGTTCATCTTCCGCACGGAATCACAGAATGTATTTCGAACCGGATTCTAGAAGTGATTACTGACTTACTTCCCTATATTTCTGATTTTCATTCTTTTTAAGAGAGGTTTAAACTTAGAAAGTATATTTTCTTTCTTCTTTTTTTCATGTGCGCCGAAGCATGAATTCGAATGTGCTGAAAGAAGATGGCATCGCGGAATGTAAATCAATTACAAAGGTGTCTTGGGGAACGGAAGAGATGGAATACACTTTAGAAAAATTCGAACGCGTGGCACCATTAAAGTTTTTAAAAAATGCTTCTTTTGTATTAATTTTTTAATGTGAATTATATTTTTTCAAAAAAAATTTTATGCTGAAAAAAATTAACACAAGATTGGAAACCTTTTTAGAATTTAAAAATGGGTGTGACGTTTCAGAAAAATAATGGTAGCGTGATATTAATTAATTAATTTATTTGGTTTATTTACGTCACAGCTATTTATTACAGTATATACATTGAAGTTATAAAATGGATTGCGTAGTTCGTTAGAGTTCAAATTCTGTTCAAGAAAGCAACAAGCCCTAATTGAACAAGCGCAAGTAATCTATTTAATTTAACCTAATCTATCTTTGACTATAAATTTCCAATTCAATAATATAACCCAGTGGCAAACTCCGTTATTAACTTAAGCTGTGAAAATCAATTACGTATATCTCACCTTCGTAACGCCCGTAACAGTTTCTCGGCTCCTTCTAACTTACAATTACAAAACTCTAACTTATAGTCAAACTAATCTACATATTAGAGTTTCTTCTTGAGAGGGATGGCTGTGAATTAAACGCGAATGCTATAGCCCAAAGATTCCCCAATAGGATTAGTAAGAAGATTCCGTAAAGATCCGTCACATTGCTTATATTTATTGATTTTATGGTACACCAATAAATCTGATATGGTATGAGATCACAAGGGGGAGGGTCCTGGGGGTCCGGACACCCCCAAGCCCTTGATTTTTTTCCCGATTGATTATAATTCCAAGTATATAGTACGCAAAATTTAATTAATTACTTGTTATTAATGATTAATTTTATTAATTAATGCTAATTATTTATTCAAAAATTAGTTTTTTACTGTATTTTGTTCCCGAAAGTCGACAAAATCAAAAGGAGCATGATACAAGAATGGTGAACTTTCGACCTCGACCCCCTCCCTTTGAAAAATTCCTGTGTGCGCCACTGTATGAGATGCAAAGTTAATTAATGCATGCAATCATTTTTAAAAGGTACAGCACTCCGGTATACTCTGCTTTCACAATGTGACCCTGGGTGAGTGATTGATTATTAACGCCGCACTGTTTAGCTACACGAGGGCTTTTGGTGACGGACCACGTAATTTTGAACCATGGTCAAGTGATGAATGTGACCCTGGAGTCAAAGCAATTATTCACCTCTGCTTTAAAGCCCTTTTTTTAAAAGGCTGAACTTTACTTATATGTTATTATATAACATCTATCTTTCAAAAAAAACTGATATCAATCTGGAATAAGAGACAGTAACAGGACTGTCAATGTTATTTTTAAAATACTTGCGTTCCCCATCACAAGAAATAGTCTTCTCAAAAATGTTTTAAAATATTTAATTTACAGAAATATTTTTCATTTTTTTTAATAGTAGAAATCGAACTGACATCTATATATTCCACATGTAGTTATGGAACTATTAAAATAAATGAAAATCATTGTTTACATACACTTAAAAGTATTTAAAAACCAACATACGCTCAAAAGTTATTTTTTAGGAGCAATTTCTTATTTTTATTTTTTTAACAACAAATTTCTTCTTGTAGAAATAAACTATTTTTTTAACTCATTAAGTGAATTTACTGAACATTCTCATAGTTTTTTTGGTGGAAATTTATCTGGCATTGAACTAATTATGAACCGAATATTTTTAGTATATGTCTCCTATACAAGAGCATTTTATCATTTTATAGAAGTGTATATATATATATATATATATATATATATATATATATATATATATATATATATATATATATATATAGCATAATAAAATAAAATAATAAAATACAAATTGTAATTCCTACAAAGCTAAGAATGGATTAAATTGGATTTTAAAAATATATATACACTGCTGGCCACACAAAATGCAACTCTCTGAAGGAAGCATGCAAACCATGTGAAATTTAAATCATGCGTAGGCGGCGATAAAATATGCAAATCAGTAGCATTATAGCGCAGACGCTCAGCACGGGAAACCGTAGCGCCACCCGCAAGCGCTATATAAGGGGAGAACAGATTGGCGAGCTGAAGTACGGCAATTGTTTTTTCGTGCTCTTTTTTTTTGCCAAAACCGTTTACGTATGCCTCGCGGAAGACATCGAGCGCCTTTTGACCAAATATCTGAATTCGACAGAAGAAGAATAGTAGCCTATAGGGATTGTGGATTATCCTTCAGAGAAATCGGTCAACATGTTGAACGAAACCAAGCAACTGTGATGCGGATCTATCATCGCTGGATGCAGGAGGAAACGACAGACCGATGAGACCAATCGCACCCACCTCGTTGCACTACTGCTCATGATGACAGGGGGATTGCGCATGGAAGTATGGATCGAGTAGCTACATCACGAACCATAGCACGACGATTTTAGTCTGTTACACCTCATTCGGTGTCCGCTCGTACCATTCCACGTTGTTTGCAGCAGAGTGGAATGCTCGCAAGGCATCCATTGCTTCGTTTACCTTTCGCTGAAAACCACAGGCGTTTGCATCGCAAATGGTGTGATGAATGGCGGACAAAGGAATGAAACGACATTGTGTTTACTGACGAATCCCGCTTCTGCCTGCAACATCTCGATGTTCGAATTCGAGATTGTAGACACTATGGTGAGAAGCTGTTGAACTGTTACGTTATGTATCGCCACACTGGTACTGTACCCGGTATCAGTGTTTGGGGGTGGTATTGAATTTCCCTGATGCACCCCTCTAGTACGCATTACCAGTACATTTAACAGCCAGCCCTACATCTCTAAAGTATTGGAGTCCGTGGTCCTCCCATATATTCAGTGCTTGCCATCAACCATATTCCAACAGAATACTGCGCAACCACACGTGATACGCAATATTCAAGTTTTTTTTTTTACCCATCAGAATGAATTTCTTCCTTGGACTGCTTGTTCTCCCGATCTATCGCCAATCGAAAACGTGTGGTCCATACTTGCACAACGACTGGCTTAGGATACTTCACCCGTTTCTACACCAGATCAACTTTGGCAACATAGGGATTCCATATGGACTGCTGTACCTCAAGGGTACACCCAAAGCCTCTTTGATTCTATGCCGAGGCGTGTGGCAGCGGTTATAGCCAACAATGGCGGCTACACTAACTACTGATTTTGTCATCATCCACACGATACAAGAGGCTGTAATTTTAATCGTTTGATCTTTGTACAACATGTCATTTGCCAAATAAATTTCGCAGTGATATCTCTTGTCCTTCTTGGTGTTGTGTGGCCAACAGTGTATAAATGAGTATAAATTTTTGAATTTATATGTATCCTTATTTTATATAATTATTGGTATTAATTAAAAATAGCATTCTTTCAAATTTTTTTGAAAATGTTATGTATTCACGGGAAGAACAATTACATTCCCGGGACTTTCCGGAAATGGAAAAAGTCGGGAAATCAGAAATACCTATTTACTTTTAACTTAATTAAATATTCATATTATTAATGAAATGACAACACACACACTGCTTATTAATAAAAACGCCGATCAGTAATTCATACGTACACATTTCAGTTTTTCATGTTTTACAAGAGAAGGAAATTTACGTCATCAAATAACTAAAATACTTTACACAAATACTTATTACCACGTCGGGTGAACAGGAACACACCTCAGAGAACCTATCTACTTTAAAAAATATTTCTGGAATCTTTTAAGATGATGTTGTGGCTAATTTTTGCTTCAAGAAATGGGACATCTGACAAGGGTCATAACCGATAATTGCTGTTGGGAGAAAGATAGACATCGTATGAATGGGGAAAGTCATTTTCTCTTATCCTTACACATCTCTCTTTTTAAATTTTAAGATAGTTTTATTTATTTCGTTGTTTTGACAAGTATTTACGTGGTAATCCAGCCAAATTTAGAACAGAAAAGAAGAAACAAAAAATATTTACTATATGATTTAAGAAATTAAGTTATTAAAGTAACTTAACACTTATATTAATAAATAATAAAATTAATGATTCTGAAATCTTGTTTTAAAATTTAGGCTTAACTCATACGTTAACTTTTAGGCTTAATAAAATTGTGTGTTTATTTAATTTTTAGAAGCTAAATTATTTTAATTTAGTTTAAATGCAGGCGTAATAAATATGTTAAATAACTTTTAGGCTTGATTGTAAAGAATAAGAAATAACATTATTAAAGTTATGCAACACTCAGATTAACAAATAATAAAATTATTTTGAAGTATTGCTTTAACTTTTAGGCTTAATTCACGACACAACGGTTTTAAAGCGTTCTTATTTTAGATTTATAATGCTATGAAATAAATTTGAAACGAAAGTTAAGAGTGTGATTGCTTGTGATTTTGTCGTCGATCGTTGTTTTCTAACTTTTAGATATTTGAAGATTTTCAAAAAAAAAATAAAAAAAGCAAAATAAAGTTTTTACAAAACTAAATGTTTGATTATCTGTCTGTTTAAAAATTTGCACTGTTTGTATGGAATAACTTTTCAAGAATTGTGAAATCAAGATTATTTATATGAGAAAAACTCTAGGTGAATTTCATTCACTGTCCCTAACTTATGCGAAAAAGTGTTTAGTTGCAAACATTTATCAGTAGGCTGTTTGATCACCTTTACTGAAGATGCATTCGGGTTACGATGGTTCATTCGGGTCACTAATCACACTTTGTGAGATATGTACCCATTCTCGAAGAAGACATGTCATCAAGTCATTAAGATTTTTGGGAGGATTGCACGGAAAAAAAACATCTCCAGAGCACGTTCCAGACATACTCTACTGGGTTCAAGTCGGATGAACGTGCTGGTCATTTCATTCGAAGCAGTGTTTCACGTTCCACGTATTGGTTGACAGCTCGAGATCTATGTACTGTGTTGCGTTATCTTCTTTAAATATGAGATTAAAACTCAGTGTAGCAAGATATGACGAACGTATGGGTCGAGGATTACATCCCGATAAATAACTGCTGTCACTGAACCGAGACAAAAGACATGGTGATCAATTCGGCAACCAACTGATTTGATTGCCCAAATCAACACCAACATGACTGTAGCTGTGTCTTTCACAGTGATATTGCGAGCTTAAGATCGAGTTTCTAGGATTCTCCAAATCCATGTCCGTCGGGAATCGCTGTTTTTACAGAATCGGGATTCTTGGGTGCACAATGCATTAGCCCAATACTGGGGTGTCCAATGGATATAATCCAGAGTCCTCTATGACTGATCTTTTCTGTGAGAAGACATCAATGGGACCCGAACTGATGTTGTTGTTGTTGTCGTGTGTTTTATTACTGGGATACATACGAAAGACGTGAGATGGATGAACAGAAAAGTATAACACAACCACAGAAGAATACATATTTTATAACAAACATCCCAGCATATAACAAGAAGAGGTGCGCTGCTTTTCCTTTCGAGACGGGAATCCATTTCAGGCGAAAGACCGACTTCTTTCCCGAAGAAGATACAACCAAGTCTTACTCGGGATTCGAACCCACTCAGTTACAAGCCGAGGGTCATAGCCACCATACTGGCTAGGCGACACCCGAACTGATGGTTGTCTGGAATACATACGACTTTCATGCAGCTATTAACAAACAGTTCGTCGGGATATCCCTATTCCTGATGATGTCGCAACTCTCGATGGAAGAGTTGACGGGTAGAAATCTCCAAATAATGCCAAGCTTACAGACACAGATAAAGATCCTCACGGGTGGTTTTAACTTTAGGACGTCCACTGCTAAGTTTTCGTAACTCTGTATGCTCATTTTAATACTGGCTTATACTGATGGCATTGACATTATTGTCCGAACAGCACCAGCTCTTAAACAGGCATGATGGCATTAGAACAAAGTGCTAAAAGAATTAACTTATCTGTAAACGAGAATAAAACTAAATATTTATCTTGTTTAAAGTCCGACTTATAGACAACTTAGTCATATAGAAATTAGCAATTATAGATTTGAAAAAGTTAACAGTGTTACTTGTTTGGGAACTGAGATAAGCAATAAAAATGAGCTGGCCCCAGAAATTTATAAAGGAACCATTGCTGCAAATAGATGTTTTCAAGCTTTGTAGAGTTATTTAAAATCCTGTTTTCTCAAATTATCAACTAAATTCCTTCTTTACAAAAATCTTATACAATCTGTCCTAACTTATGCACCAGAGGCTTCGCCATTGACTTTACGTGATGAGGAAGCTTTGGGAATTTTCTAGAGAAAAATTTTACGTTGCATTCTTGGTGTGATCCAAGTGAATGGATAATGGAGAAGATATAACTTAGAACTTTACAAAATTTACAAACAACCTGATATTGTAAAATTTGTCAAATTACAGAGACTCAAATGGGCTGGTCATCTGGCTAGAATAAATAAAGATCGTTGCTACAAAAAAAATCTTTCTGACAAAGCTCATGGGAAATAGACTTCGGGACTGACCCCCGCCAAGATGGACTGACTGTGTTGAAAAAGACCAAAAATATTTTAAAGGTCAAAAACTGGTAAAAAATTGCCAAAAGTAGAGATGCCTGGAGAAAACTTCTGGAGAAGGCCAGAGCCCCCCCTGGGCTGTCGAGCCTTTGAAGAAGAAGTAAGCTCATTTTGAAAGAGGTTCCATAAGTGGCTGATGATCAAACGGTTGACATTTAAGGGTTGGGAAACTTCCAACGGTTGTTTTCCCAAATGGATACATCCGATTATATACCAGTGTATGTATTCACTCACAGTGACGACTCATTTTCAAAAATTTGGAACACACAAAGGAAGAAATGAGCATCAAACATAATATCAAACACAACGAAAGAAACAGCAACTACTGCAATATCAATATGTTTTTATACTTACCGCATCAAGCAGCACTATGTGTGGTAGTGCAAATATTTTTCTGCGGAGCTCCTTGCATATTTCACTGAAAAATACATATGCAGATTTTATAACCGTAATCTGTCTTCTTTTCAAATTATGTAAATTTCACAGTTTGTGGCTTATGTTTTAGAGACTGAGGGTAAAAAGTTTTCTATTGCAATATTTCTTAAGTATGACCTATATAATATACCGGTCTTTAAATTATTTTAATTTCATAAAATGAATTGGTAGAGCCCCACAACGTATTTCTTCGTAAATTTTGTTCTTCCCAGAAGTACTGTAAAATCCGAAGTATAATCCGCACCTATATATATATATAATTTCAAGCTGCATTTTTTAAAATTTTTTTTGGTATATTTGCCGTATAACGCGCCCCCTCCTTTTTGGAAAGAAACCTGAAATGTTTGTATGCAGTTATTATGTTTTGCAGCCATTTATTCGAGATGTTATCCCAAGATAATGGAAATAATAGTATACTTCTAGATTTTATAGAAGTATATTATTTACCTATAAGTATATTATTTACCTAACCCTTTAAGTTCATTAGGTGTGTCATTTCTTTTAAATAAACAGTATTTCGATATATGTACAGAGTGTTTTTTTCCAGGTATAGAAGTTTAAGTTGGCATTACTTTCCAAGATGGCGACCGATTCAACAGCTGTCAAGTGATTTATTCTCAGTTTGGTTTGACAATTCATCATGAATAGACTCACGCCTGAACAACGCTTTCAAATTGTGCAATTTTATTTCGAAATTAATGGTCGATTTTCATAAGCGAATTTTGTTTAGCGATGAAGCGCACTTCTGGTTGAATGGCTACGTCAACAAACAAAACTGCCACATTTGGAGTGAAGCTAATCCACAAGTGTATGTCGAAACACCGTTACATCCAGAAAAACTGACTGTTTGGTGCGCTTTATGGGCTGGTGGAATCCTTCTTCAAAAACGATGAAGGTCACAACGTTACAGTCAATGGTGATCGGTATAGAGCCATGATTACTAACTTTTTCATTCCTGAATTGAACAATCATGATGTCCAGGAGCTGTGGTTCCAACAAGACGGCACAACATGTCACACAGCTCGTGCCAAAATCGATTTATTGAAAGACACGTTTGGTGACGCCTAATTTCATATTTTGGACCTGTGAATTGGCCTCCAAGATCTTGTGATTTAACACCGCTAGACTATTTTCTGTGGGGCTATGTAAAGTCATTGGTCTATGCGGATAAGCCACAAACGCTTGACCATTTGGAAGACAACATTCGCCGTGTTATTGCCGATATACGGCCACAAATGTTGGAAAAAGTCATCGAAAATTGGACTACATCCGAGCCAGCCGTGGCAGTCCTATGCCAGAAATCCTATTTAAAATGTAATGCCGCAAGATTATCTTTCGAATAAAAAAAATTCATGTCAATCGAATAATACATCGTTGTTTTATTGCAATTTAAAGTTCTATACCTCTCAAAAAACACCCTTTACAAGTTAAACTTTTTTTATGCTCATCTCTTTTTTTATCTTTGGACCTATCGTTTTCATACACGGCGTATAACGCTCACCCGCAAATTTCGATCTTACTTTTCTGTGTTAAAAGTGCACGGATTTTACGGTAAATAAAATTGATATTGGTACCGAATCGGTCCACCCCATCTCTATTTCCTAGATCTTACTAATTACCTGCTGAAGAATTCAGAAGCTGCTTTCGATTTTATGTCCATCCAGTTTTTATTTTACTAAGATTTTTCCTTGTTCTTTCAGGATTTTCAGAGTAATGAAGTATACCCCTCAGGTAATAACAAACAATATCTTTTGAATAAATCTGTATTCCGCGGGAGAAGTTGTAAATCACACCAAAGTATTAGAAACGATAAGAATACATATGCCTCCCTTACCATGTGACCCAAATAATTTCGCGTAATTTAAAAAGTATTTCGCAATTCAGATCACAAAAATTGAAAACACAGGTAGAAAGGAGCGAAAATTGCTTTTTCCCCCCTCAATCATTCTAAATCTATTATGTAAAATTCGGTGTAAAAAACAACAGAATACGGATTTTTTTTTAAAAAAAAAAGGGCTTAAATAACTGGAGCGTAACTTAGTTACCCATCTGATCGGATCACACGAAATCGACAGGAAGTTTGAACGCTTAATTGAACAATTTTATTGCTGTGGCGGATATGAGTGATGACATGAATTTTTTTGTAGGGTAATCACCTTGATCATGACATTGAGACATCTTATTGAGAAGTTAGCCAAGTGAGTTACAAAATGAACATAAAAAAGGAGACGTTTTTAAAAAAAGCATGATTGAATTACTACCCGATATCGTACGGTATGTTTTCAAGGGGGGGGGGAATGATGAACTTTCCCTCTCTTTCTTTTATTTCATATTCTAAGGTACTGAATCTCAAACCTGAAGCTAATTTTTGCATGTTGTTGTTACTTATGTTACCTGATCGACAGTAACATCAGGTCAAGGCCACGAAATTCATCGTGGCAAGGGGATAGTTGTACGCCTGGCATTAGCCATAGCTTTGAGCACCATACAGGCGACAGTACGATTTAATTTGGTTCCACCCCAATTTTGAGGGAGATCGCCCTGGGGGTGGTCAGAGGCCTCTCACCTCTCTTTGCCCTTCCACAAACCTCACGAGAGGACTTGCGGCTCGGCGACTATTAAGAGTACCCCCTTGCCACAAAGGCACTATATATTCTCAAACATCCATGCAATCGCCGGGATTCGAACGCAAGCCCTACGGCATCGCAGTCAACGTCACTAACAACTATACCGGATGGGAGGCTCACGAAAACATACAAGAATGGATTAAATACAGAAACTTCCGTTTTATTAGCCACAACCGGAAACACTTAATGGAAGGGGACTTACGTCTTAAGACTTTTGAGGCCCTTGGCCATTATGCTAAACAAGGCCACACCAGCCACCTTTTTAAATAGACAGTGTATACAGCATTTGACCCACAACAAATAAATGTGCGTGACTGACAGACTCACAAAACTAGGTCGTCTTTCGACTAAATGAATAATAATGGCGTATGGTGGTAGACCTAGGCATAGAGCCGGCCATGACACCATCAGTGACGTCTTAAGATTTTTTGAGGCCCTGGGCTTCTATAAAATTAGGCTCCCCCTGCTACTGTTTTAAGTAGACAGTATGTTGCATACTTTGTCTAACATTCTTAGAAACGATAACTAGTGATAAATAAATGTGCGTGACTCAGGTGTCCTCGTCACTTGGCCATGGTTCACAATTACGAGGATCGTCACCAACAGCCCTCGAGCAACTTCGTAGTGCGCGATATTGGTATAACTCTCAACTGCCAAGCGAGAGAATTGAAAAAAAAACGCGCCATTTTTCTAATTCCTACTACTAGCTCACACTATATGTTTTTCTTGGTGGAATTTTCAATTGTTAATAAAATACATTTTAAAGAGCTCAATTGAGCCGAAATTTTATATACATGATTATTTTGGATGACAATACAGTAATTTAAGTATAATCAATAAAAATTAATTGATTAAAACTAATTATTCAAAGAATTACAAAAACAGCCACGTTGGCATCATTTTTGGTAACTTATGTCAAAACTTGTTTTTTTCTTACATTTTTTAACTCTCATTTGAGCTGAAATTTTTGTATACATTATTATTTTGGGTAAAAATTATGATAATTTAATTATAATTAATTAAAACTAATTGACTGAAGCTAATTATTCAAAGAATTACAGATAGAGACACTGGCTTCATTTTTAGCGCCCTGGGTTAAATCTTTAAAAGATTTTTTTCTCACGCTTTAATCATTCAGTTGAACTGAAATTTTAAATGCACGATTGTTTTGAATGACAATACGATACTTAAATGATAATTAATATAAATTAATTACCACTTAATGTTGTGATTCTGTCATATGTGTATACGCATTTATATTAATTGTAACTATTTAATAAAAAAGAACTAACATAAAAAATTTTTCTTTGTTGATCTAAATAGGAATTGACTTAATTTTTTTATATTACTTTTTTTAAAAATAATCATCCTCCACATGTATTGTAACATAGCAGTATTTTATGTTTGGAGAAAGAAATTTTGTACTTAGGATTTTTTTGTCGGATCAAATAAGAATCTACGAAGTTGAAAGTAAATTAAAATAATAATAATATCTAAATAATTTTTTATGTCATTTTTAATGTCTTTGCATATAAATGACGTGATAATATTTTAACGGTGAGTATACTTTCTAAAGTGATTTATTTATTCACTTAAAACAGGAGTGTTAATCTCGCGGCTCACAACGAATATTTTTGCGCCCTGGCCAGTATAACGGCACATAATAATGCATAATAAAATAAAATAAATTCTCCCGAAATAGGAAACATGGTAGCAGAGAAGAGATGTCAAATGTCAGGACGTAAACACGAAATTTTTCTTGTTCTTTTATTTATGTTCATTATAATCTATTATTCGAAATAAACCTACGTTTCTATGAATTTTGATTTTTTTGCCACCCACCTAAAGTTGAACTTTGTTTTTGGCGGCACAAATTAGCGACTGAGTTTGACATCCTTCACTTAAAACAAATTGTTGACACACACACACACACTGGGACGTCTTACGCGTCTTTTCTTTAACAAGTCCTTTGGGTTCTTTGGGCCAGAATTAATGGCAACTCTTTTCCAACCAAATCCAAGAAACGAGAAGTGAAGGGATGTAAATAATATAGGATAAATGTAGGATCTTAGAATAAGCGTGATGGCAATGTAAAGGAATGTTATACAATTAACGTGCGTTGTGGTAGTGGATGATTATTGAAGTTCGTCGTTCAAAGATTCAAGTTCTACGTGTTGTGAATAAACATATTGGTGATCGATTGGAAGTTAAACGTAAAGCCACATACCATTGTAGATAAAGACAAGTTTATTACAAGTTTATTATCAATTATTGAGATAGGTCTGAATTATATTGTGTGTTGCGTATTGCGTCATCGTAGATTCTCTCATTAATTTATAATATTATATTTGTTCAAAGTTTAAGTTGAATATCTTAATAAAGTCATATTAAGATAATGTTTGATTCTAGTTCTTACGATAACCCTACACCTCTAGCCCACGCTGATACTTCGAGGGATGTATTTCCAAGGGGAGGTACATCACAACACACACAAACACACACACACACAAATCTACATGATACGTTTTTGCATCGCCAATTTCTGTCTTTTAAATGCTCTAAAACAGTGATCCGCAACCCCCGGTCCGTGGATCAAATGGTGCCGGGCTGCCTAAAGAACATTAAACTATTGCCATTTTATTTAAAGTGGAGCATTTCTCTCGGATCTGTGCACCTTCCACGGAAATCACTTAATATTCCACGTTAAACCACTTTTATATTAATTTCTGGTGTAACTATATTTTATTCTGAAGGCATATTTAAATTTAACTAAATTAAAATTGTTAAATCAAATCAACCTAAAATACAAACAATCAACGTGTCCCACCCTCAGCGGGCCGCGGTAAAATTATCAAACGTTGACCGGTCCGCAGCGATAAAAAGGTTGCGGGGCACTACTCTAAAAACAACAAAAATGAACTAATAGTTACTTACAAAAAATTATACTACACTACATTAAATTCCAAATGCAATTTCTTTTTGTACCAATGACTTGTTTTCTTTATCGTTAAGCAAAATATTTTTCGCAAATCGTTTTAAACAAGTTAATCCTTATATAAGTATAGTGTAAACCAAGCGTCGGCAACCAATAGCACGCGTGCCAAATTTGGCACGCAGCACAATTCTCAGTGGCACTCTACACCACTGTACAAAGTTGCCTTATCTGCGTCTCATGCTCTTTCCTATGCATTCTGTCTATCGGGCCGATACACGAGTATTGAGTATGACTTCAGTCGGAAGTAGAATTTAGTTTGATGCACGCCGTGTACTATAAGTTACTTTTAACATTACGACACGTTCTTAGTTTTAGAGAGAAAACTTGTATTTATTTATTTTTTTTTTGGTTTGCGACAATTTATACCCAGAGATTTAATCTAATGGCCAATAAAAAAGAAAGCTTGATGTTCGCGTTTTCAAGACTCTTGGACGAATGAATATGGATTCCTTTCAACAAAAAAACATCTTGCTGTATGCGTGTTACGTTACAAAGCGTACCACATCAGATGCATAAAGACAATTTTCAAACTTAACATCAGTCCACACTAAAGAATTCCAAAAAAAGACTATAATAAAAAGAACTATTTCTTGATATAAGAAACAAGTTATACATTTTTTTGTCAGGCAGTTGAAATAGATCTGTTGTTGCTACCAATCCTCCAGGGTCTGACAAAATCAGACAAAAGATCAGCTAAATCATTGATTCTCAAAAAGAGTCGATCACAATAAGGGAATCAGTGTAGAGAGATATATTTGCTTGTGAGATCCATACAAAGCGTTATGTGTTCGGGGTGAGTGAGTGAGTGAATATTAACGTCGCACTGTTCAGTTACACGAGGGCTTTTGGCGACGGACCACGTAATTTTGAACCATGGTCAAGTGACGTGGACGGCACCTAAGCTGGCACCTCCCACAAACGGGAGGATGTTTCGGCTCTCGACAGATTTTACGTGCAACGCTGCCCTACACGGTATGCGTTCGAGGACCCCCGAAACCAAATCTCAAGCGTCCGAATGCAGTTTCGTATTCGCTCATTGTATAGCTGCTTAAGATCTTGTCTTTCGTAAACGGCGAATTTATGTTTAGTTTCGTTTGTAAATACCTTTAACTGTGATGCATAATTAATATGTCATAAAACTTCACACATTTATATTCTTGATCCCTATTTCTCCATGCATTGCCATGGGAATCCAGTAGTTTCCTATACGAGTATGTCCTACTGTGCGACGTCCGTAATCCTGCAGGTAATTTGGTTTAGCACAGTACAGCTACAAGATTGCCAACCCCTGCTATACGCTGAAAATTCTGTATAAGGAATTAAATTATATACATTTATTTATATTCGGATTTACCAATATTGGAGAATGAAATTTTACAGAACACGTGTTTGAAAATGGGTTCCTAGAAAAAGATGAGAAAGAAACTGTTCTTACAAGGGTGGCCAACCCGCTGCCCCCTTGAATAGTTTCGCGACACGCGAGAGTCTTCACAACTTTACAAAGTATTACTATTTTGTACCATGTTTTTGTTTTTAGTGTAGTGTTTTGTAACTACTAAATTCCATAATTCTATCTATTTTATCAAGTTGCTCCTTTTTTTAAATTGATATTTAGAAATGAGCAGTATTACATAGCAGCAACACCCCGCAGCACATGCTTGTGTGTGTGATTCATGTAACTTTTTTTCAATTTACACCCGCGAATCGTTCTTTTCGAAACGAAGATTATCAAACATACTCACACTTCTCGGACGACATCCACTTATGATGTGCACATATACGCATTGAAATGGACTTACAAAAACTAAGTGAAATAATTCAGAAATAAATACTTCACTATTTAAATAAATTAAACATTATTTGATCATTGCATTATAATTATAATATTATTTATGTCTGTATGCATGGAAAATAATGAAAACAATAATAGATTACTCTGTTTTAAATTTTCACTCAGTGGGGTTGGCCATCCCTGATTTCAACTGTAGGTTGTCGAAATGGTTTCTATGGGCCCCTGGGGGACCTTGTGACTGCTGAGGGGGTGTGTGAAAAATTAAAATTGACTAAAGGGTGAGTTGACAACGTAAAAGGACCTACAAAAGGTTTAATATAAAGTAAAACACTTCTAACCCATTTCCATTAATATGAAAGCTAAAATAAATTAGTAATGATTTTTACACGTTGAAATATTTAGAGTGAAAATTCAAAATTTTAGAATAAAATATTTTTTAGATAGGTGCAGAAAGTGCTAGTGACAAACGTCGCGCGGTAGAAATCGCGGACCGATTGCGGCTGAGGCTGCCTTATCGATTTAAATTGGACCAAAATCTCGCTACTACATGCAATCACTAGTCTAAAACAGGGGTCGGGAACCTAAGGCACGTGGTACAATTCTCATTGGTACTCTGCACTAAACAAATTTCTCATTTTTTGAGTGGATGGAGGTTGATAAATTTGTCATGGACCTTATTTGAGAAACATCTCCAGAAACATGGTTATTTACAGAATTACGAAAAAATGTGAAAGATAACACTAAAGATAAATTTTCAGCTATTTTGTAAATTATTGAATGCCATTTTTGGAGAGATTTAATTGTTTGAGGAGAGAAAACTGTATATACTATGCTTTCCACTTGTGGTTGAACATATCTAACATAGGTAAAAAAATCTTTCCTCAAGTGAAATATATTTCGAGTCCGCAAAGAAATTGTTTAACACCAGAATGCTCAGAATCGTGTCAAATTGAAAGTCACACATTATACCCCTAATTTTGCAATAGGCAAAGTATAGCGGTGCAAGCACTGGACTCGCATTAAAATTTTTATATATCTTTTTATTTTATAATGAAGGGAAATACTTACATTTTATGTTGTGTATTTCTTACTTTAATAAAGAAATAAAAATACATACAAAATGTACAATTTAAATTTTTTTATTTTTGTGGAAAAAATAATAATATTTTTCGCTGTTTATTTTTACGTTAAAAAAACATATTTAAGTGATACAAAATTAATATATAATAAAACTGTAAATCTGTATTATTGACCTGTATTCTCTAACTGCTTACATTACCGCAGGAATTGAATTGTTTTAAAAATGTCCTTCTGCGTAGCACGCTAAATCATATTGGTAGTGTTAGATTGGCTTGGCACGCCACAGCTAAAGGTAGCTGACCTCTGGTTTAAAATATGACAATATCAAAGAAACGTACATATGATCAACAGTTTTATCTTGTTTGGTGCATGAACCCGATATGTGAAGTGAATGCAACACATTTTTCTTAGTTTTGAACAGAAAGCAGTATTATTCATTATTCCTACGAAGATAACCATCGAAATTCGAAAAAATACCCCCGTTTCAATATTTTAATGCAAAAGTTATAATTTGAACAAATATGACTTCAGATACCACAATGTATTATTTATACTTTATTTTCACGTCAACAATTACCATTTAGGTTATCAAAGTTAAATTTATAAGTTTTTTCACTTGGGAGGTTCATTGCTACGATATGGTATAACAAGTAATATAAAAAAATTTTTTAAGTCAATTCCTACTTAGGACAACAAAAAAATTTTTTATTTTAGTTACCATTTATTAAATAATTACAAATAATATATATATATATATATATATATATATATATATATATATATATATATATATATATGCATACTCATGACAGAATCACAATATTGAATGGAAAAATAGAAAGCGATTTTCCTTGCCATTTTCCTTTCTAAATAGAGTGCTGGACTATTATTTTAGTTTGTGTGTGTTTGTTGCTTATTCATTCATTAAATTTAATTATTCTAATGAAATAGTATAGTAAAAAAGAAATCACATTCTCAGAAATTAGACCATCCCAGGTGGAATTCGAACCCATGAACTTTGGGTTAGAAGTCCAACGCGCTATCCATTGCGCTACAGGGACACAACGAGCGCTTTTCCTTTTTATATATGCTGTTGGACTATTATTTTTGTTATTTTTTATTCATTAATTAATGTATTAATATTTGAAAAAACTATATTAACATCAAGTGTCATTCATCCACTACAAGTTTTAAAAAATGTGTTTGAAATTGAGTGGATGAATAGGAAGTATTTTATTAACGATTGAAAATTTGAACAAGATATATATATATATATATATATATATATATTTTATCGGTCCTAAGTCCGAGGTTGCACTTGGATGTGTTATAAATTTTTATTTTATAAAATTTTTAATTTTATTTGAAAACGTTGGTATTATTTTACTTTCTCTTTATTCGCGCCATTGATATTTTGAAATGAGATTTAGTATTATAAAATTCATATAATTTCAAATTTTTAATTGATTGTGAAATAGTGATTTATATATATATATATATAGGGAGAGAGTGAACTAATAGTAGGAATTGAAAAAGGGGTATCTTTGGGAACCAGATACCTAAAGTAGCAATATTTTCTCACATCCCCAGTGATTTCCAAAGCGAACTAGAGAACATTTGAGTTCGGTATTTAAACCAGGTTACATCCTCACAGATTTGACGGCCCTTGGCTCATATAACCTTGGTAAAAGTCCTTGAAAGATTTAATGTTTAATTGAAGCGAAAAGGATCAAAGAATGTGAGAACAAAATTTCTTACAACTCCAAGACACCCTCTGGGAGGCTAGCTGTGTAGCAATCTCTCATGAGGAGGATATTTAGCGTTTCGACACTGATAAGAAATAATAAGAAATAAGCGTCATAAGGTTTTTCAGACGAAGGAAGCGAAAAGGCGGATACGATCCACGAGGGGCGTTGCACTTTTCTCCTGAAAGATATCTGAACCAAAAAACGACATAAGGTGAAGCTCTAGCAAAGAAGGTGAGTTTTTATTTTTCACTCACTGTGAATTGGGTATTTTCTAGGAAAGTCTTCACATATTATGAGTTATAAATTAGATTCCGGAATCCATGCTAAATTCTCATACAAAGAAAGAACAGAAAAATAGTTTCGTGCATGAAATGAGAGAGATATAATGCAATTTTTCTATTTTTTTCCCCTCTCCTTCAAATTCTTGTCGTGTTTTCGACTATAGAATTATACGTTTATTAACACAAAGCATTTTATCCGGTACCTCCGGAATTTTTGTACAGCATTTGCGTTTGGTGAAACAGAACGCTATTTGTCATAAAGAAGCATGTTCGGCAAAAAAAATATAGACTTCTTTCCCTGAAAAGGGTTTAAATTATTGTTGTAGACATATTGGAAAGAGATATTTAGTATTAACACAAGTAATATAAAAATAATTTTAAGTTAATTCCTACTTAGGTCAACAAAGAAAAATTTTATTATAGTTAATTTTCATTAAATAATTACAGTTATAATATAAATTGCAGAATGACAGAATTGCAATCTTAAGTGGCAAAATAGAGAAAGCAATTTTCCTTGCAATTTTCTTTTCTATATAGGGTGTTGAAATATTTTTGTTTGTTTGTTCCTATATATTTATTTCAGTAATTAAATTAAATTATTCTAATAAAATAGTGTAGTATAAAAGAAATAACATTCTTAGAAATTAGGCCAGCCTAGGTGGAATTCGAACCCAAGAACTTTTGGATTAGAAATCCAACGCACTATGAATTGCGCTACAGGGACACAACGAACGATTTTCCTTTCTATATATGTGACGTGGGCTGTGGTAGCCCAATGGTTAGGGTGTCGGACCATGGCAGGTATGTCATGAGTTCGAGCCCAGTACCACTAAAGACCCGCCGTGTAGGGAAGCGACGCACGTTAAATCTGTCGAGAGCTGAAACGTCCTCCCGTTGGTGTGGCGTGGTAGTTAGGAGAGGGGGTGCCAGCTCAGGTGTCGTCCACGTCACTTAACCATGGTTCAAAATTACGTGGTCCTTCGCCAAAAGCCCTCGTGTAGCTGAACAGTGCGACGTTAATATTCAATCAATCAATCAATCTCTATATGTGACGAATCTGTACGGAACCTTTCCACTAATCTTCTTAGGCGTCTTTTTGGGGAATATAAATTCGCGTTTATTTCCAATCTACTCCAAAAAGATGAACGGGATATTCAAATTTGATAAGGTATTTAAGTCGAGTGTTGTGATAGCAATGTAGATGATGGAAGGCTATTGAGCCAGCAACTTTAACCGCAATATTAGATTATTCGAATAGTGTAGAAGAATTTTTGTGATTCTAAGGAAGTACCAGAAAGCTGATACAGCCAGCAGTAAATATAATTTACTTACGCTTAAAAGAAGCGTTAGTTTAGTCGAATTATTTAAAGTTAATGAGAGTTAAGAATTCGAGTACGTGTATTTCTCGGACCTCCTATTTCGGCAGACCTTACTTGATCTTGAGCGTAATTATTAATTGGTTGCATCATTCGTAATTTAATTTATTATAAAGGTAAATCCCTTTATTGGACGTAACATAAAAGTATTATATGTTATCAGAGATTTTTTTTGAGAAATTGAAAATAATAAATATTATTATTATTCAAAATGGCTCTTAGTGGTTCTCTCCCCCACTATATGTTTAAAAAATGTATTTGAACTTGAATGGATGAATAGAAAGAATTGTATTTTTTAACAGTAGAACAATTGAACAATATATATATATACCGGCAGAGAGTAAACCAATAGTAGAGGAATTGAAAAATAAGTATCTATTTTGGTGAAAACTTTTTCTACGCTCATTTTCAGAAGGAAGATAATACAAATTAGATTACACGGAAAATATGTTCTCCATTTCGCTGTAATAAAAAGAAATGCAGCTATTAGATATAACACAAATAAGATATAAATTTGCATGAAGAGCGATTGCGCTTCCTTTTAGTCACTGGTGCAATTTTTTTTACATAACAGAGGGGAGAGCGATGAGAAAGAATAAAATATTCATGCATTCTTTTAAACGCAACGGTTGCAAACGATTTTTCATGAATTTGTGAATTTATAATAAAAGTTTACGAAAATTTAAAGCAAACTTGCTTTTTTTTAAAATATAATCTTCACAAATTTTTACAATTACAATATTTTACAAATCGATTGATCTTATTAAATTAACGCTACAAAATAAGTTTTTTTTTTTAAAAAAAAACTAATGTGGATAAGTCTTCAAATATGAAAATCAATAATACTCATTTCTACTTTTGCACGATTTTGATTAAAAACATATATTTAAAAATAAGTCAAATAATTTAAATACACAAGTTTTTTTTTATTTATTTAACACGAGCATTCAAAAACAGTAAGAAAAGCAATTTTTTGATTAACGTTTTTTTTAAAAAAGTGATATATTTCTTTTTAATATCGATTTTTTATATTAACTGACAGTTCTTTCTATTATTCCCAGGATTTCTCTGAATTACAACACTTTAATGTATATGTTACCCCGTTAAAGTGTATAATAAAGTGTCAACTTCATAGAATAACTAGGTATTTCATGAAATACCTAGACAAGTCAGTTAAACTATATAATAGATGAAAAATTTCATACTCTTTGGGTAGTTATGCTATGAAACAACTAATGATTAAAGTAAAAAGTACCGTTAAAGTAAGAAATAAAAAACTTCAAAACTATTTTATAAATTAATTGATCATAAATACCTAAAATCTCTCGAAATATTTTATCTCTATTGTGTATGAATAATTGATTAGCAATAAGGAAGAACAAATGATGTAACTTATTGCCATATTGCTAACATTAGTTAGACAGAAAAGGGGGGAGAATATATTGTAAAAATAGATTATATCTAAATATATTATCAACAAAAATACATGATGCGAAGAAAAACTGTTGCTTCATAAACATATTGTGTAATCTTTTTCAAACAAAAACGACTGCCCTCACATTATAAAATTGACACATATTGTCTGAAATTCCAGTTGTTAGGAGAATACAACCGGAAACCACATTTGACCGTTGAAATTATTCGAATCGTGATCTATTTAAAGCCGAGTCGAGAACGAGATGAGGCCTCCACTGTGGCTGAGGCCCTGGGCCCGGACCCAGTTGGCCCATGCCTGAAGACTTCTCTGTGCGTGCTCATCATGAACATTAATACGCCCATTATTGAATCGTCGAACCCACTTTCTCAGCCTTCCATCACACATTACATTTTAAACACAAATCGCTACGAGCTGACGATGAATTTCAAATGGCTTAAGGTATCCGACTACGTTCGGAACCATGATTTTGCAAAAGCATATAAATGGATAATATTTATGATAGTTAGTGTCACTTAGATTAGAAAATGTATATAAAAATGCTTTAAGGTGCCTGACTAGTGTAAAATCGTCAATTTTGATGAACATGACAAAAAACATTTTATTTGATATTTTTAATATTTGAATTTTCTTCTTTCTAAAAATACCTTACTTTTGCTTGTACTCCAATTATTTACGAAGTTATAGCAGTTTTTATGTCAAGTGAGAACAACAAAAACGAACCGGAAGTTAGAAATCGAAACCGGAAGTACTTTGAATTTGAAAGATTTTTACTCTTTTTTGGAATTTTATTGAATTTATTTATAAAATATTAATTTTGGTAACATTAAAACTGAATATGGTGATATTCTTTTAAAAATTATTTAATAGTTTTAGTAAAATTTGGCAACAACTTTACAGGTTTGTTGTCATTTTTCGATTTGCTTATGTTGTAGCTACTCGATTCTTCGCTCCTCGTTTAATTTATTATTTTGATATATTTTATGAAAAAAACTGTCTTTCTTAAGACAAAATATTGATTAATTATGGCTAAATCAAGATCTGGGAGGTCTAAGAAGCGCCGATTTACTGGAAATCGTTATACCATTCGTGCCACAATTAATGAGAATGATGAAACATCTGAAACATCAATTCTACTGAATCCGCTAGTGCCAAAAAGTTGGAATCAAGCCATACAAGTTTTGAAATTTTCACAGAAAGATTGTTTGAAACTTCTAAAGACAATAGAATTGTCAGCTGGACAACTTTGATTTCATTTTTTGCCATAGTTTGTTGTCCTGATTGTTATTCTCAGGGCTTGGAACTTATAGAAGACTCTGTCAGTGGATTATGCTCACATATGAACCTAAAGTGCAAAAACTGCTCCTTCTTTAAAGGTTTCCCTACGACAGAGAAGATGAAAGGTTCTTGTCTTATAAACTCTTCAATTGTTTTGGGGCTAAGGATAATCGGGAAAGGATTTTCAGCTGGCAAAAAATTATGTGCTTTCCTCGGTTTACCTTTCCTGTCAAAACTTGCTTTCCGCAATCAAGAAAGAAAACTGTTGAAAGCAACTGAACGCGTTGCTCAAGAAAACATCAACGCTGCATTGAGTGAAATCAAAGGCTCAAATAGTTTCACTAAATGTGGAATATCCATTGATGGTACTTGGCAACGCAGAGGCTACTCATCTTTGAATGGGTGTGTAAGTGCCATATCAGTTGACACCGGTAAAATTTTAGACATTGAAGTTATGACACAATATTGCCACATATGCGCGAAAGGCAATAGCCAATCATCGAAACATGTATGTTCGAACTACAAAGGTTCCGCGGGGAACATGGAGGTTGTTGGAGCCTACCGTATATTTGAGAGATCAAATGTGAGGAATGTACAGTACAATGAATACTACGGAGATGGGGACTCAAAAGGATATGAATCTGTTAAAAACTTTTATGGAATTAATACAGTAACCAAACTCGAGTGTATAGGTCATGTACAGAAACGTGTAGGGGGGGCGGTTGCGTCAATTAAAAAAAACGACGAAAGGTTTGGGAGGGAAAAATAAATTAACTGATAAATTAATCGACAGAATTCAGAACTATTATGGAATAGCTATTCGAAACAATGTAGGTAATCTACAAAAGATGATGAGTAGTGTAATAGCTACATTTTTCACTGTGTATCTGGAAAAAACAATTCATTGCATGGACAGTGTCCTGAATGATCTGAGAGTTGGTGTCGTTACCAAAGGGCAAAAGCAGCTGGGAGTCCCCTCAAAGAAATTGAGCAAGGACTTCCTAATAAAATTATAAACCAAATAAAGCCTACATATCTAAAACTGTGTAATGAAACTTTGTTGAAAAAATGTCTTCATGGTAAGACACAGAACTGCAATGAAAGTTATAACAACATTTTGTGGAATATTGTTCCCAAAAATATATTTATTGGACTGGAAACATTTCGTTTGGGTGCATTATTAGCTCTAATACTTTATAATTCTGGTTATGCTGGTATATTATCAGTAATTCGAAATGTAAATGGTTCCCTTCCTGAAAGTGTTGCTCAAGAGTTACTTAAATTTGATAAACAACGGATTTCAACATCTTTAAGACATTCTTTACCGATTGCGAAATTGTCTCGAAAAAAAAAAAGAAAAGCAGCTAGAAAAACAAAAAGTACTAAGGATGAAAAAAATAGAAGGCTTAGTATATTCATATGGAGGGTTTTAAAGTACTTCTTTGCAGGATTTTTATTCTAATTTATGATAACTTTTGTGATAAACAATATTTTTCAAGAGTTTTTCGTGAATGTTTACTGGTAAAACAACACAAATATATTTTGTATGATATATTTCTTAACTTCTAAAATAATATGGAATAATATATATTTGTTTTTCTATGTAAAATATTTTTATTTTTAATGCAATAAGGTTTTTTTAAAGTGCTTTTTATACGTCTAATCTGTATTTCGTAAACTGTGTACTTAGACTTTAAGAAAAGCTTTTTGACACTATAAAATTGTTAAAAATATTAAAAGATAAAAGTTTGAAGAAAGTATATAATATTCATAATTGCTTTGAAAATGTTTGTTCTTTTGATATATAGAGGTTTTAGGTTTTTTCAGCAGTATAGTTTTTTAAATTTTGAATTTTAAATCTTTAAATGCATTTTTCTCTGAAACAGATTTTTTGATATTTTAGAACACGTTAAGCATGATATCTCAAAAAGTTCTGTAGGTAATTGTCTGTAATTTTGTGTAATTGTGCATTATTATAGTATGTATGCTGTGACTTAGGGATTAAGAAAAAACAGCATATTTACTTTTTTTATTATTTTTTTTCTGTGTGATAAATGTGAAATTTTTGAAAAATTTGCATTGCGTGCACTTTTTGACTTCTAGTTCAGTAACAAATTAAAATTTTTCAAAGATATTAGGTCAATTCATTAGTAACTGTTTTTTGAGTAAAAATATGTGGGTTTTTTGAAATATTATGCATTAGAATTTATTTTACTATGTTTAACGTAACGTACAAATAACGTCTAATTTAAACCTAAAATTAACCATATTTAAAAAAATACATTGAAAGAAAATTTTTTTTGCTGTTTTTATTAGTTTTCAGTTATAATTAAACAAAAATGAGTTTAAAAATAAGTTTTCAGCAAAATTTCAAAAAAATGTCTTCGCAACTAGTCAGGCACCTTAAGAATAGTATTACAATAAAAAATTATTTAAGTACAATATTTTGACAAAAAATGAACATAGAATGACCCATTTTCAAATATTCGCCTTTTGTGAAAAATGCTTCAATTACAATAATATTTTGCCTGTATATACACTCAAGAACATTGAAAATAGCGACCCAAGAAGAAAGCATCGGATTGAAATGAAATTTAATACACATAATGACACAGATGAGAGATTCACTTGATCTAAAAAATAAGACAATTAAACGAATACAGGGTGTGCAACGACACAAATACTCGGCAACTTCCATTGCGCAATGGACCACCTCCAGCTGCAATACATGCTGCCACACGGTCCGGCATTGAGTTGATTAGACACCTTATGTTGTCCTGAGGCAGATGGGCCCACAAATATTGACCAGCCAACTCTAAATCATGTACAGAGTGACACGATGGAATCTGCCGTTTTAGCTGATCCCACACGTGCTCCACGGGGGACAAATCGGAGGAGCAGGCCGGCCATGGAAAAGTCTGAAAATGACGTAGGAAGTCTTGAGCAACTCTTGCTGTATGCGGACGAGCATTATCTTGATGGAAAATTGCCCCTGGGAGACCATTTAAGAAAGGTCCTACATGGGGTCGAAGAATATCATCAACGTAACGTTGGCCTGTTAAGATTCCACGCATCACAATTAAAGTGGACCGGCTATCATAGTCTATGGCCCCCCAGACCATTACACCAGCTGTGCGGGCAGTGTGACGTAGAACAGAGTGGGGGGAATTGTACCGTTTACCAGGGTGCCTCTACACCCCTACACGGTTATCATCTGTCCCCGAAACAAACCGGGATTCAACACTAAACACAACCTTTTGCCAATCTGTGACATTCCACATTGATCTGGCTTTGCACCACTGTAGACGCAGTTGCCGATGTTAAAGGGAGTGCACGGAAAGGGCGCTTGGATTTAAGATTTGCTTCTGCAAGGTGTCTGGAAATTGTTTGTGGAACAATTGCCACGCCTAAGTCTGCTCGTATCGTTGAACGAGTCACTGTGGGGTCCACAAGTGCTTTCCGCATGATCCTTCGATCATCTCTCCTCGCGGTCTTCCTGGTCGCTCCAGACCCGGTTTTCCACGCGTGGGTACCTTCTCGTGTCCACTGCAACCGACAATTTCTAAACGATCCACCTGGCCAGCAACACGGCGCATCGACCAGCCTACAGTTTTCATCCCGATGATCAGGTCTCTCTCAAACTCGCTTAACTGTGAGAAATGTCTTCTAGCACGTTTACCTGGCATATTTCGCTTACCAAAGTCTTCCTACAATCGGCGGGTAATCGCCACTTTTATGAATCTTCGAATTTGCGCTGGCTTATATAGCACCCTCTTCCTGATTCTAGCGCCACCTCGGCGTGTATGAGGATGCATTTTGGCACAAAACTTGGATCATTTGCATATCACATTACGTTGTACTTATTTGCAAAGTTTCACGATTGTACTTAGCTTCCTTCTTGGGTCGCTATTTTCAATGTTCCTGAGTGTATCTCAGACTTCTGTACAGTAGCTCAACTAGAATTTTTGAAATATATAACTTAGAAGTGGGTTTATCCATGTTTTACGACAACAGAGGGGAGAAATTTAAAGAAAAAAACGCCGATAATTATTTCAATGCGTTGTAACTCTGAAAATAATGTGAACTTTTCAAAAATCATAGTTGAGCCTCTGTACAGAGGTCTGAGCTACATACAGGCAAATATTATTATAATAGAAGAACTTTTCACAAAAGGAGAACATTTTGAAAAAGGTAATTCTAAGTTCATTTTTTGCCAAAATATTGTATTTAAACAATTTTTTTTTGTCAAAATGTCCTTAAAACAATTTTATACATGTATTCTAATCTAAGTGACACTAAATATCATGAAATTTATCCGTTTTTAGTCGGATACCTTAAAATTTTTTGCGTTAAAAAACGGTTTACACAACGCATTTCACAGTCTTTGAGATTAACAATCGTCTTAACACTTTGAAAGCTCATTAACGGGGTAAAAACATCCCAATCTGGCTGTAATAGCGTCATGTGACTTTTTCACGTCCCACTGCTGAAAAATCGGCTTATTTTAGTGGATAGGACAACAGCGTTCCTATCCACATGTGCACCCCTAAATATTGCGGGGTCTTTCATCTGTCATTACCCTGAAACCGATGGCTGTGCACCCCAACAACTGGATTCTACACCTGCGAGCCGGAAACTCCAAGTATAGTTTGAGAATCCATCTCTATCACAAGATAATGGAGTGGAAGGGGAAGGGGAGTCCGTTGGAAAACACCGAAGAGCATCTCTCACAAATAACATATTCTGAACTCTCAATGCATTAATCAATATTATGAATAACTTCGATGTAAATGTATATTCTGTAACTACAGAGTGTTTTTTTTTCTAGGTATAGAAGTTTAAGTTGGCATTACTTTCCAAGATGGCGACCGATTTAACAGCTGTCAAGTGATTTATTCTCAGTTTGGTTTGGCAATTCATCATGAATAGACTCACGCCTGAACAACGCTTTCAAATTGTGCAATTTTATTTCAAAAAATAATAGTCAATTTTCATAAGCGAATTTTGTTTAGCGATGAAGCGCACTTCTGGTTGAATGGCTACGTCAACAAACAAAACTGCCGCATTTGGAGTGAAGCTTATCCACAAGTGTATGTCG